>QODF01000013.1:1365651-1425036 GCA_024372805.1 Oostethus manadensis | reverse complement strand
GACCTGGAAAAGGCATTCGACCGTGTCCCTCGTGGTGTCCTGTGGGGGGTGCTCCGGGAGTACGGGATTGATGGTCCGCTTCTACGTGCCATTCGGTCCTTGTACAATCGAAGCAGGAGCCTGGTTCGCATTGCCAGCAGTAAGTCGAGCTTGTTTCCGGTGAACGTTGGCCTCCGCCAAGGCTGCCCTTTGTCACCGATTCTGTTCATAATCTTCATGGACAGAATTTCTAGGCGCAGTCAAGGTGTTGAGGGAGTCCAGCTTGGTGACCTTAGGATCTCGTCTCTGCTATTTGCAGACGATGTGGTCCTTATGGCCTCATCAGGCTGTGACCTTCAGCGTTTACTGGAGCGGTTTGCAGCTGAGTGTGAAGCTTCTGGGATGAGACTCAGCACCTCCAAATCCGAGGCCATGGTTCTCAGTCGGAAACGGGTGGACTGTACCCTCCGGGTTGGGAGTGAGGTCTTGCCTCAGGTGGAGGAGTTCAAGTATCTCGGGTTCTTGTTCACGAGTGAGGGAAGGTTGGAGCGTGAGATCGACAGACGGATCGGTGCAGCATCTGCAGTAATGCGGTCGCTGTACCGGACCGTCGTGGTGAAGAGAGAGCTGAGCCGGAAGGCAAAGCTCTCTGTTTACCGATCGATCTACGTTCCCACCCTCACCTATGGTCATGAGTTATGGGTCATGACCAAAAGAACGAGATCGCGGATACAAGCGGCGGAAATGAGTTTCCTCCGTAGGGTGGCTGGACTCACCCTAAGAGATAGGGTGAGGAGCTCGGCCATCCGGGAGGAGCTCAGAGTAGAGCCGCTGTTCCTTCACATCGAAAGGAGCCGGTTGAGGTGGCTGGGGCATCTAGTCCGGATGCCTCCCGGGCGCCTCCGGTGAGGTGTTTCGGGCACGCCCGGCCGGGAGAAGGCCCCCGGGAAGACCTAGGACACGCTGGAGGGACTATGTCTCACAGCTGGCCTGGGAACGCCTTGGTGTCCCTGATGGAGCTGGAAGAGGTCGCTTGGGACCGGGAAGTCTGGACTTCCCTACTGAAGCTGCTGCCCCCGCGACCCGGACCCGGATAAGCAAAGGAGGAAAATGGATGGATGGATGTTCATTTTTATTTTTAGAATGTAAAAAAAAAAACAGCCGTGGGCACCACTGACCTAATTCACACCTCCAAAAGCATAATCAGTCAAAGCCGAATTGGATGGAATGAAAATGTATTTGGTACCCGATAGTGTGAGAATGTACAGTTTATTCCCTCTTTGGTGGGAAGATGGCTTTTCTGTGCGTGATGCGCCCCTTTAAGATCTTATCGATTGCATTTTCCAGTCCGAAGCAGGCTCACCTGGCACACAGCCCCTCATATCGGGCCCGAGATCTTGTCCATCGGGGCAGGCGCAGGTGTACTTCGGAGAGTGCTCTGTAATCTGTGGCGCTTTAAGACATAAGTACTCGCAGCCTCCATTGGCCTCGCTGCCCAGATTGCAGCTGTCCGGACCTGCGGAGGGAACGGTACACAGACGGATGTCTCTTGAGAAGATATCATGAAACGGTAGCAGAATTGTGAGTGGGCGTGCTTACTTTTGTGTATGAAACGACAAGATGAATTAGCATATAAATAGGCACAGACCACGCAACGGAAGGCACGCGTATAATAAAATAAGCCGATTGGAAAGCACACATAAAAATGCAAAGCCATCAGTGTCATGATTAATCAATTTGACATCATCCTTTGAGGGAACTCGGGTTTGCGGCGAGGCTGGAGAAAAAAAAAGGGGCTGCTTCGTGCTTTGACGAGCGCGCCACGTTCACAAACCTCACCTCGTCGTTTATTTATGCGCCCGGGGCAACGCGACCCCACCGAGCGGTCGCACGGATGCGGCTCGGATCGCGCGATCTCGGCGTCGGAAGGTGCGACGGTGTAGCGCACCGAGAACGTGGCGCGTCTGTATCGCTCGCGCGCTCATACCCTCCACGCACCTTGCGGCTGTCGGAGCTGGTGGAAGACCACGATGTCGTGGGGGTCGTTGAGGTTTTCAGCCAACGTGTGAATGTCCTGACCCGTCAGTCTGTTGGCCATGAAGACCGACGCCTTGTCTCGGTCTGTCCAGTAGATACGATCCTGCAGGGGAATATTTGTCGTACAAACAGTTGATTTTCAGTAGTTTGGACTGAAGAACCTTTTTCTGCTCTTTAGTAATGAGAAGTAGAACGTAGGTAAGTTTCTGGAAAATATCAGTTCCCGACTAAAAAAGCTTTTTTTCTTCTGCATACAATCTTCTCATCAATGTACTGTAAATAAAAAGTGAAAAAGCATTTTTTTAATATAGGCTTTGATTTTGCTTTGTTTTTAAAATAATCTGTAGATTTTCTTGTCGTAGTATTATGACTTTATTCCCATCATATTCCCGTAAAGTATTTTTACAAAAATGACAACTTCATTGAAATTTAAAAGGGTATTTTGAAAGGTACGTTTAGATTCCAAGCCCTACAGGGTTGGTTCTCTCCCCAAGACCAAAGTCATTTTAAGGGGCTGTGATTTGAGTTGTCACAAAAGACGTCGCCTCTGGGAGAAGAGAGAAGTTATTGTTTTTTTATTATCATTTATACATTGGTACCGTGGCATACATCCACCGGAGGGCACCTTTATTATAATCCTACACTCGTATTTTCTTGTCTTGTATATTTCTTACCCACCTTTTGCATGTCAAGTTGCTGTGTGATGATTTTGGCCTTCTTTCCAAGATGGCACAGTGAGTGACCGCCTGTAATTTTCGATGGGTTGACAAGCTCGTTTTTGTTTTGTTTTGTTTGAGTTTTTCTATAGCTCACAATTGGCTCCTGCCAAATAATATGCCATTTTATGACATGGACATGTGCTGCTTATAGTCCCACATATACAAATCTGTTTTTCTCTCTATTTTTAGTGAGGGTATAACACACACCGGCGCGTTTTTTTATACCGGAAATTCTCATAGCCGATGAATCGTATCGAATCGTATCGTTTGTACACCGTATCAAATCGTTCACGATATCAAGAATATATCGTATCGTAACTCATGTATCTGGACGCGTATCGAATTGTTTACCACCCAAGAGATTTACTTCCCTACTCAGTCATAGAAATCGTTGATTGCGATTAATTATGAGTTACTTATGGGCAACATGTGATTTATTACCATTAAATATTTGAACCGACTGACAGTCCTAAAAAGAACATGTTTTTTCTTTAATATTTGAAGTCTACCATTCTAAAATTATTTTTCCTGACAATATTACCATTACTGCTGTTATTCTGAAAAAGTGAGACTTTTTTCTCGTTCGAATGTGACTTTTCTAATCTTAATATTTTGACCTTATTGTGATAAAATACAGCTGTTTTCCACTTCTATTAACTATTTCAATGTTCTTGTACATTTCATTCTTGTAATATGATGCCTTGTTTCCTTTAATAGTTTGACCTTAAACCCGTAGTCGAACTTTTCCCCTGAGTTAATTTTCCCAGAAATTTCAACTTTTGTTTTGTTTGTTTCTCATTATAATATCCATCCATCCATTTTCTTCCGCTTATCCGGGTCCGGGTCGCGGGGGCAGCAGTTTCAGTAGGGAAGTCCAGACTTCCCGGTCTCTGGCGATTTCTTCCAGCTCCACCGGGAGGACACCAAGGCGTTCCCAGGCCAGCTGTGAGACATAGTCCTAGGTCTTCCCTGGGGCTTTCTCCCGGCTGGGCGTGCCCGAAACACCTCACCAGGGAGGCGCCCGGGAGGCATCCGGACTAGATGCCCGATCCACCTCAACTGGCTCCTCTCCATGTGAAGGAGCAGCGGCTCTACTCTGAGCTCCTCCCGGATGGCCGAGCTCCTCACCCTTCAAATATTATGACTTTAAAAAATACATTTTCTATTTTTGTAATAAATATTTGAACTTTATGGCACTAAAATTATGTTGTGTCCCTCATAATATTACAATGTATTGTGTAATATTGCTATTCTTGGAAAATTATGACATTTTCTTGTTAGATTACACTTTTATATTTTGACTTTATTCCAATGTTCGCTGCTGTTGTTTTGTCTTGTTTTTTTGTTTTCTGGTTAAATTATATTTCTATATTCTATTATGGCTCATCCATAATGTGACACACACAAACCTCAAAAACCGCCAAAGCGTAGGGGTGCCCCAGCCTCTCTGCACTGGCCATGTGTGTCCTACGATGAGCGCCTTTCAGGTCCACGCTGGCTATGAGGTGCAGCTTGGAATCCACCCAGTACAGACGGCGGTTGGCCACATCTGAGAAAAATAAACGCAGGTGTAATTGATTGGGTCTTGCCACCAGGCACCAACAAATCCCGTCATTGATCATGTTAAAGACGAGAAGATTATCTCGATTAGATGGCTGCGAGCTCTACTGTGTTCATCAGTAAGTTCCGGATTCCAAAGCAAACGTGACGCCGCGCTTGAGCTGCCATCATCAATCACGTTTAACAACGCCGTGTGATAAACAGCTGCTCCGCTCTCACCCAGAGTGATACCGTTGGGCCATTCAATGTTATCAGCAACCAGCACCTGGCGGTCCACTCCATTCATGCCCGACTTCTCTATCTTGGCTCTGGTTCCCCAGTCCGACCAGTACATGAAACTGGAAAGGAGAGAGAAAGCGTTTTCAGAGGGTTATCGTCATAATCATACCCGCAGTGCCTGCTGTTTATGCCTTGCTTTGCTGGGATTTTGGTAACTGCACAAAATGGCAAAAAGTGTTTCACAATAAAGAAATAAGAAGTGGTGCTTGGGGATGGTTATTGGCGCTCAGCAAAACGATTGTGAACGTTTAATCTGATGTTAATAGACTTTTTGAGAAAGTGAGGGGCTCTTGGACAAGCTGTGACAGTAAAATGCCCATTTCCTCAGTAATATAAAAAGAAAAAGATCAGGTTTTAATGTTTGTACAAAATTACTTCCATGTTGGCCAATATTTTGCCTTTTCTTATTATTGAACTAGTCCGAGAAAATCAACCAGCAGGTCCGTGCAGCCCCCCCAGCGGGACAGTTTACTGCCCCAACATAAACAAGTAAAAATGTCCATTTTAAAAATGGAGTGAATTTTTCTTGCAGTTTTACAACGCTCATTGTTACGATGTTTTGTGGTTTTGACACACGCCCATAAATACTGTACAAAAAGAAACAGAACTAGTCGGACGGATACGTGAGCAGAATACCAACATTTCGGAGTTAGCAACTTACTGCAAACAAGCATTCATTCCTTTTCCATGCCGCTTATCCTCATTGTTAAACCGAAATCGGGGGGTTATCAGCTGATTAAAAGTTTAAGACCGGCCAAAATCTCGGCAAAAAATGTGGATTCAATGTCAGCGATTCAAAGGGCTCATCTCCTTCAACGCCACAAAATTGCCCGTTTGGAATTTGCATGACAACACCAAACATGGGACATTGAAAGGTGGAAGAAAGTTTTATTCTCTGATGTGAACAAATGTAACATTGATGGTCCTGACAAGGAGATTCCCCCTGAGATGTTTTCCACATGATCACGCTGAAAGATGCTTAAAGAATAGAGCTTCAGGTTGTGCAGGGGTGTCAAACGGCAGATGTTGAGATGTCGGAAGGAGCATCCGTCGGCCTGACAAAGGACTTCCTCCTAACTCTTTCGGACCATCTTGCGTGTTCCCCTGATCTAAATCCAACTGAAAGCATTTGGGGATGGACAGCAAGGGAAGTTTACAAAAAAGGCCATCAATTCCAGACAGGGGCCGCACGGTGGTCGAGTGGGTAGCAAATTGGCCTCACAGTCAGGAGGTTCAGCGTTCGAATCTCCGTTGGGCATCTCTGTGTGGAGTTTGCATGTTCTCCCCGTGCGTGTGTGGGTTTTCGGGTACTGCGGTTTTCTCCCACATTCCAAAAACATGCATGTTAGGTTATTTGGCGACTCTAAATTGTCCATTAGAGTGTGAATGTGAGTGTGAATGTTTGTTTGTCTATATGTGCCCTGCGATTGACTGGCGACCAGTCCAGGGTGTACCCCGCCTCTCGCCCAAAGCCAGCTGGGATAGGCTCCAGCATCCCCGCAACCCTAATGAGGATAAGCGGCATAGAAAATGAATGAATTAATTAATTAATTCCAAACAGTGGATGCCCTCTGCGACGCTATCTTCACCACCTGGAGCAACGTTCCCACTAGCCTCCTGGCTCCTTACTGGCACCGAGCGTGACCAAAACTATTTTTGAGGCGATCAACAAGAATGGAGCAGCTACTGACTCCTTTTATGAACCTTTTATCTCTATTTTAGGGGGGTTTTGTTTTTTTACCTGTAGTTTTAAAGTTGAATCAGCTGAAAAGAGCCTTTTTCACTTTAATGCTTGTTTGCAATAAATTGCTTACTCAGTTTTGTTTTTGTCTCACTCCCATTTCTCCTTCTTGCTTTTGGAAGCTCTACTTAGAACCTCATTAAGATCCAACAGTGCTACATTTTTCAATTTGTCAGGAGTGTGTCGTCACAGAGACGGCACTGGTTTATCACTTCAGTCACCTTTGTTTTCCTCGCCCAGGCTGTCACCTAGACGTACTCCCTTCCTTGTTGCTCCTGCCGAGACTACCGTTTGGATTTTTTTGTTATAATTCCTGCACTGAGTACCTCTGCACCTGCCTGTGTATATTAAAAGGACTTTTTATTTTGCGTCAGCGACAGAGACAGAGACACAGCGGCTGTCAACGAGTGGCTGTCAACTACTCAACAGCCACCCTCAGATTCATGACATAACTGGTCTAATTAGTCAAATAAAAGTACCCTAAAGTTATGTCCTTGCATAACTCGTAAGGACTTGGATTTAATACTGAATGTCACAACACAGAATGAATCACTTGTGTTTCCACATGCACACAACGTCCACCTCACCCGTGATGAGGATCCAGCGCTATGGCTCTGGGCTCACTCAGGTCTGTGTCGATGAGGACCCGTCTCTTGGTGCCGTCCACCGAGGCTACCGAGATGGATTTGTCACCGGAATCGGCCCAGTACAGGTTGTGCTGCAGCCAGTCTAGAGCGAGACCCACGGGGGCTTGCAGCGACGAATCCACCAGTTGCACCTGCTGAGACGGGTCGCTGGCCTCGTTGATGAAGGCACTGATGCGATGGTGGGAGGGGAAGACGTAAGTGGGATTGTTTAGGATGAAAAATGAGGGTAATATCAACAACATGGCTATGATTCAGGAGATCTGCCATTAAAAAGTGTAAAAAACCTCCCCTTGGACGGCTGCCATGAGATATGCATTACATAACAATATGCTTATTGCTGTGGTCAGTTTTCAGGGGCGCATAACTGCACTTTGCTAAATAAAATGGCCAAAATATTTGGCAGAATAGTGGGAAATGACCGAAAGACCCCCCAAATTTGTTAAAAACAAACATATCAAAGAAAGAAATCGGCCTACAAAAAGAGTAAGACAGTTGCAACGTATGCAAATGAATTGAATAAGTACAAATCACAGGCCAACAGAATTGAAAACAGTTTATTTGGGGCGACAAATAACGTTTATTCTACCTGGTTCCGCAAAGCAACTGCAGTGAGGCTGCAGCCTTGAGTCATGCATTAAGCAGGTTCATGCCGGGGTTAGGGTCCTTCTCGGATGGACCACTTATCAGAATAGACAAGGCCTCGCTCAGGGGCGGCTCCTCACGCTAATGATGTCACCCTGACAGAGGTGTGAGGTGATGGCTGTGCACATGGGCTCCCAAGCAGGCATTTCTATTCTATTTACCCCCGCAGGGATCTCCGTTTTATGTATAAAAAGAACATCCTGTTCCAATTACAATGGACTTGAGGGAGGAACTGAATTTGGGATAGCAACTTGAGGTCAAATGTTCTGTGCCAAGGAGTGACGTTGCAATGTGAGGCTTGTCCATAAAACAGTTTAAAAATCTTTTGAAGGTGTCACAGTTGTAATACCTGTAGATCTTCCGATGAAAACGATCGCACCAAAAGACCCTGTTGTTGGCCACATCCAGATCTAGAGCCACAGCGTTCTTCTGCGTGGAAACCACCTGGCTGTAGTCCTTCTTCACCAGGTCGATACGTCGGATCTCGTGCCGGTTTGTGAACAGTAGGTACGGGCTTTTTCCTAACACACAAAAAAAGAACTCATAGCAAAACAGGAAGGTGGCGGCTATGTTGATGTTACTGCCACATCATCATCATTCATCACCTACATACGCATCTAGATGCATATGTGGATGTAAAATCATACCTCGAAAAATATAAAACATCTTCTGTGGTGGTATTTTTGAGACTTCCTGTCTTGAACTACAGCATCAACCGTTGATGACATCAGGTGTTCATGTGCTAGCAAGCTGCTAACATGGAAGGACGTTTTGTGATTATTTTGCTCAGTTTATTTGGTAACACAAGACACGCGCCACATTGTTTGCTAAAATGTACACAAACCGAGGCAAAGTTTTAGTGTACATTTTCTGATAACCAAAAAAATACTCTAACCGAGGCGTATGTTAACCAAGGTTCCACTGTACACACATCCAAATTGACAGCACTGACCCAAATGTTACATGGGATTTTTTCTATTTTTAAAAAAAGTTTTATATTCGAGGTGTCAAAAGACTTTCCGTCACTCACACACACCTGCACCCTCACCTTCACCAGTGAGGTTACTGTACGTACAGTGAAACCTCAGTATCTTATCTTACAAATATATACCTGTACAGTATAACATGATTTCCGGTGTATAAGATGCACCGGCTACATTTAGAGAGAAAAACAGATTGGTACACATGTAAGCCGCACATGTCCACATCATAAAATGGCATATTGTGGCACTCCCGAATCTGTGAGGAACAGGTAGCTTGCCAATCCATCAAAATTCGCAGGGGGTCATTCCTGAACGTAACAGTCTGACTCACGACGTCATCTAAGAAAAACGCTAAAATCAACACACAAGAACCTAACACGCAAATAGTAGGTGAGAAATATACAAAACAAGTACTAAAATGAGCGTAGAATAAAACAAATATATCTTGACTTCTTCCCATCATGCATTGCTTCCCTTGAGCTGCAATGACGGCAATGACAACCTGTGTCCACCGGAAGGAACTCTGGCTCCTTGCGGTGGACACAGGCCGTCATTGCAGCTGAATAACCTGCAAGCAGCTTTACTTTGCTGGGAAGCAATGCACGATGGGAAGCAATACAGTACCATACCTTTTGCTGTGTGATGATTTTAGCGTTTTATATGATGCGATGGGGTTGAAAATTTCGTCATGAGTTCCTTGTACCTCGTGATACCACCTCCTATATACACTATCCTATATATTTAAAACGATTAGTAGTGGTTCTGATGTAAAAGGACATGTCATAAATTAGCCGGGTAAAAACAAATTTCAGAAAAAAGTAGTGAGCGTCTTATAAACCGAAAACGATGGTATATATAACCCCGCCCTGTCTTATATTTATTTAATAAAATACTGTCAGTCATATTTTAGACATAGCTGCAAATCGTGATTAATCATAATTAATTTATTTGAAAATGTATTAATCTGATTAATTTTGTAATCACTTGACAGCCCTACTAATATGTTAACATTTTTGTCTCTCTGGAAGGGATTCATTGGATTTCCAAGATTTCTTATGTAAAAATTGATTCGATGTGAGTCGGACTTTCTGGAACAGATTAATGACGCTAACCGAGGTTCCGCACTGTTCCGGTTTCAGTATTACGTTTCAGATTGCGTAAAAAAACTGTTGCTGTATTGCCTCGCAGTTATTTGTCAGGTAAAAGTGGACCAAGTCTGATACCACTGTTTTGGTCATATTTTTGAAAGTTCCATACTGTGATGGTGTAGATTTATTGAAATACTGTGTAGATATTTAGATGAAGGATTATGCTTTTTATTGTGGTTAAAACAGAAAGTAACCAAGTGGAGACTTCCAGTATCTACCAAGAACGTGCACGTTACATGGCCTAGATTGCATTCAAACCACGACGTACTGTGGTATAAAACATGTAGCACTTTAAAATGCATGGACCCCGCACTCGTGTCAAGATGCATTGGAAGATAATTTTGTAACAACCCAAAGACGTCGCTCACCTAGAGAATAACGCCCCAAAAATTATCCTTCATTAGAAACTGCTGAATGGTTGGCGTATTGATCCCGGTGTCTGTTTGCATCTCCCTGGCCCTGCATCACAAGCAGCGTAGCATTCCGGCTGCACAGTTTGTCCAGAAAAAAAGAAACTCACTAGATATGAGTAAATACACAGAAACGCCCGCAGATCGCTTTAGAGATCATTACGCTGACGTATAGCCATGCAGGAGTTTCACATCTACCTGACTGACTGAACGCGTAAAGCTTTATTTTGTAAGGGTGTTGTCATTGTACGTTCTCACATGCTGCACAGATGGATTACTATCCTGTAATTATACCTCGTATTTTGCTCCCAAATGCTGATAGTATGTGGGAATGCATAAAGGTAAGATGCGATGAGTGCTAATGTGCATATTTGTGGTGCACAAACTCTAATTTGATGATGCTGTTCCTGTCATAGCATGAATAGTACAATAAATAAAATAAATTACATGGCTATAATGTGCTGGACGTACCACAGCGTTAATGCTAATGTCAATGGCATAGCATTAGGTAGTGCCCCAAATAGCTCTACTCGGCTATGCCGGCAACTGCCAGCTCCTAGCCTAAATTTTAGCTATCAGTCCAAAGCAAAACAAGAGACGGCTTACATATAAAAAGCAATTGCTAGTTGGGACACTTAATGCCAAGGTACCGCTGTATAAATGACAATGAGAAGAATACCTGCAGTGTGCCGTTCACTTCCCTCTTCTCCCAGAGGTGATGTACTTTGTGACAACTCAAGTCACAACGACACGAATAACTTTCATCTTGAAGCTAATCTTGTCATTCATACCCGATTCTTTTCTTTGCCCATTTCTGCTCAATATTTGTTCCCGCTTGCGACCATGCAGACCTCAAACTGCGGTGTGGCCCGAGGGTCTAACAGGACGTGTGCATGGTAATCGCGCATCCAATAAATGACACTTCCGTTACTAACGCGTCCAGCCCGAGAAAAAACACATAATTAGAGAGACATTTAGAGGGTATTTATGCGAAAAGCGCTGTTATGTCATTAGCAAATAGCCATTAGCACCGGTCGCCTTCACCCAAGTGTGTCC
Source organism: Oostethus manadensis (assembly GCA_024372805.1). Classification (NCBI taxonomy): domain Eukaryota; kingdom Metazoa; phylum Chordata; class Actinopteri; order Syngnathiformes; family Syngnathidae; genus Oostethus; species Oostethus manadensis. The sequence continues at coordinate 1,413,835 of QODF01000013.1, read as the reverse complement.
TGTGTCTTAATGTGGGGATAGTGTGGTCTATGTTTAGGAGATGAGGTCACCAAGCTTGCATTTTAATTAGACCCCCAAATTAAACAGCATCTCGCGGCACATTTAGAATGTATCACCATGTGTTCCGTTTTATTATTTGCAGCCAGCCAGGAAAAAGCCAAATGTCATGTCTGCACGGGAGCTTTTACAGCAACGAGCCAGCGCTTATTACCAAGCGGCGGTGAAAGCTGAAGACACTTTTCTCCAGAGGCAGATACGGAATTCCGTCCTTAACTCCCCCTCTTGTCCCTGCTTTCCTTCAGCGTGTCACAGCCTATTTGTTGCATGATGCTATCCAAATCTTTCCCTTCCACATTCTCCCTTTGGCTACGGTTGCTCGACAGGCACTTTTGGAGGGACGGGGGGGGTGAACTGCAAATTTGGATAGCAACCAAATGATCCCCTTGCCGATTTGAAGGACAGTCGCGGCAGCACCAAAACACACATTGGCAGTCATGCAGAGACAAACAGATACGCCGAGAGGCATATCAGCGCCGAATAGTTGCAGAAAATGATATCGCAAAGCTTAACAACCACGTGGACTACATGAAAAAAATGTCATTTGACTACATCTTTAACGTGAAATCCCCACGGCCCGAGTCCACCACGCGACACAATCGTTGATATTGATAATATTTGCCGTGGTTTTGTCCAAGTGGCGTTGAGCTTTCCGTGAAAGAAGGCCCGTGCTTTCCTATTGGTGGGAATCTCCGAGCGTTGGAGGACGTTTGGTTGCAGAGGGGGAAGGGTTGAGTGGCCAACGGACTTCGACTCATCAATGATGTTATATTCAGCTGTCGTGAGGTAATGACAGAAGGAATGGGACACATTACCGTCGTCCCTCGTTCATTGCAGTTCACTGGTTCTAGACCCCACAGTGAATTTTCACAGTTGGAACTTATTAAACCTTTTTATGACCTCCTAAATACATTTTCTTTCAAAAAATTCTTAGAGCTCTGCAGACATGAAATTACACCCCTATAGTCACCTTTATACTTGTACTATGACAACATAGTAGACATAATAATAGAAAATTAGCCATCTTTATATAAATAAGACGTTAGCATTGACAGCTCCTGTGGACGCAACGTTACCGAAACCTAGAGACCAGTGTAGAATCAACACCCACTGCCGCGGATTGCGGTTAAGAAGAAATTCACGATGCACTTTCATCGCTCTATTAACAAGCAGGGAACACATGCAGGAAATAGTCGCACAGGAGCTGCTGTCGGCCACTTTCTACACCTCTAAGCTGCTACCTGCACTGTGCTGACAGTCAACTCCAGACAGCTGACGTCACACTCGTATTCTTGCATTTTTGTGCTTGAGAATGCTTAATTCAGGTCGGGAAGATATTTTGCCTAAATATGTCTTTTTATACTAACAATTGGGCTTATATAACCGTGAAACAGCTACCATTTACCAATTAATTAAATATTGAAAAACAGAGTATTTCACCCACACTGAACTGTTTTTTTTCCTACATGAGTTTTTTGGTTTTTTTTACATTTACACCCAACTCGGATTTTCAATGCACTTTGTCAGACTGACCAGAATAACTGCACCCCCAGTGAAGGCAAGATAAACCGTTTTCAAGGTGAGCTATAGAGGTAAAAACAAAAGCACGTAAAACCGCATATAAAATCATCCTTTTTGGAATTCTCTCTCATTAAATGCAACGGTTGCAGGTCATGAGAAATTCATTGACCTTCATCTTGCAGTTCATCCTGTTCTGCACAAATCTAGCAAACAACTAACTGGAGACCAGATTGCGTTAAATGTGATTGGCGTCCGCCATGACTCATCTTGGTTCCCCTCAAGAGATGTGACATTTCTTTCACACGTGAGCATAACATGACTGAATGTGTCCTTCGCTGGCCTGTCTGAAAGGATTCAGGTAGCATGGTAAATCAAATGACCTTTGAGCAAGAGTCCAGCAATGATGAAAACCACCAGCAGGTGTGATTATGTGCGTCGGACTGAAGAAGCACACCAATCGCCATTTAGCAACAACGTGGACGTTCAAAATTGGAGTGAAGAAAGTCTTGTAGTTTCTGTGTGGCCAGGGAAAAATCCGCTACTTTTTGAAAAGGATGACATCACCGACCCAGAGGTCAGCTTTGACGAGCAGCCAACATAATATCTGACTATTTGGACGGGCACGACTCACGGTAGTCGATATTTTGTCGTCTTTTATTCCAAAATGAAGTGATTCCACGTTGAGCCTTGGAAAGTGGAAGACAATGAACTTCAGCGCAGGCGTTCTTTCTTCTTCTGCAGTTTGGTGTATCAGGTGGTTCCCTCTGAGAGTCTGTTTACAGCGCCACACATGGGTTTCCTTGCGTATAACATCGTTTTCACTCAGCGATCCCTTCCTGTCTGGATGAGACTATTCAGTGTGGACAACGAAGAAAATTCCATTCCATTTTCCCTCGCTTATTCGGGTCCGGGTTGCAGGGGCAGCAGTCCAGTTGGGAAGTCCAGGCTTCCCAGTCCCTTGACCAGTTCTTTCAGTTTGACCAGAAGGACCCCAAGGCATTCCCAGGCCAGCTGGGAGACATAATTCCTCCAGCATGTCCTAAGTCTGCCCAGGGCCTTGTCCCTCGCCTGGGAAGCCTGGGACTAAATACCCCAGCCACCTCAACTGGCTCCTCCGATGTGAAGGAGCAGTGGCTGCACTCTGAGCTCCTCCCGGATGGCCGGGCTCCTCGCCCTATCTCGTCTAAGTCCAGGCACCCCACGGAGGAAACTAATTTCAGCCGCTTGAATCAGAAATCTACTTCCTTCGGTCATGACCCAAAGGGTTTGACCATAGGTGAGGTTGGGAACAAAGATCAGCCCGCAAACTGAAGGCTTTGCCTTCCAGCTCAGCTTTGTCTTCACCACGGCGGTCAGCTCCTGCGACCACATTATTGCAGACGCTGCACCGATCCGTCTGTCAACCTCATGCTCTAACCTTCCCTCACTAGTGAAGAAGACCCAGAGAGACTTGACTCCTCCACATGGGGCAAGACCTCACTCCCAACCCGCAGAGTGCAATTCTTCCCTTATCCGACTGAGAACCATGATGTCGGATTTGGAGGAGCTGAGTCTCATCCCAGAAGCTTCACACTGGGATGCAAACCTTCCAAGTAAACACCAAAAGTCAACGCCTGAAAAGGCCATCAGGACCACATCGTCTGCGAATAGCAGAGAAGACATTCTAAGGCCCCCAAACCGAACCCGCTCAACGCATGGCCGTGCCTAGAAATTCTGTCCAGGAAAAGTACAAAATCCAGGAACAGTTTTACGTGGTGCATGAGAGGTGCCTTAAGAAGCCATGTTACTGTGCCAGCTACTGTTTTATACGACATTCAAAGTCCTATTATTACGTGTTCTACACCGACGCATGTGAAGCGTTCAGAAGCGGCTGACTTTCCCTAAAAAGAAAGGGTGGTTCCTGTACTCTCCAAACTAACTTAAGAAACACTAGTTGCTAGCTCAGACAAGTATTGGAGAATCAAGCTTGAAAAGACAACAACAGACATCTCTCCTTCCCCAATGGATTTGTGAAGCAAACCATGACGTCTCACGTCAGGCTAAAATTACATTTCCATCCATTCCATTTTCCTCCGCTTATCCGGGTCCGGGTCGCGGGGGCAGCAGCTTCAGTAGAGAAGTCCAGACTTCCCGGTCCCCGGCGACCTCTTCCAGCTCCATCGGGAGGACACCAAGGCGTTCCCAGGCCGGCTGTGAGACATAGTCCCTCCAGCGTGTCCTAGGTCTTCCCGGGGGCCTTCTCCCGACCGGGCATGCCCGAAACACCTCACCTGGGAGGCGCCCGGGAGGCATCCGGACTAGATGCCCGAGCCACCTCAACTGGCTCCTCTCGATGTGAAGGAGCAGAAGCTCTACTCTGAGCTCCTCCCGGATGGCCGAGCTCCTCACCCTATCTCTTAGGGTGAGTCCAGCCCCCCTACGAAGGAAACTCATTTCCGCCGCTTGTATCCGCCATCTCGTTCTTTCGGTCATGATTTTTTTCGTATGAAATTACATTTCATACGTAAAAAATAAAAAAAACCCGGAATGTAAATCCCACCCTGTCACACACCCTGCCGCTTTCCCGCTCCGTTAATGATTTACCACTCACCCTCCGCCTTGCAGGTCTTTGTGACTGGATCCATCTCGTACCCGTCGTAGCACTCGCACTTAAAATCCCCCTTGTAGTTGATGCAGATCTGGCTGCAGGCGTCCGGGTTCTCACATTCATCAATGTCTGCGGGGAGGAGAGGGAAGAGAGGTTATCCATCAACTGCCGGAGAGACAGTCGAGTGACTGATTCGCCCTCACGAGCAGCATCAGACGAGCGCCTGACGAAAGCCCAAGCAAAGAAATGCTTTTCAGAAAGAGAAGAGCTGCTGTATATTGGATGACGGACTACGCTGTCTCCGGTAACTCAAACTATCTAGAGGACAAAAGGGTGTTTCTGTGTCAATTATTGAGAGAAACATCTGTGTATAAATGTCTTACTTTCCTGGGGGACTGAAATGCAGCAGAAAACACGACAGCGACCGTGCCGCCAAAGCAACGCTCACACTATTGAGTCCAATCGACAGAAAGACATTTTTACCCCCGCAAGTCTTCTTGTCCAACAGCTGGTAGCCGGCAGGGCATTGGCACTCGAACCCAATGGGTCGGTCCTTGCAAACGTGGGAGCAGCCGCCGTTGTTGATCGTGCACTCGTTAAGCCCTGGAAAAATAGAAGCAGCCAATCAGAGACGAGGTACATTAACCTCACACAATGCTGGTCTCAGCCTCACTTAGCACGAGGAAAAGATGTTTGGTTTGGGTGTAAGAACTTGGAGACGGATCTCAAAGTCAAGCTATTTCATGATATCTCCCGTCTTGTGCTGTCAATCCATCCATCCTCTTCAGATGTTCTCGGGGAGGAAATCAAAGAGACGCAACGTCACACTCGAGTTCATCGGGAGATAAGAGAGCCGACGATGCAGGCTGCGAGCAGAGACCCCGGGCAGGACTTGGAGATTAAACTGATGCGCTGCCTAAATTAGGCCTCATTAATTGGAAAAAGAGGAATATGTGACAGAACAAATACCCGGCTCCTGTCATTCCTTCACACAACACACGGTTTGCACAGTAGTCACTGTGACAGTAAACGGTATAGTTAGCAGGATTGCACACAAAATAAAAGACTAAACTGACAAGACACTGAAGTCCAACACGGCAGCAAATGAGCCGGAATGAAGACAGCATGGGCGAGGAGAACTAAGGTGAAAAACCAGCAGCGTCCCGGTGACGGCGCTGGGCTGTGCACGATTCCACTAGTGTAAAGTGGCTGCATCTTACCCCCAGCAGGAAGTGCAGCACTCCAAAATAAGACTGCGGCGCATGACACCTGCGTCGCTTTTTCGGCACATTTACGGCGACACAGTTTTATTTCTTAAACCGCTTATTTACTCATAGTATGTTTACAACAGTGGGTAATAATAGTGTCAAGGTGACTAGAGGTTTGTTATTCATGTGTAAAAAACTATAATCATGTTTAAAAACATATTTAGAAGGTTTTCTATTCCCTAACTGCAAAGATTTTACATGTACAAATAAGGAATCCTACCTAATCTCAAAATGCTTTGAACTAAAGCCAATCAGATCCTAAAAATACGGTAGTACGTCTGTTTTCATTCCGAATTAGTTCCAAAGAATTAGACGAAAACCTCACCGTACAAACAACAAATAAATTCATCCCATAGGAAATAATGTAAATCCAATTCATCCCTTCTAGACAGCTAAAAATGCATTTTATGCAGAATAATTATAGTTTTGCGCAAATAATTATACATGTCGATGGATGGAACATACTTCCTGTACACCCTGGCGAGATCGAATTCAATAGTGTCTCTCACCTTCTTTATTTCAACTGTCTTTGGCCCCATGGCGTGTTCTTTTGCAGTTGCACTCAAGAGAAAATGCATGAATAGCGAGTCAGCAACATTTTGGGGTGCTTTGGTTTTGGTGCAACGATGCAGCGCAGGGCAAACGGACTAGTTTGTTATGCGCAATATTGTACAACAACTTGTGTCCCCAAAACAAATCCTTCCTTACAAAAGCGAGGTCCGACTGTAGCACCTTACCATACCTACTTTTGCCAATGCATACGTGTCAAAGGAGAGTCGAGGTGAGCTGATTAGGGGCATATTTCCTCCGTGGAATGTTTACGACCTCCGTAAATCAGGAAGTAGAAGACTATCGGATCAATAGATGGAAGAACAAATACAAATATGACCATTTTCCCCCCACATCTGCGTTCCAACACCTACTCTTAGTTACACCCGCTGTCGTATCAAAACCAACACTTAGTGAACCAACCAAGTCCGGTTAATAGTTTGCAAAAACCCCAGAGGCAGCCAAAGACCAAACCCCAAATTTACACAAACACAATAAATGGCTGACAACTGCACGGGCTTGATAAAGAGAAAATGGGTTCGACGACTAAAGAAACCACGCTCCAAATTTGAGACCATGAATATTTAACATTGCCAGCAGCTTCCTTGTGAAATACGTTCACCACCCACTGATCCTTATTTGTTACCCACTCGACCTGTCATTGAACGCAGGGTTTCATCCGGTGCATTAGGGGTCTATGGAAACCCTGTTCCAAGTGGAAATCCTAAATAAAAATGAATTGATGCCAAACAGTGAGATTTACATAATGTCCTCGAACGCCTCATGTGGAAGTAAATTTATTCTTTCAGGAAGAACCATCCTCTACGGGTGTTGAAGTACCGCTTTGTTCAGCGGTACTTGAAGGCATCATGTGTGACGCAGATTGAGATTTAGGGGTTATGGACCAACACGTATTTTCTATTCTTCTTAGAATGACAAAATTCATATCCCTTTACATAAAACTGAATGTATTTCGTTTTTGTAGCTGCATATTGAACCACAAAAAGATTGACATCCCTACTTCTTATAGATAAAAACTTTTTTCATCTGCGAGCAAATGCGAGTAATTATGAGTTAACGACGGACAGAAAAGGCGATTAATGGCGATTAAACATTTGAATCTTTTGACAGCCCTACTCCTTAATCGTGTTATTATGAGCAGCGTGGGGTTGCGTTCAAAGACGCCACACCATTTAAGTCCAATTCGCGTTTTTAGTTTGTTTTCTGGGATTTCCCAGCATACTTAAATGCAGCAAATTGTACCTCCGCGTTATGAGTTAGGAAGCGAAACATCCACATATTATTTTCCTTTGTATTTCTGTTTATTTAGTGTCCGTGAATGCATCTCGTGGTGCTCCGGTGACAATGAGGAGGGACTAGAGACGCGTTTGTGAGTTGGAGATGCCTGTATGGTGTTGGAATTGCACTGCTGTTGACGTGTTCAGGTCAGAATAAAGTTAAAAGCGCGTCAGAGTACACATAATGAATTAAAGACATAATAATTAAATAAATTACTCACCGCCGTTAACGTGCTATTTTTGACAACGCCAAAAGGAAAAAAAAAAAGAATGACACATCCTTATCTTTGCGTAACGGAAAATACAAGCAGTTTTAACGTAGGAATAATCCATGAAGTCTTGTTGGCGGTTTTGTGATTAAAGTACTCCGCTTTGTACATTCAGAGCCAGCGGACCGATGAAAAGCAAGATTCAGTGATCGCGCTTTCTCGGAGTTTACGGGCGGAACACTGAATGCATTTTTCCTCTTACGTCCGTCAAGTGCAGCCGTGATTTAGAGGTCACTTTTCTTTCCCTGGTGGCCCAACATCCCCTGCCTCTGCGCTCCGCCTCCACCTTTGTCACCATGACAACCCATTATGCGCCGGCCGTTTTTAAGCGACCCTCCCAGTGAAAGGCTGACGCGGGAGTGCAGCGTTAACAATCGACGTGGCATGCAACGTAACGGGTCGGTACCGTCGGGCCATTATTTCTAACCAGATGGGAAATACATCAAAGCGGAGCGTGGGGGGTGGAATGCTTTCTTTGTGACGCACGACACACACGTTTGTTTCGGAGTGTGTGTCTGTGTTGCAGTCGGACGAACATCTTGGGCGAGAGTGAGGTGTGTGGGTGTGCACTTTTTTTTTTTTTTTACCAAAAAGGACAGACGGAGAGAGACGCAAGGTCACGGAAAAAAAGCCTTTTTAAAATTTTTTTTAGTAATGTGTAATTAGCTTCTCTGGAAGAGGTCGGCATTACTTCCTCAACGTGAGGAGTAGTTTCTAATTGGGCTTCGAACCTCAAGAGTAAAAGAGTAATGAGTAAAAGCATTTGCCTCTTTTAGAGAGAAATCCTGCAAAATCGGTGAGCTTATTTACCGGGACGTACCACACCGAATCCATCCGTCCCTCGTTTATCGCGGTGAACTGGTTGCCAACCCGACCTTGATGAGTGAAATTCCGTAAAATAGGATTCCATCTTTATCAATGCAACGTTTTTGTCATGAGAGCGTAGAAAAGCTGAACAACTTTATCAATTAGACTTGAAATAACAACCCTATAGTCACCTTTACACTCGTATTACCCAACATAGTACACATAATAACAGAAAAATAGTGTATAGACTCACAGTATAGCATTCCTTGTTAACGTCCTTGTTAGCATCCTCTATCTCAGGGGTAGGGAACCTACGGCTCGGGAGCCAGATGTGGCTCTTGTGATGACCACATGTGGCTCTCGGGCGTTTAACACCATAAAACGTATTTATTTTAATTTAGTTTTTCTTAAAATATATGTAACATACATTGATGATTCTAAACACACAATCTAAAAATAACAAAAACAGCAAAAATTGGCAAAATTGGCAGTTATTTTACAAAAATAAAGTCACATTATTAAGAGAAAAAACTGTAACATCGAACAAAACAAAAAACAGTTGTCATTTTTGGAAAATTGGGTTGCAGAAAAAGTTATAAGATTGGGAGAATAAGGTCAAAATATTACAGGAATAAAGCCATAATTACGTGAAAGTAGACAAACCTGGAAAATTCAAAAGAAATTGAAAACAAAAAATAGCTGTCATTTTATGAGTAGAAAGTCAAAATATTTAGAGAAAAATTATACATAATATTATGTTCTCATGTTATATTATGAGAAACAAACAAAACAATATAAAGTTGTAATTTTTGGAATATTAGGTTGGGTGGAAATCATATGGGAAAAAAGTTAAAATATTCATATTTATATTAATATTATGGTAATACATTTATAATGTATTACAATGAAATATATGTTTGTTTTATATTGTATAATGTTTTGTGTAATGTTTTTTTTTGGACATTTTAAAGCGAAACATGACAGGAATCATAGTTTTAAAAATAATAGTTTAAAATAAAAAACCTTCTCGGCACTTTAATCCATCCAATTATCTTCTAAAATTGTTGGTCTTGCTTGAAAATGCACACTTTTAGTTGTAATGACTGTTGGAAAAATAAGACAAGGCCCTCGCGGTAACGCATTGGAAAATACGTGACTTTCATGGCTCCCTTAGCCCCAAAGGTTGCCGACCCTGCTCTATCCCGTACATCGCCATGTTTGTGTAACGTTCGTACCTACGGACAAGTTCAAGTCACCAAATTAGCAAATCTCCAAGCATCAACCTCCACCCGAGCACTTTCCCAGTTTTTCGTTCCGTTGTTTGGAACTGACCCGGAGGCTTTCGCCGTCCCCGGCCACTTGAAAGTGAGGATGGGACTCGCGTAGAAATAAATAAACACATTTACGATGCTAACCCCTCGACCACCGCGGGGCTGATTACAAACTACGTGTAACATATTCAAGCCAAGTTGAGAAATCACGTCGGGGACCCTTCAAGCAGAATCCGTTCAACCCCACGACCGAGCCCGAGAACGCCCTCACGTACTTTGACGACTGCTTCTCCTACGTAGCTCAAAAATGGTCCCGTCGACTTTTTCTCCCTGTTTTGTAAGGGCGCTTTCTATTTCAAGGCGTGAAAAAGACACGCTTTTCTCCCGCCGCCTTTGTTCTCGGGCTCCTTTTGACAAAGAGATGAGTTCGAGTGCAGATGTAGAACAGGGGAGATTACCACACAGTGAAGACGTCGCCCTCCTGTTTGAAAGTAATGAGAACAAGCACGCTCTTGTTGTGATCAGCCAGGCTGTCTCTAATTGGACTCTGTGTCGGGAGTCTTTGAGGTACAGGAGGGATGGAGTTGCAGTTAGCAAAAGGCAAAGGCAAACACGGCGATGCTGCATTATGTGCTCACATTCATTTTCCGGAGTAAAAGTGTTTATTCTGATTTGGGCTTGAGAGGGAAGTTCTGACTATGGAATCAGAGGAGGGGCAAAATGAAAAGGAAATACAGTGGAACCTCGGGATGCGGATGCCCCGGAATACGAAAAATCCAGGATACGAAAATACCTTTCTGATTTTTTTTTTATGCGGCTTACAAAAAAAGTTTGTCGATCTTCCAAAACCTTTTTTGTTATTTTCCCGATTTACCGTATTTGAAGGCGCATGCTAAAACACACGGCGGAGGGAAGTGTACATTCGCTACGTATGACGTAATGTTCTCTGATTGGTCAGTGGACCGAATTAGCTAATTTTAATCTTAAATGTTGTTCTGGTTGCAAAAAAATTCGGCTTACAAAAATCCTTTTGGAATGAATTAATTTCGTAATAATAAAAACATATACAAATGTAGTTCTTTTTCCATTTTGTCTTTGTTTTTTTCAGTTTGTTGTTGATCATCCTGTTTTGTCTTTTGCATGCTGTTGTTGATTTTTCTTTTGCATCTTTGTCTTTTCCATTTTGTTGTCAATTTTCCCGTCTTGTCTTGGTCTTTTCAATTCAGCTTTGATTTTCCTGTTTGGTCTTTGTCTTTTTTCCATCCTATCGCTGATTTTCCTGTTTTGTCTTTGTCTTTTTCATTTGCTTTTTCTCACTGCATTCACCGGAATTGCTCAAGCAGCAACAAAGGCAAAGGCTTCTACTGACTGGGCCATACCTGATCACACGACAAATCAGAAAAATCAACAACAAAATGGAAAAGACCGACAAAACAGGAAAACCAAACCGGAAATGACAAAGACCAATCGGGAAAATCAATGACAAAATCGAAAAAAAACTAAGACAATACAGAAAAAGTAATGACAAAATGGAAAAAGAATATGACTACATGTGTATTTTTTGTTATTAATGATTCTCTTTATATTTTCACATATTAATTTTGGCCCTCTCGTGATTCCATAGTGGACACCATGAAAGCTATAACAGCTCCAGTTTCACCAAGCACTATAAGGAAGGAAGACCAGCATGGCTACGTACTGCAAGAGTAAGAGTGGAGGGAACACATCCACGCGGTGATGGTAATAGAATGGGAACACGAAACAATGTCTTCCATTTCTGTCCTCTGTTTACCATCTCACACACCTTCACTTGGCTGTACTTATCGGTGAGTTACACCGATGTCTGCGCCGTCTCCTTCCGGATATCGAACTTGCAACTGCAAACCGTTGGTTATGCAAAGCGGAACCAAAAGACTTTTTTCTTCGATACTTCCGATTCCCAGCGCAAATACCATCAATTGGAGACGCATGAGGCGGATCGCAGTGGATAGTTGGGAGACGCTGGATTTCCCAAAACGTGTGTGGTTCCTCGAGTCACGCTTTGCCAAGCCCAATTGCAAGAACGTCTCAAAAGTTTGTTTGCTCAGAGAAGATAATCGCCGATGGCGTATTCATTAGCTTCAAAACAAATACGTTAATTCCATGATCGGAGATATGGGACGTTACACACGTTGAAATCGAGAGTTGGACGGTATTGGCGAAAAAGCCAATCTCGAACGTCCCAAATTTTTGTGTCTAAAAATCCAAGGTAAGAAGTATTTTGTAAACGGTAAAAAGTAGCCAACCACACAAAAAGAGCTCCCTCTTACCACACTCTTTCTTGGGCTCGTCCGATCGGTCCTTGCAGTCCTTAACAGAGTCACACACTTTGGAGCTATCGATACACTCCCCGTTCTTACACTGGAACTTCAGGGGCCCCTCGCATTTGGTGGCTGCGACATTTAGGCAAAACATTAACCTCAGAAATGTGCTTTGGATAAGAGACGCACGCATGCGTATAAATGACAGAACCCACCGTTGACGCAGCCCGATTCGTCGCTGTGGTCGGGACAGTCGTTGACCTTGTTGCACTGCTTGGTGCCGTGGATGCAGGAACCGTCACCGCACTGGAACTCATCAGGACGGCACGTCAGCAGAGCTGTGTGAGAATGCAGTTTTAATCGTTCTTCATCCTTTCGGGAGGAACACGGGTAGAATTCCGAGGCAAGACCTTTTGTTGTGTCACTACGGCTTTAAATTCAAGTAGTGACAATAACATGGGCATAGACACCAGTGGTGAGTGGGCCGCTCCGCAAATATAATGGGAGATGTTGCTCCTTTTAGCATCAGGGGTGTCCAAAGTGCAATGTGGGGTCCTTTTGCGACCCCCGTTTTTTTTTTAATGGCCCGCAGCACATTCTAGAAATAAAATTCAACAACAAAAAAGGAAAAATCAGCAGTGATTTTACAAGAATAAAGTCAAAATATTGGGAAAAAAAGATGTGATTTTATGAGAATTAAGAAATATTATGTGGAAAAATAACCTAATTTTAGTAGTATAAAGTTAAAATAGTAAAGCAAAAAGACATTTTTCTAAAGTCGTAACGTTATGAGAAACCCAAAAAACAATATTAAAATAATACTAATAAAGAACATTAAGTTGCAGAAAAAGTTGCAAATGAAAATGTTATCACAATAAAGTCAAAATATTATAGGAATGAAATTATAGGAAGAAAGTTGAAGGTTGATAGCTGGAAAATTAAAAAGAATTGAAAAATTTTAAAAAAGAACAAAAAAAGACGTCATTTAACGAGAATAAACGAAAAAGTTTCAATTTTACAAGCATAATCTCATAATATTGTGTGGAAACATAATGTCCTTTCACTAGCAGAGTGCTGAAATATTCAAGAAAAATGTAATTTTTTTAAAGTCATAATATGACAAACAAACACAACAAAATGAAGCTGTAATTTTTGGAAAAAATCCATTAATAATAAAGAATCCAGACGTGTGAAGATCAATCATGGTATCCAACAGGGTTCTGTGCTAGGGCCAGTATTATTCCGCCTTTGTATGTCCCCTTTAGATAACATAATTAGAAAACACTCCGTTAATTTCCATTGCTATGCAGATGGCTATACTCGTCAATGAAACCTGAGTGTCCAAACTCCAGGTGTACCTAAACGACATAAAGAGCTGGACGCCTTCAAACTTTTTACTGTTAAACTCAGATGAAACTGAAATCACAGTCCTTGGTTCCCAGCACCTCAGAGACCACTACCAGATGCAGAAAAAACGTATTCATGCTTTCATGACTTCCAGGTTGGATCATTGTAACGCTTTGTTAAAAGGCTGCTCTTAGAAATCTTTAAAGACCCTTCAGTTAGTCCACAACTCTGCCATGCGAGTCTTAAATGGAACCAGAAGAAGAGATCATATCTCGCCTGTATTAGCCTCACTGCAAGGGTTACCATTTGGGCTGCAACTAACGATTATTTTCATAATCGATGAATCGGTCGATTATTTTTTCGATTAATCGATTAATCAGATTTTCAAAAAGACATTTTTAATTTCCCCTTCTTTGCAGCAATCCCTTTAATAATGCATGAATGGACGTTTTCCCTCCAAAAATCATAGCGAAGAGGAAGAGCTCCGTCACCGAAAATGAAGTCGCAAAGTATAAAGCGTTAGTTGACAAGCGTCACAAACACTCTACTGCAGTTTCACTGTTCCACCAGTAGGTTTTGTGTGTGTGCGTGGTAAGAGTTAATGGAGGGAGTGCAAGAAATGTCGGCATTTTCTCAAGCACAAGTATGGGATTTACTTTGCGTGGAATTGTTTTACACACGCTCTACGCACACATCTCTGCAGTGGTTTGCTTTGCAAGGTTTCAAAAAGAGGCAACAACTTTGATAGCTCTTTACAAAGTCAAAGGGGATGTGTATGAAGTATCTTGTTTTGCCTGAAACACAAAAGATGATATGTTTGCTTTGATGGATCACTAAGGAAATTAAAACATGGTTACATTAGAGTAGCTCAAATCAGGATATTTATGGTACATTTTAAAATGAAACGATGAATCCATTACCAAAATAGTTGATTATTTTGATGATCGATTAATAATCGATTCATTGATTAATCGTTGCAGCTCTGGTTACCAGTAAAGTTTAGAATTGAGTATGAAATTCTCCTTCTTACATATAAAGGCACCAGTAGATATTAAAGAGCTCCTAGAACTCTATCAACCCAGTAGAAGACTTAACTCACAGAATTTACAATTACTTCTCACTGACCGGGATGTAGATCCTTTAGTTACCAGGTTCCTCTGTTATGGAACCATCTGCTCGACTCAATCCGGGGGGCAGACAGCCTCTCTTGATTTAAAAGTCAACTCAAAACCCACCTCTTGAGACAATTGGTGTAAGACTAAGACTTCGGGCGTGATCTTCCATGTATCCCTCTTATTCTTTAATATCTCAGCCCAACCGGTCGAGACAAACGGCGGCCCCACAGAGCCTGGGTTCTGTCCGAGGTTTCTTCCCCAGAGGGAGTTTTTCCTTGCCTCTGTCGCCCAAATGCTTTCTCGCGTGGGGTTTCAGTCGGCTCTCTGTGGCCTTCATGTGTGTTTGGGCACGGCAGGGCTCCCCCCACCCCAGCCTCGGACAGCTATTAAAAAAAAGCTTTATCCCACTGTGCTTGTTTACACAGACACATCCTATTTTAGACTCGGCTTGCCTGCAGAGGGACAACGTGCTAAATGACAAAATAGCACCCCGGGAAAAAAGGGGAAGAAGAGTTTGTTGACATTCTTTTTTTCTCCTCCGGTGGATGAGAAAAGGTTTCTATGGACCACTATTGTCACTGTCCGTTTCGTAGCTCCAGATCCTTTCACATGTTCAAGGATACGCCTGACTGACATGACTTGAATGGATGACTTGCCCAGAAAAAGCCCACCTAAAAAGACTTATCTAATCTTTGGCTGGCCGATACATTGAAAAATGAACGATACCGACATTCAGAGCTTCTAATCGATCTAGTTTTGCCTCGTTCACAGTTCAGTAGACTAGGGCCCTATGATTTCCACGTTAACGGAATCGCGGGATCGGCCAATAAAAATGGAGTTTACTGTCAATTGACAAAATATCCATCCTTATCCTAAGTCAAAATGTTATGGAAATAATATAGAAATAAATTTAAATTAATTCAAATTCAAATAGTTAAAAACTTAAAAAAAAAAAAAAAAAAACGACAGCCAAAATAAAAAAACAACAACAAAAAAGTTCAAATAGAAAATGTAATAAAGGAAAAAGGCCCATTTTTGGAAAATGAGTTTGTAAGAAAAGTTGTAATGTTACAAATATAAAGTCAAAATATTATGTAAATAAAGTGATAATTACGAGAAGAAAACAAGGGGCAGTTAATTGAGTTGAAATAGTTGGAAAAATAGTTTGAAAAAACAGCTTTAACTTTATGAGAATAAAGTCAAAATAGAAAACAAATTAGAGACAAAAAAATATTTTAGGAAAATTATGTGGCGGAAAACATTATGTTACAAAAATAAAGCCAAAATATTGTGGGAGTAATATAGAAATAAAGTCATAATTACAACATTGACTAAAAGTTAAAATTGATTAAGTTGAAATAGTTGGAAAAAATAAGATTTAACTTTACAAGAATAAAATAAAATAGAGAAAAAAAATATTTAGAAAATTTGGTTATTATGTTAAAAAGTCAAAATATTACGAAAATGAGATAGAAATAAATTCATAATATTGCTAAAAAAAAAACTGAAGCTTTAACTTCATAAGAATACTGTGAAGTCAAACCAGAAAATAAAATCGAGGAGAAAAAAAGCCAATTTTGGAAAATTAGGTTGTTACAAAAACAAAGTCAAAATATTATGAGAGTAATATAAAAATAAAGTCATAATTACGAGAGCAACATTAAATCAAAGTTGAAATTAATTACGTTTACCAGAATAAAGTAAAACAGAAAATAAAAGAGAGAAAATATTTTTTGGGGAAAACGTTGTAATGTTACAAAGGTAACGTCTACACATTATGGAAAATATATAAATATAACTTCATAAATACAAGAGGAAAATTAACTAAAACGGAATATTAATTAAATTGAAATAATTGAAAAAAAACATACAAAATTCAAAGAAAATAAAATATAATAATTTTTTGTACAATCAGGTTGCGGAAAAAGTTGTGACTAAAAGTTCAAACAAATTAAGTTGACATGGATGGAAAAAAAACAGCCTTAACTTTACAAGAATAAAGTCAAAATAGCAAATAAAATACATAGTACATAATGTATTTTTTTTTACAAGAATACACGTTTAATATGAGGTAAAATAGTGTCATTTTAGTAGCGTAGAATCGAAATAAATATGAAAAATATTATTTTTTGAACTTATAATATTCTGAAAAACAAACAACATCACATAACAGAGGAGGGACGTCGCGAGGAAAAAAAAATGTCTGGAGATGATCTAAAAAGAAAGTTGAACTACTAGAAAAAAAAGGCAAAAAAGAGGAAAATTCATACTAATAATCTTTATCATCTCCCAAGGCTGAGATGCAGTTTCTTCTTAAAATATCAAAGCGGCAAAGTTGCATCGTTTGATTTTTGACTCAAGTTTGGACACCCTGTTCTAAACGGTCTGCCGTCATTACGGTGACGGGTAAGCTGGAGCCCATCCCAGCCCGGACTGGAGGCCAGGCCTTGACGCGACAGCAATGACCAATAAAGAGCACAAGACTGAAACTCACGGCAGTCAGACTCATCGGATTTGTCCTTGCAGTCGGGATCGCCGTCACATTTCCAGCTCAGGCGCACACACTCTCCGTTGGCGCAGCGGAACTCCCCCGCAGTGCAGTTGGCCCTGCGGTTGGCCAGATGGACGCCGTCTACGCCGCAGCGTTCCGGCCCCTCGTCCGAACTGTCTGCGCAGTCGGGGTCTCCGTCGCAGCTCCACATGAGCGGCACGCACTCGGAGGTGTTGCAGCGCAGGTGGTTGGGCCCGCAGGTCAGAGGCGAGGCGCACTTGAGTTCGTCGCTGCCGTCCCCGCAGTCGTCGTCGCCGTCACACACGTAGACGGCGGCCAAACACTTGCGGCTTGCGCACATGAACTCGCCGGTGGGGCAGGCTTTGGCGTCTGGAGGAACAACGGAGGGAAGAAAGGATTTGCAAGTCATGCAGGGGTCTCGAGTCCGTTATTGGGCGTAACAAAAGAGAATCAAAAGGCAATCAATATTCCAACACGCTGTAATGAGGAGTAATTCCAACGCTTACTATGTTGTTCAGTCCAGACTGAAATGTTATTGCAGCTACAGCTCGGGGTGTTTACTCGGATTAAATAAGCATGAAATTGGTACACGCCTTTAGTAGGCCGCCTGGATAGTAACGTCATTGTAGCGTTCGGCCCGTTTTCACCTCCAAAATGTGTACCATATTTTCAAATATGTTCCTAAAAGCACATAAATAGGTAGGGCCCCATAATTTCCACATGCTCACATGTTCAAAAAACACAACACACTGATATTGGATTACTTTTAGGAATGTCCAATATTGGCCAATTTCCAGTTCCGCTACCAACCGATACCAATATGCGTGACATCGCATATTTCCTGCCGCTGGATCAACGCACGTCTGTTGTGAAGCTGGTGGATACAGCATCAACATTGTGCAACTGTGTGCAACACAGTGCATTTTCTGCCGAGGAGTCTCCCGCAGATACTACCGCGTCTGTCTGCTGCTATTTTTTTCCCCCATTCCCGCTACGCCATAGACATACTGTATAATAAGCAGTTTCTCTTGCAATGCAGCAGTGGGTCTTTATCCACTTTCCTTTTCAGTGCCGTGTGATTATGGGGCTGTTGGAATCGGTCACATGGAAATACAGTGGTCTGGAAAAGCGTTTGTCGCCTTCCCGTTTTTTCTTTTTTTTTTTGCATATTTGTCACACTTACATGTTTCAGATCATAAACAAACGTAAGTATTAGTCAACAACAACACAACTGAACACAAAATGCAGTTTTAAAATGAAACTTTGTATTGTTAGAGAAGAAAAAAATCCAAACCTACATGGCACTGTGTGCCTTCCAAGTCAAGCCATTTCTAAAATGTTGA
Source organism: Oostethus manadensis (assembly GCA_024372805.1). Lineage (NCBI taxonomy): Eukaryota > Metazoa > Chordata > Actinopteri > Syngnathiformes > Syngnathidae > Oostethus > Oostethus manadensis. The sequence goes on along the minus strand of QODF01000013.1, from coordinate 1,395,591 downwards.
GACCCCAGCAAACCACAGCAAGAGCCATTAACCACAAATGGCACCCCTGGAACAATAGTGAAACTTCTCAGTAGCGGCCATGCAACCAAAAGTAACCCAAGAGCGCAGCAACGACTCATCCGAGAGGTCACAAAAGACCCCACAACAAAGTCCAAAGAACTGCAGGCCTCACTTGCCTCAGTTAAGGTCAGTGTTCATGACTCCACCATAAGGAAGACACTGGGCAAAAACAGCCTGCACGGCAGAAATCCAAGACCAAAACCACCACTGAACAAAAAGAACATTAAGGCTCGTCTCAATTTTGCCAGAAAACATTTTGAAGATCCCCAAGACCTTTGGGAAAGTTAACTTTTACTGGCGTGAAAGTAACACCGCAAACGTCATAGCAACAGTAAAATATGGTGGTGGTAGTGTGATGGTCTGGGGTTGTTTTGCTGCTTCAGGACCTGGAAGACTTGCTGTGACAAATTTCTGCTGTCTACCGAAAAATCTTGAAGAGGAATGTCATTTTTGGTGACCTCAAGCTGAAATCAGCTTGGGTTCTGCAGCAGGACAATGATCCAAAATCCACCAGCAAGTCCACCTCTGAATGGCTGAAGAAAAACCAAATGAAGACTTTGGAGTCTGAATTGAATCCTATTGAGATGCTGTGGCATGACCTTAAAAAGGCTCTTCATGTTGGAAAAGCCTCCATTGTGACTGAATGACAACAATTCTGCAAAATTCCAAAAGAGACTCATTGCACGTTATGGGTGGCCCAACACATTAAAAACCAGTTTTTCATACAGGCCCGGGTAGCTATGCATTTTTCCCCCCTTAATAATAAAAAGCTTCTTTAAAAACTGAATTTTGTGTTCAGTTGTGTTGTCCTTGATGAATATTGACATTTGCTTGTTGATCTGAAACAGAAACCAGGGAGGTGGCAAACACTTTTTATGCTATAGGTTTTTTTCCGGCAATAAAAAAATATCTGACAATATTGTGTCATTAGCCACTTTTAAGGTTTTGCGTATTTGACAAGAAAATAACTAACTGAAACTGAACTGCAAGTAACTGAAATGCAAAGTATAAACCCAATCATTTCAACAACAACTGGTATCTAGTAGCACAGGATGCAAATTGGCTCCCGCTGCTGCTGTTGTTGTTGCTGCAAATTTGCCGCCTCTTGTGACTGTCACTGATTTTACTGATTATATTTCCTTGGTGGGGGAACTTAAACCATTACTACTTCTGCAGCAGCACGATAACGGCTTTACTTTCTCAAGACCGCCTCCAAGCCGCTGATCATTAAAGCTAATGGCGGTGTGCGTGTGTGCGTGTGTGTGTGAAGTAAAAAAATATATATATATACAGTATATGCTCCTGTGTATGCGTGCAAAAATACACTGGTAATTTTTTATCTGCACATGCACAAAGCCCTCGAGTACGAGGATGAGGGAATATTCTGGGGATGTCCACTGTGCTCTGAGAGGTCCACAGGAACCACAGCCTCGACCCAACACAAGCCCGGCCACTGCAAAGTGCACGCACACGTTGGCAGCTCGAATAAACACTGCCGATAAATAAACACCACCCAAAGGTGTCTACCCTTTGCACACCCGCTATTACTCAGAGGCCATCACTGGATTTTCCCAGCGGACTTTAGCGGAGAGGTGCCGCCATCGCATACTGTAGAGGCAAACCATTCACAGTCAGAGTCTCCAACCGGAGAATACCAATCAGCTGTTGTTTTTATTTTTTAAATGCACGTGTGATGTTATCGCAGGAAAAGTACTCAGGGTCTGCAGCTATGAAGACCATATTATTAGTTCAATCCCATCACAGAACCTCTCCTGGGAAATAACTCAGTAGACGACCTTTACTGCGATGCCTCACACATGCCTCTAGGCCGTGGTGGTCGGCGGGGTGTGATGCGGCCTGAGAAATCCCAACTTTGAATCAAAGACTGTTGTGTAACTCCCAGGATTGACCAGATAGACCTGAAGGTGAGCCCACGTCCACACGGACGCGGGTATTGTCAATGACGCACGCCCAAAAAAATCTCCATCGACATGCTGACGTTTTGAAACTGTTTCTGTCCACACGAATACGCATTCACGGGCTGTCATGTGCATGCTAAGGTAAAGGGGGCGCTGCAGCCTGGACCGTCTTCTTCTTTTCTTTTCGGCTTATCCCTTCAGGGGTCGCCACAGCAAATCAATTGCCTCCATCTAGCTCTGTCTTCTGTATCCTCTTCTCTTGCACCAACTACCTTCATGTCATCTTTCCCTACATCCATAAACCTCCTCTTTGGTCTTCATCTAGGCCTCCTGCCTGGCAGTTCAAAACTCAGCATCCTTCTACCAACATATTCACTATCTCTCCTCTGGACATGTCCCAACCATCTCAGTCTGGCCTCTCTGACTTTATCTCCGAAACCTCTTAACATGTGCTGTCCTTCTGATATGCTCATTGCTGATCCTGTCCATCCCGGTCACACCCTAAGGGAACCTCAGCATCTTCACCTCTGCTACCTCAAGCTCTGCCTCCTGTCTTTTCCTCAGCGAGACTGTCGCTAAACCAAACAACATCGCTGGTCTCACGACAGTTTTGTACACCTTTCCTTTCATTTTAGCTGAAACTCACATATCACACCAGACACTTCTCTCCATCCATTCCAGCCTGCCTGCCTTTTCCACACTTTCCATTGCTCTGGACTGTTGACCACAAGTACTGTACTTAAAATCCTCCACATTCTTTATCTCTTCTCCCTGTAACCTCAGCCTGTGACTGACATGATATATCAACTTTGCTTAAATACTGTATGTTCTATATTGTTTGTAGTTATGTTCTACGGGCTTTGGTTTATGAAACAGACCGTTACATTTAGTAGAAAGGGCATTCATTTTATGTGCATGACGGGTGGCCAGATGTCCCTCTCCTCGACCATTTCGTCCTGCTCTTCCCGGCGGATGCCGAGGCGTTCCCAGGCCAGCTAAGAGACTTAGTCTCTCCAGCGTGTCCTGGGTCTTCCCCGAGGCCTCCTACCAGTTGGACGTGTCCTGAACACCTCCCCAGGGAGGCGTCCGGGAGGCATCCAAACCAGATGCCCCAGCCACCTCATCTGGCACACAAAAAGTCATTTCTGTATGTTTAAAAGCAGCCATGTTATGTTTTCCGTTGCACACATTAAACCGTACTCATCTAATGTCGTTATGTCCACAAGCATACACTGAAGACCAAAATCTTCAAGAAACGCGCAATATCTCCAAAACCAAAGCAGCGCAAAATTTGATTTTAACTGAACCCAATAGCACAAACAAGGACGGTAAAAATGAGACTCTTTTGGTTTCATTCAGAGCTTGTTGACGGACCAATTATGTAATTGTTTAAAACTTTAATTGTTAATATCTCAAAAACAAAAGTAGCACAATTGTTCATTTTAACTGCACAAACATATGGGATTATTTTGGTTTCATTTGAAGAAAATGGGGGGCTGCATGACCTTTGGTTGACCTATAAAAGAAACTGTAATAACTAAAAAACGAAAGTAGCACAAACGCTCATTTTAATTGCACAAAACAGCACAAACGCAGCACAAACAAATGGGATTATTTTGGTTTCATTTGGAGAAAATGGGGGGCTGCATGACCTTTGGTTGACCTATAAAAGAAACTGTAATAACTCAAAAACGAAAGTAGCACAAACGCTCATTTTAATTGCACAAAACAGCACAAACGCAGCACAAACAAATGAGACTATTTGAGACGAGTTTTGAGAAGGTTGGGGGGCCAACTTCACTCAGGTCACAAACGTTCATTTTAATTGCACAAAACAGCACAAACGCAGCACAAACAAATGAGACTATAATGAGCAGAGTTTGGCGCAGGTTGGGGGGCCAACTTCACTCAGGTCAAAAGCCTCAGTTTGGGTGTGGATGAGAAGGCAAAACGCGTAGAAAAGTATGCATTTTTTTTAAATCCGTATTCATGTGGACAGGGTCTAAGACGGCTGTGCTTTTAACCAATCAAAAAATTGAAATCAAAAAACAAAATCTCACGTGGCTCTCACTTTTCAGCCTATATCGTAGGGAGTCACAGCATTGGCTGGAGCCCATCCCAGCTGACCCGGGGAGCAAATGGGGTACACCCTGCGCTGATTACCAGTCAATCACAGGCTCATTGTGGAGTGAAGAGTAGCAAATAAACTACAACGAGCTCCAGAGCAAATTATTATTATGAAAATTCTTATCCCCGTACACGATTCAACACAAAATCCCACAAATCCAAAGTAACTCCCAAGTGCTCCCGTTAGTAGATTCCCTTTAACGTTATTCTGGAGTCTCTTGCAGAGATGCGAACCAAAGTGATGTTGATCCGAGAAAATTTCCTCTGGCGACTGGCTCCGTTTTACCGAATACATAATTCAGCACGTGGATGACTCAATCAGCGGAATGCCTATGTGCAACTTCATCTTTGAAATCTACGTCTGACTTTGGGCTCACTGAATGTCTTCTAACTGCAAAGAGTGCTGGGGCTAGGAATGTAACCTCTGTATGCACGAGGCTCTTGGGTAAAAAAAAAAAATATATATATTTTTTTTTTTTCAGCAGTGAGAAGGATTAAGGCCAAGCACACACAAGAAAGGCACCGGGAATAAACTTGAGTGAGTTTTCATGTAAATTCATGGAAGCAAATTAGTTAGGTTTGCTGCTTGGCCTGCAGCTAAATGAACGCTTGAATGGATTCAGAAGTCATACTTTTGTCAGGATGCTGATTAGACAGTCTGATTAATGCAGAGGTATGCCCTTGGCTGGCCACAATAAAAGGCCTGTCCCAAATGTGCAGTTTTACTGTACTGTGTTACAGAGTTGATCGGGTGGTTAATAGTGGTCTATACAATGTTGGCCCACTTCTCTTCAAAAGTAGTGCGACGTTGCTGAAACTAGAACACACTGTGGTATACAATTGGTTCCAGACCCGGCTGTGTTATGTGAATTTTTATCAATACATGGAATATTTTTGTAGTTAAGAGCATAGAAAACGTGTTTACTACCTTCTCAATTATTTTTTTTACCATAATTAGAGCCCTGTAGACAGGAAATAACAGCCCTACAGTCACTTGTACAGACTTGTATTATTTTGTTTACACTACATTGCGCGACACTCATGCGCAGGCTACGAAATCACTGCAGGGACCTAACAGGCAGCCGCTGCTCAAAGGATATAGCAAGCTGCCAAGCTAACTAGCTATTTTCCAGTATTGATGTATGAACCTAAGGATGTGTTTCAAAGAGAATGGGGAAGAAGGACAAAGTAAGAAGCCACAAATGTACCACTTCCAAATGGACTGGGAGGAGTACTTTTTTCATTGTCATGTCAGACATGCACTGTTGTATCCAAGGTACTGGAATGCTGAGTGGGTGACGTGTCCTGGTCATGCTGGTATGCTGGTCATGCAAGAACTGGGAGGTTTTCAGCCCATAGTGAAAAATAAAGGATTTTAAAAATATATGTTTCTATAGGTTATCTAAAGGCAAAGCTGTTAAGCGTTATTATTAGTTGTTGTATCAACATTTTATTTCTACAATGTGCCACAGGCCAATAAAAAACACATCATGGGCCGCAAATGGACCTCGGGCCGCACTTTGGACACCGCTGCTTTTGTAGCTTGTGAATGTCAGCGTGTCGACTATTGAGGTTGTTAGCCAGCTACCTCCTAAGCAAACGATGGCAATTGAAAAGAAAAGGGGAGTTGCTATTACAGCGGAAACCTTAGTGATGCATTACAACATTATTATTGCAAAAGTTGATCTGAAATCGGAGGAGATGGCACTATATATGGCACCATAATGACCCAATGTCGTTCCCGTCAGTGCAATTCACTTGCTCGAGTGGGAGGAGAAGAACATCGAGCGGGGGGACGTGCCGTCACGCCAACGCACAGCTGCAGATATCCGGATATAAGATATTTGAGACGTCCGAATTGAAAAAACGTTGGCAATTTGTGTCACCTCTTGTCACTGAGGAGTGACGGTGCGGCCAAAGGCTTTGCCAGTGAAAGGTCAAGACTTCTTTCGGAGCGGCACGTCACGCTATGCAAGAGGGTTTGCAGGGGGAGGGGGGAGCCTGTGTTATGTATGCTGGTGCCACACATGATCCAGGTTTCAGAGACTGAACTTGAAACTCAGACCGGAAAACTGCAATTAAATGCAGACCTGAAGAGTAGCGACTCAGTTGCGATTCATTCTTCTGGTTTAGGATCGGCTGCCTATCCGATGTATTTTGAGGGTCAAAGCCTAAACACTACACAACCCCCCCCCCCGACAGCCTCAATCTATTCCACTTGACGTGAAATGGCATGTGTGTGTGTGTGGGGGGGTGTGATTCTTCACGGTGCCTCAGAAGTAGGCCAACGATGGTCCCTGCGGGCGGGTGGGGGGGGGATCAAGCTGGTGACGGAATCGTCTTATTGGCTGTCAGGTTTAGCGCCTTTGATGATGGGTGTGAAAAACAGAAGTCACACTCGGAGAAAGGCCCCGCATCAACCAGGGGTCGGCGTTGTTGTTGAGTTTGGACCCAAACATCAAATCCGAGGCCTCCACAAATTCTGACATTGTCACATTGCGGGTCCGGTCCAAGAAAAAAGCGGCCAACTCACCAGATGCGCAGTCTTCCTCGTCCGCCCCGTTCTCGCAATCCCTCTCCCCGTCACAGCGCCACGACAAGGAGACGCACTTATTGGATCCCCCGCAGTCGAATTTCTCTGGTGGGCAAGTCTGTTTGCCTGTGGGTGAGCCATGAAAGCAACGGGAAGATTACTGGTGTTTTTTCCCCCCAGCATAAATCAAAAAACAGAACACACGCAGCAAGGATGGCCCTCGTGATGCAGCTAAAAGTCCAACTCTGCAGTGTGCTGCTACAAAATAGGCGTCTTTTAGGAGGAATGCACAGTTGGCGGTAAATCAAAAGGACAACTCGGCCCCCCGCCCTCCTCCTTTGTCTGCCAATCTGTTCTTTTCGGCAGCGGGTGGGACTGGTCCACATTGCAGACTCTTATTATGGAGCGTGTGGTTAATTACACATCTACTGTGGAAACCTTAAGCACAATGAAATCAGAAGGTTATCATTATTTTTTTTTTTTATCACAGCCGCCCGTGGTTTGTCCGAGTGGGCGTTCGGGCCTTACCGGCAGTGCGGTCGACTCAAATGGCAACCGAGCCCCATAACGAATTGATGAGGTTAGAGTGGGACTCATTCAACATTTTTGTTTACATTTAAAAAGATTTCCGGATTAAAAATCGCATTTTTTTTTTTTTAAGTCACAATTTTACCTTTGATGTAAGCCAAAGGTCACAAAAGTACCCTGTTTGTATAGCTGTCTCAGACAGTATTAGTATTTGCAATTTTAAAAGTTAGTTTTAAAGCCGCTTGGTGGTCAAGTGGTTAGCGTGTTGGCTACACGGTCAGGATGTTTGGGGATCGACTCTCCGCTTGGGTACTCCATTTTCTCCTGCGTTCCAAAAACATGCACGATAGGTAGTTTGGCGACTAGGTGTCCGTAGATATAAATGTGAGTGTGAACGGTTGTTTGTCTGCCCTGCGATTGGCTGGCGACTGGCCCAGGGTGTACCCCGCCTCTAGCCTGAAGTCAGCTGGGATAGGCTCCAGCGTACTAATGAAGATAGGCGGCATAGAACATGGATGGCTGGGTTCCAATCATCTGAGATTTGGAGAATAAAGTAGTAAAAGTAGAAAAAGCTCGTGATATTACGGGACGTCAAGTCGTAACATAACATGCCTTGCCCGAGACAGCCAAAGGTTTGTGGGGCATGTATTAAAAATGACTTGTTTCATCACCATTTGCATTGTAAAGCGGGAATCTACCGCACATTGTGTTAACAAAGCCGAGAAACGCATGACAAAAATGCTAAATAAACATAAAGAGTTGAGGGACTCGAGTTGCGGGAATCAGACAATGGGACGAAGCCTGATGTGTCTGCGGGCAGTGGAGGTGACAGAAGTCAGATGGGCAAGGCCGGGCAGAGCAGCAGCTGGTGCCTGGGGAGCGCGAGCGGGGAGAAAGGCTGACGCAGCCGGGCCTCGACCTCATAAAATAACACACAAAAAATGCTGCGGTCACTGCAGTGGCAAGCGTTGCTTCTAGAAAGTTCTGCACCACCGCATCCTTCCAGTAGAGGCAACTACCTGATTTCATAATGAAGAAAGAAATGGGTATTTTGTACTACACATTTTCCCGAAAAATCACAGGGATTGGCTTTTTTGCCAATATGTTTCAATTCCCAATTCCGATACCGATATAGGCCGGGTGTGCCGAATAAATGTCCACGGACTCCAAGGTGACCCAAAATATAGGTAATTACCAATAAATTCATTCATTTATTTATTAGGGTGATTTTTGTCACAGGACCCAGAATTCCTGGTTGCACATCTGACTAAATGTTGCAGGAACAGTCAAAGTATTAAAAAAAGTGTAATTTAGTCTGTAAAATATGGTACATTCAGCAAACTTCGGGCGGGTACAATATGGGCTACAATGCGCCCTGACCGGCAAACATTCACACAACAACTGTTTGGGACCTGAACCCATGCCGGCTGCGTGGACCACTACATTATCAGTCATTATACACTATAGGTTGCCTGGGTCTAGGGTTAAATTTTGGTTCGGGCCTCCACCAACAGTCTAAAAACATCCAAATATGGCAGTGCTCCTCAAATATTGGGGTATATTGGGGCGCCTGAGGCTGGGAGTACTTTCAGTGTTACTGCAGACCTGCCAACATGTACAAATTTGTTGTACTCATGCAATTTGACTCCTGAATATGCTTGACAATATGCTTGTCTCAGTTTTGGTGCATTTTCCTGGTTTCAGTTTGGAGTTCAGTCTGCACAGTACGGACAAATGAATGGATATTATCAGTTTCTCGATAGTATTTCAAATTGGGGGCACGTGAAAACATTTCTGTCTCATTGGGGGCACGTGACAAAAAAATATTTGATAACCATTAATATGAGGTAAAATAAAGAATTGAGTTTGAATGAATGTCTGGTCTGTATCATCTATTCATTCAAATATTTCCAGAAACCAGTGGTGGTTGCTCAAAGACTGCAAAGGAAGCTCAGCTTCCCCTAAAAAGTCCCAAAAAGTGATGAAATACGTACTGCTGTGTGCGCGCGTTAGAATACCTTTATCTTTGGTACAGAATCAGCTACTTATCACAGGACGGTCCAGATTAACACTTGACGGTCATTGGATAAATGTTGGGCTTTGTCCCGCTCATCGGGCGCTTAGCGTCTCTGGGAGTCTATGGGGAAGCGGGCCGGCCTGGAGACTCGGCGTCTGCATGACGATTGGATGATCTGTCTGAGGCGGAATTCCTTTTTGATTGGCAGTGAAATCAGCAACGGATAAACCTCCTATAACCCTGAACTGATTCAGAGACTTCTCCGATCCCCAGCGACTTTGTCTTTGTAAAAACGACTTGGAACGGAGGGTAGAATTTACATATGATTGCATAAACGATGAGCTTCCCTCCTTGAATAACCGGCAGCCGCCACTGCCAGGAACGCTCCCTGAGAGTTTCTCGATTGGACTTCCTAATGCGACCTAAAATCAAGCGGTGACTCTGTGACTTGACTACAGAACTGTAGACTTGTACGTGTTTTAGGTTTCCTCTGAACTCATCGGGACAATTGTTGCGGCGCTTTTTTTTTTTTTCAAACCAGAACTGCTGAATGTCAAGTGAGCAAAAAGGTGCAATCAAGACCCGAGCTTAAAGGGAGGGAGGACCCGGTAATGAAAACGGCAGGCTGAGGGGAGAAGATGAGAGCTACACCAAAAACGCCTTGCTGTCTAAATGACTCTAGCATGCCGTTCACCCAAAGATGGCCTGACAGAAAACAATAACATGAGACAGGAGGAGAACAGAAAACAGATCCTCGATGACAAGGCCCTTCATAAAATAAGACGGATCCGATGGGATGAAAAGGCACACACTACCCTGACCTTTCGCATTCTTATCCTGCAGCACAATCAGAGCCAGCCGTAGCAAGCGGGAAAAGATGAAAGCGGAAGAGCGTGGGGCGGAATTTGAATTCTTCGAAGCTGTCCGACCTGTCTTGTCCTTTAAATGATGACTCTTTAATAAAGCCCGAGCTCGCTTCCTCTCAAACAAAGAAGCCCAGCTTTGCCCACGCCAGACAGGTATCGATTAGTGATGCTATAAAGACACACTTAATGGGCTTTTCGCTGGGGAAGGAGGCCACAGAATACAAGAAAATGACTCAAGAGACAAACGGGCTGTAGCCATTGCACAGAGTTGTTTCCTTTGTGATCAGTCACAATCACGGCAACCCGTGGTCTTGTCCACATGCGACGCTCTGGAACCTTTAATAAGGGACAAGTTGAAGGAAGTCATAAAGCTCACGCAAACACATATAGGGGATACAACCTGAAGAATATTAGTTCCTGGTCACGTCACTCTTCTGCTTGGCCTGTTGCTGGGAAGATGCCATAGGATTTCCCCAGAAGCAATGGTCTGGACATTAGGTCTGCTCAGTTGCAACCACCCTACCATCAGTGGTTGAAGAATTCAAGGTAGGTGTAAGCCAAAATAATACGATTGTATGCTAGAAATAAGCCTAAAAATGTCATCTAAAAGTATTATAAGTGTGGATTAAAGAATTAAACCTGACTTAATATTCCAAAATTATTCAATTTGAATCATCTTTCTCATCATCATCCATTGCATTGTTTGATAGACGACGTACAATATTTTCTAGGGATGTCCGATATTAGCTTCGGCGCCAATATCCGATGTTGCAGTTCAGTCTCAATTCCCGATTGCAATATCAAGTGATACCAGTACAGCGGGGGTGCAACGATTCGTTTTAACAACGACTCATGAGTCATGTGTCATGCCCCAGTCAACAGGCATGACTAATCGACTTATGACAAATCAAACTGTTACAAGGGTAACGTTTACGTCTTTATCATTAAAATAGCTTAAAAAAACACATCCATATAATACTGCAGTACTTAAATCCAATGCTTTAGTTCCTAGTATCGATTAAATCGATTGATTACCTTTCAAACAATCGTTAGATCGATGTATGTTGTCTGGAATGGCAATTTGGCGAACACAGATCTATGTAGTTGGATCAAAGGAATGTAAATCTTTAAATGGATCTGGTGAATGAATCGTTTCCGGTTTGTGTAACATGACATGTCTCCTGTGGTGGAATGAATACATATCTGTTGTGAAGCTAATGGCTACAGCATCAGCAATTAGCTTCTGGACATGGCTGTAAACAACATTGTAGAACTCGGGTAAGCAGACATCTGAGGAAAAACTCCACAAGTTTGGTGAATCCGACGTCTTGCACGGTAGTTTCCAGTGCGATAAACTCCATGACCTTCCGATTGATGGCTTTCGCCCTGAGAATTGGAAGTATTGTCGGAAGAAGTCTTGATTCTGCTTTGGAGTCATTGCAAATCGCAAGTTTATATCTAAAAGACATATTGTTAGTCAATCACAGAGTGTCAAACTAGCCAAACACGCTCTAGCTCTAGGAAAAGTCTGACCATTACAAGACCGGTGTCCCCCATACAGATCATCTGAGAAGTGGAGAAACCACCAGAGCCTTCTCCAAACAGCACAATCCTGGGAGATGAGGCTACGCTTTCACCCAGTTGTGCAAAAATCACTGAAACAGGACTTGGTGTTATGGTCTAAGGAAGCAAGAAAGAGCATCCTTATGGAATGGACAACCCATTGAGAAGGAGGCCAGAAAGAGAATGGCAGTTAGTGGCCACCACTACCGACCCGCCAACCTGTGTGTGGGCTTGTGGTTTCAGCCTCCAAACGTCCTGTGAAAGTTGGCCGCCGCCGGATGACAGGTGCCCAAAATCTAGTCGTGCAGTTGAGACCGAGTCAGTCAGTAATCAGTATTTAATCGATGAAATTATCATTTTTGAGGTAGCGATTTGCAGCAAATAACTTCAAGTACGCTCCACCGCTTTCAATCGGCGGCATATATTGATTGTTCCTAACTCGCTCTAGCAGCTTGGACATGTGAATCCGCTTGCTCGGCAAGTTGCAACAGCCAAGCTACCTCTGCTTCGGAGCTTGATATACGGCATCTGCAGTACGCGCTGAAGATCATTTCAACATCTAGCCCCTTCCATTCCCTTCACTGTGCCTAGACTCCTCTGTCATGGTGCCAGGAGCTCGCATGGGAAGTGCCCCTCTAACCCCTGGTTGTTACTAAGGACTGTCAATAAACTACTATTGCTTTGAAGAGAGTTTGTGAAAAAAGTGATATATTCTAAAGGACACCAAAGATATAATTATATATGATCTATAACCATGTGAAATAATGACTCCTACCCTAAAAGTATTGCAATGGCGGCTGAATCGTTTGACGTCAGGATGGCTGTAATTCAGCTGAACATTTATTTAGTACTCAGTACTTCGAGGAGACTCCACTTTCTAGTTTTCTTGACTCCAAACGCTTGCTCTGACCTGCATGCTGAACAACACCGCCCTCTACAGCCCACACACTAAACAGCAGCCTGGAACAACACAATCTCTCCGTCAGGACGGTATTTTGCAAGCCCATTCTTCCCAGTTTTATCTTTTATTGGATGGCCTTTTATTAAAGCCAAACAATATTGTTGGCCATGATGTGTAATAAAAGAAGTAAGTTCAGCAATACTTTGGTTGCATTATTTGTAATGCTTTGAAAAGCTATTTTAATAAACATATTCGATTCCAAAAATTAACAAAAGTTTATTATAATTTTTTTTTTTAAAGATCAGTATCGGATTGTCAAGACTCTAAAATAATCGGATTGGATAGGAAGCCAAAAAATGCGGTTCGGGACGTCCCTAGTGGGATGTGTATAATAGGATAAATGTATAATAGCAATTAGACATTTATAATTATGACCAAACAGTGAGTGTGATTCAGGCTTGAGATAATATTAGCAACATTAAAATCAATTCAATAAAGAATTTCTGAGATTTTTTGGTGGTTTGTGTAAATCTGAAAAATCCAAGCGTGACAGTGTTTTCCGCCGAGAAGGTCTTCGTCCTCTCGTCTTGTTTCTGTGTCGGTTCAGCGAGTGGGAAATTAAGGCGAGCGGTGAGACAATTAAATAAATCAACATGTCCTCTCAGCCCGAGAGCAGAAAAGACGTGAACTGCTAACGTGAGTCAGACTTCGCTGCTTCATTAAGCCGAGTTGGAGCATCTCTGTCCTCCTTCCTGCATTATGAATGGGCTACAGGAAGAAACGCGCATGTTGTATGAAACGACAAGATGGGAGAATCTTGTTTTCCCATTTGCAAAGTGCACTTTTCACTTGTGACTGGATGACATCTGCTTCACCGAGAGTTGAGGGATACAAGAAAGCCGCATCTTTATAGCATTTCCGTGGGAAATTTACAGCCACTGTTGTCTGAGACACCAACGATCACACAAAAGTACATATGCAAGGACATGTGGAGGAATTCCGTAACACAAAGCCGCAGACTGTCTGCAATTTTGCACGGTTAGCAAGACTTAACACAAGCATGCATCAGCGTACAAATCATAATCCACCACCTGTAGCCCTTCAGTCATACTCTTAACCCGCTCCGTCATGCTGCCGGTTTTATTGCATATGAAAATAGAACGAAAAGTTCCCCAGTGCTTGAGTGTTCCGCATTTCCCCGAAGGCGGCCAATCCGGGGTTACGTCCTCGTTTAATGAAAGAGGATACACTTATCACGCCTGTCAAGTCCAAAGAATTTGAAAGCAGAGGAGAAGGCGCCTTTGCGGAATTCACTTTGTGGGTGTTGAGTGACAAACACTCAACTTCAATAGTACGAGCTTCCCACACGGGAATGTTGGCCCTTTTAAAGGAACCATATGGGCAGTGCCGGTGCCAAGATGCACGAGCATAAAAACCATCATCAGCGCTCATAAAGACCACTCTACTCGAACCTGCCAGGCGTAGAGAGGGTGCAGTTTAGTGGCCTTAGGATCTCGTCTCTACTATTCGCGGACGATGTGGTCCTGATGGCCTCGTCGGGCTGTGACCTTCAGCGTTTACTGGAGTGTGAAGCTTCTGGGATGAGACTCAGCACCTGCAAATCCGAAGCCATGGTTCTCAGTCAAAAACGGGTGAATTGCACCCTCCGGGTTGGGAGTGGGGTCTTGCCCCGTGTGGAGGAGTTTAAGTATCTCGGGGTCTTGGCCACAAGTGAGGGAAGATTGGAGCGTGAGGTCAACAGATTGGTCGGCGCAGCGTCAGCAGTAATGCGGTTTCTGTACCGGATTGTCGTGGTGAAGAGAGAGCTGAGCCAAAAGGGAAAAGCTAAAAGTAATTTTCGTAGGGTGGTGGGTCTTAGCCTAAGAGATAGGGTGAGGAGCTTGGCCACGCCCATCCAGGAAAAGACCACGGGTCAGACCAGGGACATGCTGGAGGGGTTATGTCTCACAGCTGGCCTGGGAATGCCTTGGGGTCCCCCCGGTGGAAGAGGTGGCCAGAGACCGGAAAGTCTGGACTTCCCTACTGAGACTGCTGACAAGTGGAGAAAAATGGAGTAAATTACCTACAGCACCATGTGGGCATACTAATAAATATTCACAAACAATACCCATGCCCAAGAAATACCAATATATTCCCGCCACAAGGCATGCTGGGTAGCACACGGTACTTTTTCTCCCAAAACTTTGCCATGTTGTTTGAGTTCATATTTGAGTTCATATTTTCTACTACCAAGCATGCATTGCGGCCATTTGGAAGTAAGAGTTTTAAGTTACGTCTTATGTTTAGAGCTTAGCATGTTGTTTAACACCCATGATGTAGTATTTGCGATGTTTTCCTTCGCTGATGACCACATATATATATATATATATATATATATAGTGTATAGTATATGTGACTAACCAGATGAATCAGTGTTATTAGTATATTTTTATTGCTACAATGTCAAACAAGTTACCAGTAGGTGCAGTAGATTCTCAGAAAACAACCAACACCGAGCATTCATGGTATGCGTGCTCTTAAGGCTGTGCAATTGGGCTGGGCATACACTTCAAAAGGGGGTGTTAAAAAAATAGCAGTGTCTGCCAATGACTTTACAAACACAAAACCATTTGGTAATCTGGTTATTCGTATTGCACTGCTATTATTTTTAACACTAGTGTATATACACGGCACTTTTTTTAACCCAATGTGGCACACAGGTCAAAAAGATTGCCCACCCCTGCTCTAGCACTAGCCTGACAACCAGGCTCAAGGCTACACCGTGACTCCAATTCCATCATCTCACATTATCATTCATTAGTGGTTAGCCTTGCACCCAATACACCTCACCATGCCACGGTGACACAACTTCATATCACACCCTGCTGTTGCTATACCCTTTCGGGGCGCATAGGTAATGGGTGGCGCATGCAACTGTTACAACTTTGCCGGGAAGGACGCACGAAGTTGCTGCCCAGCCGGCTGCATTGGCCCACTTCCCTCTCGATTACGCATGAAACTAATCCAAAAACGATGGCTCTTCCCGTGTTTCTCGTTCAATTTTTCATGGATCAAGAGAAGCTCACTGGGAGAGGATTCTTCATATGGCAGTTTTACGCTACTCCGGCGTGTAATTTTGAATCCGCTCAGTGAGCCGGAATGATTGTGGCACAGATGTCTGGGTCCAAAATGCTTCCTCAGTGTATGTGTGTGGCGTACGGGCGGACGGAACTGGAGGACTGACGGTCAAAGTCAATAACAGGAATTCCTGAGCATGTGCTGCCTTAATCATCTAGAGCTTGAGTTTAACTAGAGCGTGATGCATTAAAGGCGGACGCTGAGATGGATGTAATTAGCCCACGCAAAACACTCTCCAGTCACTGCTCCGTCCTGCTAGCACCGCGACATACGTGTTTCTCTGCCTGCCGTCAAAATGGGAAGCAGCCAGCGTGAAATGTCCGCTTCCTGTCCGCGCTAGTAAAGCAGCGAGTGAGCCGAGGTGCCGTTTAATTTCAAAGTCAGTAATTGCTCGGGCTGGAGGAGGCACGCGACGAGCCCTCGCTGGCATTTCACTCTCATTTTCGTGGGTGAGTTGGAAAAGGAACGGCAAGAATTTGAATATCATGTGGTTAATTTCAAAGAAAGAGTGCGTCTTTTTTCTCCCTTGGTTGTTAAATGCTACGTTTATCCCCACTTTGCCTTTTCTGAAATGCCGCAGCTTCGCTCGGTCACAGTTTTGTGGTTAAATATGTCCTCCTATTAGTCAAAATTGTGTGCATTTTTTTTTATCTTAAAATGCAAAACAAAAGGTGAATACATTAAAATATTAATATAAGGCATTAAGAAAACATTCAAATGATCATGTAGTATCCTACACTGGTCACTAGGTGGCAGCAAGGTTACTGTAATGTAAGCAACAACGGGGTTTTATAATAGGTTTAGAATGAAAACACAGGCTACTGTTTGCTGCAGTGCACACACGCCAGCTAAAACTCAACTCTAAAACTCACTTCCTGTCCGCCGGGCACCACTTTTATAGCAACACACACGAGCCTTATTTATGTCTTATTATGTCTGCTATATTGGCTAACAGGAGTGTAAGGGTGACTATTGGGGTGTTAACACACATCTCTAATGATGTTAAAAACTGTATTTAGAAGGTTGTAAATAGGTTTTCTATGCTCTAAATATGTCAATATTGCATTTCCAAATAAGGAATCCTACACTGTGGAAATTCACTTATCGCGGTTGGGTCTGGAACCAATTAACGGCAATAAACGGCAGATTACTGTATATTTTCCCCATTTTTTCACCTCCTCCTTGTTGCTAAATGAGGATGCTGTGTGTGTATGCAGAAAGGAGCGCTTGCTGAGTGCTGATGTGTCTATTTGTTCCGTGCATAACCTCACGTGAATCAATACTATAGCACACACCAGCATCATCTCCCTGGAAAACCAACTCCAGGCTCGTACCGATGGTGAGTCTGCATTGATGCTTTTAATTTGACGTTTGTTGTTGTCTTTGTTGAATACATTACCATGATGTAGCCCATCCCACACCCAAACAGCCCCGGTAGCTAAGATAGAAAAACATTTTTCGCTGTTTTTCACAGTCAAACCTTCCGTTGCGCGGCAGTTGTTGAAGAAGCTGGCCCGGCGACTGGGACTGACGGGTAATTTACCGGTGAAAAGAAGTGAATGGCTTGATTAGCCATTTGAGAGCGGTTTCTCTTGCAATGTCGCCTTGTGTCTTTATTCACTTTCACTTTCAGCGCAGTGTGATCAGGCACTGTTGGAGTCGGTCACATGGAAATACAGTGGTGTGGAAAAGCGTTTGTCCCCTTTTTTTGTATGTTTGTAACACGTAAATGTTTCCGATCATAAACAAATGTAAGTATTACTCAACAACAACACAACTGAACATAAAATGCTGTTTTTTAATGAAACTTGGTATTATTAAAGGAGATAAAAACACACACACAAGCCTGCATGGCCCGGTATGAAAAAGTGATTGCCTTCCAAGTCAAGCCATTTCTAAAACGTTGAGACTCCAGCAAACCACAGTGAGAGCCATTAACCACAAATGGCCAAAACATGGAACAGTGGTGAACCTTCCAGCCAAAAGTACCCCAAGAGCATAGCAACGACTCATCCCAGAGGTCACAAAAGACCCCACAACAACATCCAAAGAACGGCAGGCCTCACTTGCCTCAGTTAAGGTCGGCCCAACCACTGACTTTTTCACATAGGGCCACGTAGCTTTGGGTTCAGTCTCTCTTAATAATAAAAAGTTCAAACTCTTCTGCACGCCACCGTCAAGCCTCTGTGGCAGTTACATGTTGTAAACAGGACTGGTCATGTCGTAGAGCACGTCTCTATCTCCTTTTTGCTTGGCTTGTGAGTTTGCTGAGCTCACCTTCGAATCAAGACCACCAGATATATTGGTATAGAGGAATTTGGGGTTCGAGACCTTTTCAAAACGTTATTTTCGTCATGGTGTTGTGAAAATCTGACTTGCGATTTACATATAAATGGCTTTTTCGTCGGCCCATATTTCCGTCTCGTTATTGTGCAGCCAGATGTGAATCACGTCTTCATTTATCTTTAATTGAATTCCAAATACAAACATGTCCTCCGACTCGCACTCAACGTTCTGGGGGAGTCGGCTAACTGCATTATTCATCCAACTCAACCAACACACAAACAAAAATGTGACAAAGATGCAGCGAAAAGAAAAGTGATGCAAGTCAAGGTCAAAGAGATTAATTGATGGATTAACATTAATTTGGAATTAATCATAATCATTTATCATGGTTAATTGGCTGTGAATGAAGTATTTGTTATTTATAAATCAAATATATTTGTAGTCAGAACATAGAAAACCTGATTATAACCTTCTAAATACAAGTTTTTAACTTTAGTAGAGCCCTGTAGACATGAAATAACACCCCTACAGTCATCGTTACACTTGTATTACTCAATGTAGTAGAGACGATCAGACAAAATAGACCATTTAAGACATAAATAAGACTTATGCTTTTGTGTGTGTCTCGATAAATGTGTTCCAGACGTGTAAAAAGGAAGTGACGTCAAGGGATTATGTTGTTATTATTGTGCCTGTAGTGAGCTCATGCAATAAATGTCTGTTGTTCCAGCATTCAAATCTGGTGCCTGTGCGTTACTAGTGACACCTACTGACTTGTGAAGGAGGGAACATTTATTCAAATACTTGTTGTGTTTCCTCCTCCATGCTAGGTGTTTGCGTGCTAACGTTAGCATTTTAGCATGGTAACATAATCATAATAAAATTTTTAGCATTTTCAGAGGCAGGCGCTTGTACAAACACTTTTATACCAGCGCTATTATACAATGTGTTAGCATGCTAATGTTAGCATGTTAACATTATTTAAGTCAGTGGTCCCCAAACTTTTTTGCAGCGTCCCCCTTGAGGAGATACAATTATTTTCAGCGTTTGCTCTACAAATGCCGTATAAAGCTTGCTAAAACGCTAACCCCGCTAGATAGTTTTCATGGCATGTGTTAGCAGGTAAGTTCCACATGGCAGACAGGATTGTTTTTGCTTTGTTTTAGGGATCGCTAGAGGCCAAAGCTGCAACTGTACCGGGCACAGGTGATTGGCATTAAAAGGCGTATGCCCATTACGTGCTTTTTCACGAAAATCGGTTGATATCGATCGGTGGCCGATCGATCGGAGCATGCCCGGTGTAAACACGACAGCCCAACTTGGGTTTGGACCAAATCAACTTAGCCGAGACTACCTGCAGAAAGAAGAGGTCATCAATACCAGTCAATACATTTCATCTCTGGTGAAATGAAGCCCGTTTACCTAAGCCGGCTTGCTGGCCTCAACAGGCAGAATTCCAAAAGATGAATAACCAAACCCTTCGAGCCTCCGAGTCAGATGTGGGACATTATCACGTCGGCAAAAAAAGGCACAACAACAAATGACTGACTCAAGGCTCCCGCCGTTCGAATCCCGTCACCTCCGTCAGCGTGTGGGCGAACTACAGCGACAGACGGCCACGGACCTGCCGCTCTCAGCGCTGTCGGTAATCGAGGCTCTCTCCCACCCGCCAGGAGATGCCGTTCAGTGAGTGGGCGAGCAGACGCTGGCGATGCTGAACTACCGCAGGAGGCGAGACGACGAGGGAAATTAGCGGGGCTCTTAGTGGGAGTTGGTAAATGGAGCTTCCTGGGCAGGACACCTGGCGGTACTGGTGGACGCTGCATCCAAAATGCCACAAATAATTAGTCAAGCTCGGTTGATTTCACTCTTTTTGTTCATTATGTTATAGACCATGTTTGGTTCCCGGACATTTTTTGCAGATAAAATGATTTTCATGAATAGTGTCCATGGTAGCCCCGCGCCACCCCCGTGTTAACGCCGAGCCCCCCCACTTTGAAAACCACTGTTATCGACTATAATCAAGCCACAGTGGTGATTTTCAAAAATTGCTTTTTTTTTTTTTTAACCTAATTTTAAAGGAAAACACTTTTTCGGAATCTATTTTTGTATTTTTTGCATCATCCACAATCTTCATGTCGGACTCGAACACATGTCTGTGCATTCCAAGACATAAAAACCACTAAAAAGACGCAGCTGAGGATGCATGTGATGGGAAACGCTGATTTTGCCTCTAAAGCTGAAAATTTTAACTCCAAAATTTTACAGCGACATTGTTATTTGTGGTATTTCCTCCGCCAAGCGCAGTCCAAAGTGGATCTGCCGCCGGTGATCTGATTGTGTTCAGAATAACTTGAAATGTTGCGAATGGATTTGGATGACATTTTCAGGGATTGTCAAAAATGGGACATGGAGAACGAAATTTGGGAGGTGATCCGAATCACTGGATGCAGGAATTTAAAAAAAATCCTTAACATTGCGAGATAGGACCGTTTTTGGCAAAAAAACACTTTTATTTATCCAACATTTATCCTTTCCGGTACGTTATGCTATCATGCTAGGTGTTAGCATGCTAACATTAGCTTACTAGCATTTTTTGATCTTTTCATGGGTTGACACATATAGAAACACTTAGCATACTAAAGTTAGCATGTTAGCATTGCTAACGTGCTAATATTAAGATACTAGCGTTCTTTGCCACTTTCTTAGGTAGACACTATATGCCCACTGTTAACACGTTAGCATTGCTAGCTGACTAGCATTTTTTTTGTTTAATAAATATCAACTTAAGCAGACACTCAGTTCTATCACGCTAGGTGTTTGCATGCTAACGTTAGCATTTTAGCACGCAAATATAATTACATTGACATTTTTAGCATTTTCAGAGGAAAGCACTTATTACTTAGCGTTATTATGCTACCTATTAGCTTGCTAATGTTAGCATTATTTAAGTCATTCAAACCCATCTAAATATGTAGATAAAAGAAATGGAAGGCTAATATTTAATATGGGCGAACTATGGCGCTTGGATGCTAACCGGCGTCGTCTCACCACGCCGCGTTCCCCGCCACGCAGAACGCACAGAAAGGAGAAAGACATTTCCCCCAAAAAGTGCAGTTTTAGGCTTGAGCTGCCTGCCCTGCAAATAGTTCTGCACGGTTTGCACTCGAAAACAGTTCCGAAATTATACAAGAGCCTCACAGGCCCCCTGCTACGGAGCGACACGTAAAACACTTTAATGAGGCGAAAGTGTCCTTCGCCAGCACCCTTGATGTGACAGGCCGAGTGGTTTCACTTACTGCAAGTCTCCTCCGCCTCGTCGGAACCGTCGGGACATTCTGGTTCCCCGTCACAGCGCCATCGCCCCGGGACACACTGGCCATTCAGGCAGGCAAACTCTGCAGGGGCGCATGTTTTCCTGGCTGCGAGACGGACAAAGACAGAGGACAGCCTTGAAACAGGATCTGGATAGCGTGCTGGGGTCACGCCTGCCTTTAGGTTGAAATCTCTGCACTAAAAGTGGTCGCATTAATATTCGTATATTCCAGATTGTCTGACTGAGTCCCAAGGCAGACGTATTTGTTTGTCAGGTTGGCCAAACCTCGGGTATACTGATCAGGTGGCTATTCCCCCGCACATTTAGCATTCCTTGGTTCTGCCAATTTGTGGATTTTTGGTCCAAAAACGTATATCTACAATAAATTCCGGCGTATAAACCGCTACCTTTTTCTAATGCTTTGAACCCTGCGGCTACGTACAGGGATTTGACAAATGCATGGCTAAAAACTACATTTCCCATGATGCGCAGCTTCTGAACGTAGCGTCATGGATGAGTGAAGTGGAAGCTAATATCGCGGTCTGAAGTCTTATACTCGTTGATCTCCGACAAATCTAAAGTAGGGCCTGATCGAGTGTAGAATTACGACAGCTTCTGTCCGGACTGGTGGGACCGCAAACCGTCCACTGTTTCTGGACTATTGCGTGATGAAGAGGATAGAACAAGCTAAAGGGCTTATTTGCCTTGAGACCAAAGGGACTTCAAACAAAAGAGGTTGTGACAAAGGAATTCTGAAGAAGAGATTATGAGAGGAAACTGTGATGCTGAAGACAACGACTTTAGTGGTTTCGGTTCCCAGAAGGAGGAAAAGGACGGCAATGAAAAACACAGAAAACACATTTTTGTATATATGGGTACGTGATAATACAGATACAATGTACAGCATCTATGCACTACTGTTGAGTAATACATCAGTCCATTTACTTTTCATCTCAGAATGTTTGACACTCATCTCTGAACCTTTTTGGCAAATTCCAGTCTGACGTTCCGATAATTCCTGTTAATGGGCTATGATTTGCGCATTAACGGGGTCGCGGAATCGGCCAATAAAAACGGAACTTACCGCTAAACGCGGAAATCGACATAATGTGAATGAAATGCTGTCATCGTGAGGGGAAGGCACGCCCGTGCGGGTAAGAATTTCCCCGGCGTACGGCTGGATCGTGGCGGAATTGCATTACAAACACTAAACCGTCCCCTCTTAAACTAAACGTGTTGTAACGGCGATAAACCCCGTTGATTGAACAAGTCGGTGGAACCTCCTCTGACGGAGCGTGAACGGAAGCTGGCGGGGTTAGCTTAGTTGACCGTGCTAGATGAGTATCTTTTCACCGCGTTGTGTTTTATCGCTATCATGAGGTCTTTCATGAACAGTAAATAGTAATTCCTTCGCTGCCGCCCTCTGCATGTTGCTGATATCACTAAGAGGCATTTTAGGGTAGTTCTTTGCAACTCTCACTATGTTTCTGTCATCAACTGCTGATGATTTCCTTGGTCTACCTGTTTGATGTGCAAACCGAGCGGTTTCCTGCTCTTTGGGACATTCCCAATGTTTGCACTGGCTATGACCAGCGTCTGTGCGATGATTCTGATTGATATTCCATTGCCTCTCAGATTCACAATTTCTTGTTGTACATCTCTGGTTTTCATGGTGTTCTCACCTCTAAATGCAGTCTAGACAGGGAAAACCTATCCTACCCACTCTGAAACGGCGTGTGGACAATCAGTGCTGCTTACTGACCGAATAAGCGACGCAAAAGTGGAAAAATGGGCGGATTCGAAAAAAAGGTGCTGTCTTTGAATTTGTCCAATCATCATCCATCCTGCCATCCATTATTTAGATGTAAGTACCCGGAAATAAAAGTTGAAATGTTGCTCTCGGGTCTCCTAGTCATCTTTTGATTTCCGAATGTTTTCAGTGTACAGCAAAAATACAGGAATGGACCTCAATGTCTCAATGCTTATAGAAATTCTACAGCGTGACTCCCGTTCCGCCTGCTCGTCGGTCGTCTTACAATATCATTTTATAATTTAAAATCTGTGTAATAAGCGTGTAAGGCGTATTGAATCGAGACGAGGGAATGGTTCTGGAGCTGAACCAGATCTAATACTTACAACAGTCAGTCTTACCCCAAATGACGATCCAAAACCGTAGGGGAAAGTCAAGCTTTCTTGTGGTCCTAGAAATTAATCCCTGTAAAAAGATGAACTAATATTGTATTCCTACGATCAAAAAGGCATCAAGATTTGTCCTAATTACTGGAAACGGTTTGCACTGAAACAAACGGAAACAACAAGTATTTGTGAAAATCTCGTGTTTCCATGACTGGAGAACCTCATTTGATCCCAAATCAGAAATGCCAAATAAAATTCCTCCTCAACTTTTCCTGCACACACAACGAACAGACTTCAATACAGAACACAATCAAAACGCTTGTCACTACCTTGGTTTTCCAAACGTCAAAGCGCCGCTTAGCTTCGTTCCAAAAAATATAAACATTTTAAAGGTTAGAAGGGTTTTTGATAGTTCAAGAAGGCATCGGAGTGTCGGCCTACTCGGTATCGATGTGCTCATATTTTAACCAAAAACCCGTGTTGCTAAACACAGACGGTTAAAGGGCATCTATGGGATTTGAGTCGGCCCGTTTGTAGATTGACTGGCCATCCAGTCACATTTCATCTGTATGACTAGTCTGAACATCATCTACAGGAAGCCTCAGCTACAGCAAAATAACTGACTCCAACAAACGCCTCCGCTTGATCTGTGTGACGTGATCTCTGCAGGTCTCCAGTGGACCCACATCAACATGTTTGCTTCTCTTCCAGTCCAACCAAGCCAGCTACTGACTTGAGTCATGGTCTATGGGGGCCACGATTCACTTGGCCATAATTACCCGGGCCAGGAGATGCCATCTGCTTGGAGTGACTCTGTTTTAATTGGTACTGATTTAAAACATTAGGCTCATTGAGGGGGGCAGACTGAAGGGTGACGTTGCAGAGGACTGAGAAGAAAGCAAGAAAGTAAAAGGGGTGGCAGATGTTTTAGGGAAACCAAACGCCAAGTGCAGAATGTGTCAGTATGACGGTTCAAAGTAGGGAGAGCACTTACAGAACGCTAACCCAGTGGCGATTGCTCTAAGACTGCAAGGAAAGGTCAGCTTACCCTAAAATGTCTCCGAAACGTGGGGAAATATGTACTGCTCTGTGCACGTTTTATTGACACTGACACCACTTCCTACTCACTCATTCCCGCGGAGTCACAGCGTTCTAAAAAAACCTAACGCAGTCGAACGCGGAACGTCTACTGACTTTGATTGGGAAGAGTAGAGTGGGTTGTTCCACTGCTAAAATTGGACGGCCATTGGATTAATGCTGGGTTTTGTCCCACCCATCGGGCGCCAAGCGTCTCTGTGGGTCTATGGGGCAGTGGGCTGGCCCGGACACGCCGCTTCTGCATGATGATTGGATGATCTGTTGAGGTGGAATCCGATTTGGATTGACAGTAAAATGAGCAAATCAGCGATCTTGAAGTATCCAATCGAGCATTTTTCAGGTTTTTCTTTCTGTTGCTTTGAACTGATCTGAAGACTTTACTAATCCCCAGCAATTTTGTCTTTGATACAAACGACCAGGAACGGAGGGTAAAATAAATAAAGACATTTATGATCTAGGCCTACGGCCTCTCAGATCACCAAACATTGGAAACAAATGAAAGGGTTTCATTATTAATATGTTTTTTGTGGTGAATATATCATATTATGTGTGGAAAAAGTATGCACATGTAAGCCTATTTTTTGCCCAAATTCAGCATAAATTAAGCATAAAAATGGTTAAATGAACTAATCCGTTTTTCCATATTCCATTTCTGATCATTCCAAAAAATTGAGGCCAAGTCCAATCAGAAGTTATTTGGAACACAAACAAACAAACAAAAACGCAACAAGGTAATAAGGCATCCAGAAAGCACATTTAAAGACGCTGTGATATGCAGTATTCTACAGTGGCCAGTGGGTGTCAGTAATGTTACTGTAATGTTTGGTGCCATAACAACAAGTTTTGATTGCAGGTCACACGGCAATAATCCTTAACACGGGATACTGCTGCAACCGCAATCCGCAACAAGCTAAAACTCTGAACCCCCAAAGTCACTTCCTGTCTTAAATTGCTTATTTTCTCTTCTTATGTCTACTGTATTGTGTATTACAAGTGTAAAGGTGACTGTAGGGGTGTTAGTCCATGTCTACGGAGCTCTAATAATGTTGAAAACCGCATTTGGAAAGTTGTAAACAGGTTGCCTATGCTGTAACTATAAAAATATTTATAAATAAAAAATTCTACCAATCGCGGTCAGATCTGGAACCGATTGACTGGAATAAACAAGGGATTGTTGCGATAAAATATCTAGTCTGAAAGCTGTCCTACCTAGTCAGACTACCTAGTCGGGGTGATACCAATTCAATGCCATGCGCAAATTCATCTAATGTAACCGGGCCAATTTTAAAACGTAATGTACAGTACTGGGCTGGTTTACAGTATAGCCAAGCTAGTACACAACATCAGAACATCAGCACGGAACTGTGCTGCTCACACTGACGTAAAAAAACCCAAAAGCAGGTCGCAAAGGGGAAAAACACCGGAATTGACCTGCAGTGTGAACACAGCCCTAGTCTTGATTACGACTGATGAAGTCTGCTCAGATGAGAGGCGACACCTCGTCCGGGACGCCCCGGACAGTCCGGTTGGTTGGTTATCGATTCATCGCCCCGAGAACACGACGACCCGGATGAACGACATCATTCACGGGCGCACATGAAGCCGTGTCCTCTGAGGCCAAGGCTGTCAACAGTTTACGGCACCGATACGTCATCTTCTTCCGAGCCGCACCGCTTTGTTGTTCCGTATGATTGATGCAGAGCACGACACGGGCCCCGTTGCTCTTGATGTGGGCCACACTCTGAGGTGTCTGATATCAGACGACGGGTTTTCTTAGCAGGAGTATCAATCATACTAGGTGTTGGCATGCTAAAGGTAGCATGTTAGCATGGCTGGCATGCTAACATTAGCATTGCTGCATTTTCCCCCATTTTCATAGTTAGACACATCTATAAACACTGATGATTATGTTATGCTGGGTGTTGGTACGCTAATGTTAGCATCTTAATACTGCTGGCATGCTAACATTAGCATTGCNTCCGTATGATTGATGCAGAGCACGACACGGGCCCCGTTGCTCTTGATGTGGGCCACACTCTGAGGTGTCTGATATCAGACGACGGGTTTTCTTAGCAGGAGTATCAATCATACTAGGTGTTGGCATGCTAAAGGTAGCATGTTAGCATGGCTGGCATGCTAACATTAGCATTGCCGCATTTTCCCCCATTTTCATAGTTAGACACATCTATAAACACTGATGATTATGTTATGCTGGGTGTTGGTACGCTAATGTTAGCATCTTAATACTGCTGGCATGCTAACATTAGCATTGCCGCATCTTTACCCATTTTCATAGGTAGACACATGCGGTATATTAACACTGACCACTAGTATGCTAGGTGTTGGTACGCTAACGTTCGCATGTTATTATTGCTGACGTGTTATTACTAGCACAGTAGCATTTTTAGCCCTTTTCATAGGTAGACACTAACATAAACATTGCATTATCATGCTAGGTTTTTCCATAGAAGCAGTTTTAGCCATTTTCTTAGATAGACACTAACATAAACATTGCATTCTCATGCTAGGTTTTTGTATAGTAGCATTTTTAGCCATTTTCACAGGTAGACACAAATATAAACATAGCATTCTCATGCTAGGTTTTTGTATAGTAGCATTTTTAGCCATTTTCTTAGATAGACACTGTTACGCTAGGTAAAGCGTGTTAACATTGCGAGCATGCTATCATGACCATACTAGCATTTTTTTTTAGCCTTCTCACATTGCGCTATCATGCTAGGTGTTGACATGCAAATGTTAGCATGTTAACATTGCTAGCATTTTAATGTTAAAGTACTAGCATTATTTTTGCTATATTCACGGGTAGACACATATAAAGACTTATCACTGTCATGCTAGTTGTTAGCCTACTACCGTTAGCATGTTAATATTGCTAGCATGCTAATATTAGCATAGTAGCATTTTTAGTTGTTTTCACAGGTAGCCCCTTATATAAACACTGCACTATCATGCTAGGCTTTGGCATGCTAATGTTAACATTGCTAGCATAGCAATGCAGAGTAGCATTTTTAGCCATTTTCTTAGAGATACACTATTATGCTAGCTGTTAGCATGTTAACATAGTGACATGATATCATGACCATACTAGCATTTTTTTGCGATTTTCAAGAATACAAACTTAAGCAGACACTTAGCGCTATTATGCTAGGCGTTAGCATGCTGCCGTTAGCATGTTAACATAAGTCTACTAGCATTGTTAGCATTTTCAGAGGTAGACACTGATACAGCGTGAACACTTAGAGCTATTATTCTAGATGGGAACATGCTTATGTTTGCATGTTAGCATTCTTAGCAGTCTTTAGGTCATTCAAACCCTAAATATGTAGGTAAGGCAAATGTAGGACTAATATTTATGGCGTAAATCACAATACATGGGGAACTATGGTCGGCACTCTTGTGCTCTTTTCTAGTTACAGTATTTTCTGCTATTATGAGCAGCAATTTTCACAAAAAACCCTTTTCAAATATACTTTTAAAGAGCGTTGGTTATTGATTGCTAGCTGCAATTTTGATACAACTATTTATTCAAGCCCAGTTGGCGTGCAACAGGTAAGGAGTCACTGCTTTGTCGTAGTAATCATAGCTCACGCTGGTCCAAATGCTTCCTGACCAGTAAAGAGAGTGGGCGGCGTCAGCCTGCCGAGCTCCTCGAGCCCCCCAGGGTAGCCTGAGCGTGATTTAAAGTGAATGTGGTTTTGTTCAGCTTGGCCAAGCACCAAGAGATTTACCTTGATGTCTGAACTCTGACGGGCCGCGGCGATCACTGCCGGGCAGCGTCGGCGTTTAAATCCAATCTTGACTCATCAGGCTGGAGCTCAGAGCTTTGATGCAAACAGAATCACGTAAATGCGAAACAGTCCACCGCAATGTAGAAATACAGACCCCCCAACGCTGCCAACCTAAATCAACACAAAAAGAAACTTTCTTATGATAGCAAATAAATAAAGGAGCTCATCTCACACAGAGTGAGATCTCTTGTCAGTCATGCAGGCGCTTAGTCTTTGTGGGGGGGGAGGCAGGACCGCTAGCATACACACACACAGAGCAAAAAAAGTGGAGCTTTGGGGGGAGCAATGCAAGGTGACGTAGAAGTCAGGAGGGAAAAAGACACGGGCCAGCCCATCCATACAAATGTATCCGTATGCCAAATTTATCCAAAAGTGGTAGCAACGTCCATCCATCCATTTTCTTCCGCTTATCCCAGGTCGGGTCGCGGGGGCAGCCGCCCAAGCAGGGAAGCCCAGAGGTCCCTCTCCCCGGCCACTCCGTCCAGCTCTTCCCGGCGGATGCCGAGGCGTTCCCAGGCCAGCTGAGAGACAAAGTCTCTGCAACATGTCCTGGGTCGTCCCTGTGGCCTCCTAACGGTCGGACGTGCCCCGAACACCTCCCCAGGAAGGCGTCCTAACCAGATCCCCGAGCCACCTCATCTGGCTCCTCTCAATGCAGAGGTTCTACTCCGAGTCTCTCCCGGATGACAGTGCTTCTGACCCTATCTCTAAGGGAGAGTCCAGCCACCCTGCGGAGAAAACTCATTTCGGCGGCTTGTACCCGTGATCTTGTCCTTTCGGTCACTACCCACTACCCTCATGACTATACTAGCATGGTAGCAAGGTATAAGGCAAAAATACAAACCACCTCAAACACATCCCCCCGACCCAGTTTTCCCATTTGGGAAAAGAAAAATACACCGAAAAGCCGGGCCTTCATCCCCACCGTCTGATGCTTGATCGGTAAACACGGCAGACTGGTGTGCAATCACAGAAAGCTGTTGCAAAAGAAAAGCTGCTCTTTAACACATACGAGAAGGCAGCATTTCAGGAAACGCTACAAACACTTTACAGAAAGTATACATTTCCACAACCTAGCCACACCCGTGTATAAGCTTCATGTCATTACATGACAAATTGTGGCACGCAAAAGCCAGTAAATACATGTATTACAGATACTTTATTATTTTTGAGTAGAATGTGTAGGAGCACCAGATTAGAGGCTGGAAAACACACACACACACACACACATCCTTGCACACGATTGCATGATGTTCGCTCCGAGCGACCTTCCGCGACTTGTCTGATCCTTACGTCACGTGCGGAAAAACAAGATTCCGCAGACATGTCAGTCTGCTTATCCTGCAGCACGGCAGCTTTAAAAATTGTATTCAAAAATCAGTGTACCACAGAAGACCAGTATGGAAAAAATCAAGACGAGTGGCCGCACCTCGACCGGATGTGTCCGATACCCGGGCCTCACCTTGGAGCCAGGCCTGGGGGAGGGGCTCGCAGGCGAGCCTTCATCCGTGGGGCCCAGCCAGGCCCAGCCCAAAGAAGCCATACGGGATCTCCCCCCTGCAGACTCCCCACCTGCAGGGGCAAGCATAAGGATTTCGGTGCTATGCGATTTGGGCGGCGGTCGAAGGTAGGTGTCCGGGAGG
>QODF01000013.1:1288466-1364652 GCA_024372805.1 Oostethus manadensis | reverse complement strand
TATATATATATATATATATATACAGTATGTATAGTCGAAAAACATTATTAGAATGAACTTTGCTCTTTTCTCATTTTTGCTGTTTGTTTTTCATTTTCCAAATATTTATTCTTTGTACATTTTCTTTACTATATTTAGAATAATTCTTTTTTTTTTTTCTTGAGTATTTCAACCCTATACTCCTTAAATGACATTATTTTTCCTAATACTTTTTTTTTTCTGGTTAGTTTACGACTTTTTGTCCTTAATATTTTGACGTGACAATATTCTTTTTCTATTTTTCTCGTGTTCTGTTTTTTTTTCTTTGAATTTGTTTTCCCTTTTTCTTCTCATAATTATGACTTTATTGCCCCAATATTTTGACTTTATTCACATAACATTAGAACTTTTTTCGCAACCTTATTTTCCAAAAAATGAAATATTTCCACATTACTAAAATGACGTTCTTTCCACGTGATATTATTTTATTCTAAAAAAATTACGACTTTTTCTCCGTAAAACATTTTTCTCTTAATATTTTTACTTTATTCTGCTGTTTAATAAAGTAAAGATGGTAAATAAAATGTGCAGTGGGCCACTTAAAAAAGAGCCGCAAATGGCCCCCAGGCCGCACTTTGGACACCCCTGCTGTAGGGACAGGTGGGAGCTGTGTTTGACATGCACTTGGACAGAAACTGGAAAAGGGCTTAGCAAAAGGCTAAATGCCTTCTTCACAAGCATCCCTGTGTGGACAATTAGCAGCAAACGTCGATAACCACGGCAGATTCTGACTCAAAGCAAAGACGATTTTAGCCCGTCCTGCTGTTTTTAATTCCACAGCGGGGGTCACTTTAGTGTGCAGCTGTGGAGACCCCCGCAAAATCCCACTTTTATCGGAAATGAGCAGCAACGCAAGAAACTTCCTAATCCTGCTTGGCAGATGGAGTCTCTGTGGTGCTGGGCTAAGAGACAAGAGCTTATTTAGATAAAGAAGTACTTCCTCAAACCATCACAGGCTTTTGATAAATCTTTGCACGCAACGATAAAACTGGTAAATACATGTGACGTAATCACAGGAGGTATTTGACCTTCTTCAGTTCAGTCCTAAAGGCTCCTTGATGTAGAAAAGACGCACGGTTTGAGGGCAAGACAGCTGACACCTTCTCTGCTGCACCTCCCCGGCGAGCCTCCCTTGTATGCTTCAGTAGAAACGAGTCCAAATCAACACACGAGCCAGATGCTCTTTCTTCCTGGCTTCAAACATCCACTGCAACCAACCATTCCTCTGTTTTTCTGCATATTATTTAATTCCGTAAGCTTGGTTGGTTTTTTGCTCCGTCTCAGTCACAGCAGGCTACCCACAAGGCATCAGGAATGTTACCTTAATGAGACATTACATTACCTTAACATGCACTGCATGGAGTCTGGACAGTAGCTCTGAATGACGGTTAGTCATTGACATAGTGAAAAAGGTTATCCTCCTATTCCGTGTGGAAGCGGTACGTTTTTGCTGACTTACTTTATCCTTCTTCCCCACACAGTTTGAAATCCTGTCTTAAGTTTAGTTTAGAATAAATGAATTAGAGGCTAACTAGGCAGCTTGCTATGATTAAAGCTGCAGCTGTCCCTGCAAAGATCCTGTAACCTGTGCATGAGGAGTAGCGCGGTGTAAACAAAGATCAAAGCAGTGCAGCAATGTCAATTATTTTACAGATGTACGTGAATTCCAGATGCATGTCATCATTCATTCATTTTCTACACCGCTTATCCTCATTAGGGTCACGGGTATGCTGGAGCCTATCCCAGCTGACCCAGCTGATCGCCCCCAATCGCAAGGCAGACCTGGACAATTTTCAATTTTCAAAAGTCACCAATTAACCTAACATGCATCTCTCCACACAGAGATGTCCAACGGAGATTCGAACCCTGAGCCTCCAGTCCTACCCACTCAGCCACCATGCGGCCTGAGAAATGTTATCTTTGTTTAAATGCCATGCAATCGACCCAAAAAAAGCTATTGTGTAAGTAATTCCATCCATCTATTTTCTATACTGCTTATCCTCCTTAAGGTCGCGGGTATGCTGGAGCCTATCCCAGCTGGCTTTGGGCGGGAGGCGGTGTACACCCTGGAATGGTCGCCAGCCAATCGCAGGGCAGACATACAACCATTCACATTCATACCTATGGACAATTTAGAGTCGACAATTAACCTAACATGCACGTTTTTGGAATGTGGGAGTACCCGGAGAAAACCCACGCAAACTCCACCAGAGATGCCCACTGAGATTCGAACCCCGATCTCCTGACTGTGAGGCCAACATGCTACCCACTCATCCACCGTGCGGCCCGTGTAAGTTATTATTCAAGTCTATTATATTAGATAATACCAGTGTAAAGGTGACTATAGGGGTGTTATTTCATGTCTACAGGGCTCTAATAATGCTAAAAACCACACTTATCCTACTTTGTGGAAATCCTGGAACCAATGAAGTTTAAGTTTAGCCATTATTATTCATTTCTATAAATGTATATCATCAATATTGAAAAATATAAGTAAAGAAACATAAGTGTGTGCCCTAAAACATATTTAGCTGCCAAAATGGACTTTTGGTTTGTTTATGGTTGCTCTCTTCACACACAGGGTGCTTCCTGGTCATGTGATGGAGCATCGGTGTAGTACTGTTATGGAATGCAAACATTGCACAGTATTAATTCTTTTTTGAGTATGAATGAACCCGAACTTTTGACAGGTTCTGTCGGTTCTTTTGACCTCTCTCCACGGTCACTCTTTGCTGTTCAATATGATCTTTATCGGTAAAGACGGGCAAGGAATCGATACATCACAAATGCGTTCATTTATTCATATGTAAAAGCTACCCATTGTTCCTAGTCGCTGGGGACCGGTACAGTCTCATTCAGAACCACGGAATGAAAAACTTAAAAATGCTGGGGTGGAGGTTTATACTTCAAGATCTCTGATTCGCTCATTTCACTGTCAATCAAAAAGCGATTCCGCCTCAGACAAATCATCCAACCATCATGCAGAAGCTTCTGCGCCAGCCCACTGCCCCTTAGACCCCCAGAAACGTATCAGAAAAGAGGCAAAAATGTTGATTACTGTTTTCTAAAGTCCAAGCGGAGGCATGTGAATATCTTGTCTGAGGAAATTCAAAAATATTCACATTTTAGAGATTGATACCAGAGGGTGATTACATTTATATTTACATAAAAAACAATAAAATACCATAATGAGAGAAACAAATATATACATGTATCATTAGGTTAGTATTGATATCATCACCTTACACCAGGGTTGTCCAAACTATGAGCCGGAGTTTGTTGTTATTAGCCTGTGGCACATCCTAGAAATTACATCAAACAGGATAACAGCATGTATTAATAATACGCTTTTTCAAATACGTTAAAAAACTGCTTTTTTAGCCTTTTTAACAAAATAAGAAGTACCAGAATGGCCCGCCGGCACAGACTGCAAAAACATGGGGACGGCCTACAGCAAAGTCACCCCTGTGGAAAGAAATCCGCGCTGCACTGGATAATAGAATGTTTTTCCAAAGGGATGAACTCTAATGGGAACGAGAAGATTAGCCTTTTAGCCTGAATACGGCTTTCCCTTTCTCCTTCCGTGTCGGGCCATTTTTTCCTCCAGTGATATAGCAACTCAATAGCAGCGGCAGACTGAATGTACAAAAAGGACCCCGAATGACCTCATGACTGAGGCCTTCAAAAGCGGAAACAAGGCGATGAGAGGAGGATTATTGGTTTGCTTCTGCAGATCAAAATTTGCATAACTGTAATACTGCCTGAGGTCAAAATCTCGTGCTCGAGTAAATCTGCGCCCAAAATCTAAGCAGCATAATTAAGCATAATTAAGACTCACTCTATCTTAAAACATGAAATTAGACCTCAGTAACACACACCTCTGCGATGCAGCTGACATTTTAAGCTACAATCTTTGTCCTTCCCTTGTTCCGCCTTCGTTTACACACACCGTGCACACATACAGGACGCATGTGCGGCTGTGCTCAAAATAACCTTCCTAGTTTTTATTTCCATGCATCAGCAACACTTATTTATATTCTGCATATAAATGTAAAGAAAAATTATTTTGGGGGGACCCACATGCTGCTCACTTAGTGGTGTGTTTGGAGGAGAAACACTCATTTCAAGGGCATGCCCTCTTCAGCATAAGGCAACGGGACCTCTACGAGGATTTTGCCGTATGCAAACTCATCCGTGATCCCTGCTATGCAATAGATAGACCGCAGAAAGAGAAACATCCCCATATCTCCGTGATTTATTGTCTTCTGGGTCTACTGAATTTAGTACCAGGGGTTTGTTTGGACCCAAAACAATTAACAACATTACATTCATCATCTTAAATCTGCATGTCATCTGTACGTCAGTCAATACATCAGCACTCTCCAAACAACAATAAGAGTTTTGGAGGCGGGGATAACTCACCATTTGAGGTAGTCAGACACTGGTATGGACGACCACAGTCTGCCGTTGCTGAGGACAGCATTGGTTCAAACTGAGGCTGCCATTTTTGAGGACCGGAGCTAACTCAACGTGCCAGGATCAGTGTGGAGTCTGTGAGGATGAAGCGGTTGTTTGCATGATTTACAGAAGCCGGAACCAGTCAAGATTTCCCGAGCTATTTTTGCCCAAGAAAACCAGGACTTGCTCTACAGGCTAATCGCCCTAAATGAATCATGGTTCCATCGCTGTGATTCAGAGACTAAAGGCCAACCAAAGCGATGGAAGAATTTTGACTCACCGCCTCATGCTCACTGTGTTTTGGGCCAACCACAGTGTACCGATGACGGATTTATGGGTAAAGCCTATC
The DNA here is from genome assembly GCA_024372805.1 of Oostethus manadensis. NCBI lineage: Eukaryota > Metazoa > Chordata > Actinopteri > Syngnathiformes > Syngnathidae > Oostethus > Oostethus manadensis. The sequence goes on along the minus strand of QODF01000013.1, from coordinate 1,359,806 downwards.
ACAATAATCTGAGTTTACACTATGCTTCTGCTAAACCCAAAGACGTGCCACGCCCCGGTTCACAATTTGCACTGTCTATGAAAATCTTCTTCATGCTCCATCTGTTGCCTCTTTCCTACCAAGTCATCAAATACAGTCATCCCTCGTTTATAGCTGTAAAAAAGGTTTCAGACCCAAGCCTGATCACTGAATTGCCACAAAGTAGGATTTCTTACCTATAAATCAATTCTTTTCAAAGTTAGGCCAGTAGTCCACCCTCACTGTGCCCGCACTGCTCTCTCACAGTGCAGGGAGCCCGCACTGGCAGCTCATTCATGGCATGTCCTCACAAACACTAACCAGCTCTTTCCTGAACTAAACATGTTGAGGCGGCAACCGGAAACATTGGCAACGAAAACTTTGATACTAGCCACTGAACATGAGCATGAGCTCATGCACAGCAATAGCCAGTATGAGCCAGTATGAATGTATGTAAATTCTACCCGTTCCTAGTCGTTTTTAACAAAAACCAAGTCATAGGGGATCGGTAAAGTCTCCGGATCATAATTTCAAAACGACAAAAAAAACACAGAAAAATGTGGAAAATGCTTGAGTGGATGTTCAAATTTCAAGATTGCTGATTCGCTAATTTCACTTTCAATGGAAAAGGGATTCCACCTCAGACAGATCATCCAATCTTCATGCAGAAGTCCGCGCCAACCAATTTTCTGCCGAGGAGTCTCCAGCGGATACTACCGCGTCTGCCTGCCGCTATTTCTGCATTTTTTTTTACATTCCAGCTGCCCCTCCTCAGCATTTGCCGTGTTTTGACGACCCGCCATGTCCCTTGCTGCCGCCCCGAACATGGACTGACACGCTGTCGCAGGCACACCGCGGTTCGAAGTCGACAAAGTCCTACACTTTGCATAACAACACGCCCACGGACGTCGGTAAGATTACAGACACAGATGTCCGCCATCTCCTGGTGGGAAGTATTGTATTGACGTATGAGGCCACCGCATTTGCAGAAATGCCTTGTAAAATTTAAATCATATTGTCTACCATATAGATGAAAAGGTATTTTTAACTGCAATTAAACGCAATTAATTAGGAATTAACTATGGACAAAATGTGATTTAACAATCTGAATGAATGAATGGTATACCGGTTTACAATTTTCTAATTCTAATAGTTAAAAAACGTCCTGGTAAAATATAACCCAATCCGGAGTTATTTCTTAAGGGAGTGGTAGCTTTTTGATGCCAGGTGGGCTAAACTTAATAAAACGTCTGAATTCCGTGCGCTAGTGTCCTTGATTGTGACCTTGTTGCTGTGGTGATTATTCACCAATTCTCAGTGGATCACATGACACCGTCCCCTCTCTTCTGTTTTCTACATGCACGGTTTCACCCTGTGGGACGTAACAGATTGCAGGCCCCCACCTCAAAGACGACCTTGCTTTTTACCATGGCGTGTCCATCTTCCAATAGTTACACAGCAAACCCATTCAGCGCCCTTCCTCCTCCCTGCTCCTATCCTGACCAACAACCTCCTTTTCTTCTTTTTCTGGTGATGCAATTCACAAGAGTTCATCATTGTTTGTGCACAATGGCGTCCCACAAACCAATGAAAAGGCTTTCATTCCGTTACGGCTGTCCATGTACATCAAGTGTTTCAATGAGTGTGTGTTCTATTCTGCAGCCACAGTAATCCTGCATGTGTCAATGTGTGTGGAACTGCTCAGCATCCCGCCCGTTCTAGCCTATCCATCTCCAGGCGAAGCTTAGCCGCTGAACTTTGATCATAATGTACCTCCTTCAAGTATGAGAAGTCGGGAAAAACTCATCTGCCCGCCATAACTTCATATCAGCACATTTTCTTTCACTTCGGAGAAGGAAAAAAGCGCTTCTGAGGTTTGACTTTGGTGTCAAGGCAGAGCAGAGTTTGCTTTTTAAACAACGCTCACAAGCAATTCTATGTTTCAACTGTAGGGAAGCGAGGCCAGTCACTTCATAAGGTGCCTTGATACTGTCAATGTTCTAGTATAACATAAGATAACTGACTGTAAACATAATAATGTCAGAGTCACCGCTCTGGCAGAATGCACACCAACAGGAAGCTAGGAGACAAAGAACACAACCTGAGTCAGAACTTGTTTTTTGCAAAAAGAGAATAGGTCTTTGCTATACGCTCCAACCCATTCAAATGTGTTTTCATAAGATAACTTATGTACTTTTTCCATCAAATATTAGAGCATTCATTTTTCCACTGGTGAGATGCTGTTGTAAATTTTGAGGGATGACCAGAATTTCCCTTATTTTCCAAAAAATCTCCCCTATATGTAAATCCAAATGTCCCAGAGGCGGGGAAACATACATGGAATAAAATGCACAGTGGTTGGGGGAAGGTCGGACAGACAGAATTTCCATAGTCAGCAAGAGTTTGTAATGTGATCACCATGGCAACCGCCTGCCGCAGGGTAATCGGTCAGCTGATTTAGATCCGCTGACCAGTGTGTTTGGTAAAAAAATGTTTTTTACTGACAAAAAACTGTTTTTTAATTGGTCCACGGCACAGGCTAAAAGTATAATTTATCTAAATAATTATATATACAAAAACACAGAAAATTTAAAACTTAGCAGTAATTTCACCAGAATAAAGTCAAATATGCAACATAAGAAGGTTGCAGGAATCTTTAATCGAGGATTCTGCAAAGCAGCGGAAAACGACGCGAAGGAAAAGCAACAACTGACACACCAAACAACGATTTACATTGAGCCGACACGCGACTGGCGCACGCATAAATGGTATGGAACATACACGAGAAACAGGTGCGCGTAATTACCAAAGTGACGAAACTAGAACGGCCCAGAAAACAAACAAAACAAAACCAGAACCGCCACGAGTAACGTGGTCGACTAACGTAATATATAGGGACAAATAACGTCACGTTAGTAGCATTAAGTTGAAATATTTTTTTTTATAAATAGTAAAAAAAAAAAAAATTAAAAAGATTTAAAAATACTTTTTTAAAGTCTCAATATTATGAGCATCAAACAAAACAACAAAGTCGTAATTTAGGGAAAATAAAGCTTTGGAAAAGGTTATAATGTTGAGAGAATAAAGTCAAATTATAAGATCATAATTAAAGGAGGAAATTGACATTGTTGGAAAAAAACAATAAAGTCTAAATATTAAGGGCCATAAGTCATATTCTAAGCAGAAAAAAGAATAACTTACAATTACAAAATTAATTTGGCATATTGTTAAAAAATATATACAAACATTGTCAACGCTTGTTTGGACCACGAGGTCATCATTGGTGTGCTGGCTCCACCGTAAGCAGTTTTTTTAAATCCACTTTCATTATAAGGAAAAAACCCAATACCGATATTTACCGGTATCACATTTTTATGCCAATATCGGCCCACCGATATTATTACTTATCATAGATAAAAAACAATTTTTTGGGGGGGGATTAATTATGAGTAAACTACAGACAAAACGTCATTAATCCCGATTAAATATTTGGATCCACTAACAGTCCTGTTCTAAACAGAGTGCGGAAAAACAACAAAGTAAAAAGCCAGGAAAACCACTTCTACACACACTGGGAGGAGAACTTTTTTTTCACTCTATCATGTTGGACATGAACCCGCACTGTTATATCTAAGGTACTGTAAGGTCTCATTAGTGTAACATTACTGATTCCTAGACATCAGAATACTACATATGACGTAATATTTTTGGACTAATAATAGGCCACAGTCAACCACAAAACAGCGATCATTTATTAAATCATTACTTTGACAAAAACCACGGTGCGACGGACAACAGAGTACGTCTTTTCCAGACTTTTTTCTCTTTAAAAATACTATGTTGGTAGTTCATTTCAAGTCCGTGCACTACGGTAATCCATGGTGATCTGATGCAAGTCTCTCTCGCGCTACAGAAATGCGACCGGACGCGACACACATAAATTATCCCGAACCACTGATGCACCGATAAAACAAGAGCCTGAGAGCTTTGCTCGCTGTGTTGCGGCCATTTGCTCATTCGTCCAACCGACAGCCCTGCGTGCTACCGATGCTCGCCAACGCCTCGACCCTGCCCTGACTTGGGGCAGGCGTAGCGCCCTCGATCTGATGAATGTACCCATCCGCAAATAGATGATCAGCATAACTCATAGCGTACACACACGCACACACTCCTTCCAAACATCCCCTGTGCTGTCCACAAAGATGCACGAGCATGCACGTGGAGTCGTATCGAGTGGCACCTTTCACAGAAGACCTAAGCCGTAGTTTTTCTAACGTGTGCCAACATCCTGCCCTGTGGTTGTGGGGGGGGTTTTAAACCTTGTTTTGACAGTGATTGTGGATGAAAGGTGTCGCGGATGCTTTTGGCCCTGAGGCCTCAGCCCAAACCTCCGCAATGTTTCTTATTGGTTGTCAAGGCAACCCAGACAGACTGCATGCTCGGGGTGTCGCAAAACACTGCACAGGATTTTAGCATTTTTTTATTTAACAAGTTCACAAAACAATGCCGCTGTGTTTTGAAATGATTATTGTCCCACAAATTGACGCTAAACAATATCACTGTTCACATTTTTTGACCAAATAAACCATTGTTATTATAATGTATAGTAAAAAGTAATTATTATCATAATTATTATATGATTATAACACATAATACTGTAATAATGTAATGCAATTGTCTTTAATTTGTCATGCTTCCAGTTGCGGAATTGGCGTTTGACATGTATTTCCTCACAGGCAATTCATCTGTCAATCCTAAAGACGAATCTTTGTGTTTTTATTAATTATTAGTATCAGTATTTAACCTCTTATAACTAATTGACAGAACAGTGCATTTTAAAATGATAGTTGTCCCACAAATTGAAGCTAAACAATATTATTCGATCATTCATTCATTTTCTATGCCGCTTATCCTCATTAGGGTCGTGGGGATGCTGGAGCCTATCCCAGCTGGCTTTGGGCGAGAGGCGGGGTACACCCTGGACTGGTCACCAGTCAATCGCAGGGCATATACAGACAAAGACATACAAACACTCACACTCTAATGGACAATTTAGAGCGGCCAATGAAGCTAACATGCATGTTTTTGGAATGTGGGAGGAAAGCGGAGTACCCGGAGAAAACACACACACGCACGGGGAGAACATGCAAACTCCACACAGAGATGCCCAACGGAGATTCGAACCCTGAACCTCCTGACTCCTGTGAGGCCAATGTGCTACCCACTCAACCACCGTGCGGCCGCTAAACAATATTATTGTCGACATTTTTGACCAAAGAAAACCACTGTTATTTTAATAAATAATAAGTATACATTTTATTTGTAATAATAATAATTACTATCACTATAATAGTAATTATAATTAAATAGTAAATATAATTATAATGAATTCTAATAATAATATTGATGTTATTATTTATTATTATCAATAACAATATATAAGGGTGAGGAGTTCGGCCATCCGGGAGGAGCTCAGAGTAGAGCCGCTGCTCCTTCACATCGAGAGGAGCCAGTTGAGGCGGCTCGGGCATCTAGTCCGGATGCTTCCCGGGCGCCTCCCTATAGGGGGTGTTTCGGGCATGCCCAGCTGGGAGAAGGCCCCGGGAAAGACCTAGGACACGCTGGAGGGACTATGTCTCACAGCTGGCCTGGGAACGCCTTGGTGTCCTCCCGATGGAGCTGGAAGAGGTCGCCGGGGACCGGGAAGTCTGGACTTCCCTACTGAAGCTGCTGCCCCCGCGACCCGGACCCGGATAAGCGGTGGAAAATAGATGGATGGATGGAACAATATATATATAATTCTTATTTACTGACATTCACTGCCAATGCGCAGCCCTTCTCTCGAAATATAGAGACCGCGTCGCTAAACCCGCACAGAAAGCTTTTTAGATCTTTAGGAAAGCCTCTGACTCTTTAGGAAAGCTACACAAAATTAGCTTTCCCTCACACCCAAACAAACATTTCCTGCAACCCATTGCTCAACGCTGCCCATAGAAAGAGTCCATGTTTTTTGACGTCAGTGGATCTCGATGTTGAAAAAAAACAGCATCCAAAACGGCTTTCGGAGCTCACTTCCAAATGCAAACCTCATTATCTGACATGTTGGCTTCGTTTAACACGAGAACACAACATTGTAAGATTATTTACAGGTCAGAAAAGAGGAAAAGCGTAACAGGTCCGCCTTAATGTCCGCTTGAAATCCTGCCACTTCCACATTTTGTGTATTTATCATTCATATGGAATATTTCACTTTGCCCTGTTCTAATCAGACGGCTTTTCTCCAAACGAGAAATCTCGTCCCGTGTGCTGCATTTTAGAATGCCAACGTCATCCCTGTCGTTGCCATGGCAACCCTGGATCAAATCAGCACATTGTGTTGATGTTAAGGAGGAGCCGTGAAGCTAAATGTGCTCTTTTGAGCGCTGATGTGGATAAAAGCACTGCAAAGTGGGAGGTGAGTGCAAGAGTTTGAAGCTGAGTGACGCTTTCTACGGCCTGCATTACCAGCGCTCATCCCTCTCGCTCTGCGCCTTTTGCTAAAACGCCACGCGCTGATCTGACTTAATGGCGCGATCGGAGTTGCAGACTTCCTAACGATCACTTTGGGCGGGCTGCACGGAGACCCCCGTGCAGCCCGGAAGTCCGGTGGGGCTCGCCGTGGAAACGAACACGATTGTCGGCACTCCGCTTGTTGACGCTGAACCAACAGCGGATGAAATGGAGCGAGACAGCAGATGCCAGCTAACGCTCTTTGCATCATGCTACAGTGGCCTTGGGAGGACGCCAGGGTTTTGCTATCAGATTGCAACGCTCGTGTCAAACATGATTAGCCCCAAAAGGTTACCAGACTACAGGATGGTGATGCTGCGGGTTCTGTAAATTTTAGATGCTTGGAACTTGTGTCTTGCCTCACAAGGCCACTAAGAACGCAAAAAAGTTGTACATACCCTTTGCCTACAATCAGCATTTTCCAGCACAAGAATGCGTAAACAAAATGAAAATATAAGGCATTCAGAAGAAGCATTCAAAGACGTTGCGATGGCATGTAGCAGTCTACACTGGGCACTAGGTGTCAGTAATGTTACTGGTATGTTTGGTGAGACACACAAGCACCAGTCTTGATCGCTGGAACAACAGGCTTTGATTAGAGGGCTGAATTATCTCCCAGAAGGCACAATAATCTTCGCCCGTTTTCTGGCCCTAACCCACGGCATTCGTCACTTCCTGTCCGTCCCCCACTCAGCTCCCCTAGCACCAAAACACATTTACAACAACAGCCGTGTTCACGAGTTTTATTTAAGGCTTAAATGGCTTATTTGCTCTTATTGCATTGGGTAATATGAGAGTAAAGTTGACTATAGGGGTGTTATTTCATATCTAGAGGGCTCTAATGATGTTGATAGTGCGCGTAATGGGACACCCCACCACAAAGCATTTAAAAAAACGGCAATTTTATATACGTGCCGTGGCCATGCAGTAACAGGCACATGAAAATATCTACTACTTATTATTATTGTAAACATTACTGGAACCTCTTTCCTGGGCGCAGGGATTTCAAAAAGCCCATCGATAGCAACGACTGCTGCGGCAAAAACTTTTTTTGATCCTGAACATAAAGAGGAGGAGCTACAGGTTTTAGAAGCTGAAGAGGGAGTCACAAAGTGGAGCGTTTCTGCTGCACTGACTGGCATGCAGCGTTACCATCAATGGAAAGGTTTGGCGTACATGGCGAGGAGGACACTGCTCCAAGAGACTGCATCCGAACAGTGAATTGTTAGCGCTTACAAAACCCTAGAGGTGTAGATACTTTTTTCAACTGACCATGGAGTCACCATGATACTGATTCTGATACATGGAGCACGTAGTGCTTGATATCCCAGCTACGTACACAGCCCATCCAGCCATCTACAAACAAAAAGGTGCATCGGTTTGTTTCACTCAAGGACAATGTGGTTGACGGCGGAAGACGTGCCGTTTTTTTCCTCAGCGAGGCGGCGATTTTAAAACACGCACGCCGCAGACTTATTAAGTCTTCGCCGCTGATCTACGACTGCTGCCGAGATATGGAAAGGTCATAGCCAATTTCCAATCAGCCCAACAGACGCGGCATGGCGGTTCGGGGAACGAAAAAAACAGCGTGTTCTTGGAAATCGACTGGGAAGATCTTTCCATAAACGGAACACGGGAGCTCCATGTCGGAAAGGATGCAACATGATTTTCATAAACTGGAGGCAGAATTGAGTTTACACTCACTTTGCTGGGCAGCCTAATCCTCCTAACCGGATTGCACCAACAAACAGTTGCAACCGTACTGACTCAAATCTGGAGTGTGATTGGAGAGCGCGCTGTCGGGAATTGTTTTGTTTATGTTTACGTGCGGCCGCTGCTCATTATCAGCGTATGGGTGCATGCGGTGACTGGAAGGTCAGCGGGGAATATGAGTGAGGGGGGATGGTGGGATGGATGGAGCGGCAGGAGTGCAGTCTGGGGGTGGCTGGGGGGTCGGATGGCGGAGGATAGAGAATGACAAAGATATGATACTGGGAGGAGCAGAGAGGTTTAACGGCATCTACACGTGTAATACTGACCGGACCTATTCTTTGATGACCAAGTCAGTGGCCTGATGTTCACGAACGAACCGGTTCTTTTGAACGGCTCGTCGACATGAACGACGACAACCGAGTCGCAGCTGGGAACCGTTTTTTCCCCCCCAGTTATATGAGGGAGTGCTTATTAGCTCCGTAGTTAACCCAAAGACTGTTCAGGAGTCCTCTTCAGGGTTTAAAGTTTGCACGCCGGGACATTCCACCTGTTTATCGAACAGTTTGTTTGTATGTTTTGTTGTTCTGTATTATTAAAAGTCTTTGCACTAAAAGCTGTTTTGCACGCAAATTCACTGTAGCCTTTTTTGTTTTTTAATGTTCACACGTGTTCAAGTCATGGTTTACACACATGCAGGAACATTTGCACAAAGGGTAACTCATCAGTTTGTTTGTATGTTTTGTTGTTGTGTATTTTTAAAAGTCTTTGCACTAAAAGCTGTTTTGCACGCAAATTCATTGTAGCCTGCTTCGTTTTTTAATGTTCACACGTGTTCAAGTCATGGTTTACACACATGCATGAAATTCAAGATTTTGGTGTCACTGTCTGAGCAGCAGCAGTGATTATTAAAATTTAATCCAGACGTGTCAAATAAGGTTATAAGCAATATTTCAGAACAATTCAAACGCATATTGCCGAGATTTTGAACGGTTCTTTGAAAGGAACGGCTAACCGAGATCCGTCTCCCCTCAGAGAGCCGTAGATCCCATCTCTGAACAGAACATGTGTCACTTACTGAATACCAAAGTCAAGGTAGTAAAACGGAAAAACAAACAGCCTTCGAAGGCCTGACACACTCCTCATCTCCGCGGCACACGGTACGTTGCACAGAATTTTACTGGGCTCATTAACATGTAGACAGGGAGAGAGCTTTCACAGCAGCAACCACCTGAGAATTCATTTAGTGCAATACTAACACATTTCCTGCGCTGAGAAACCATGTTAGAGACACAAACAGTCTCAGCCGGTGGCACCACGAGACGGACGCACGGGTCAACCCTTGGAGCACAAGACAATGATCTAGTAAGGAGATATGTTTGTCCTTTTGAAAGACGTCAAAATGATCCCTGGTCACACCAGAACTGAAAACAAAGTAGGTCAATGCAATCCTGCAGCCTGCAAACCTTCGAAATGGAAGATGAGAGCTGAATGATGAAGCTGCTGCCCCCGCGACCCGGACCCGGATAAGCGGAGGAAAATGGATGGATGGATGGACCGACTCTAGTCCATTTATGAACGAGTGTGAATACACCCTTAGTTTACACAGACATCAAAACTCTGCAAGCAAAAGCTGAAAGGCTTTCAGGAGGATTGTTTCAGCTCACAAAATACAAACAATTCAATTTCATAAAATAAGAAAACGGAGCACAGCCAGGACTAATAATGTAATGATATTCTTTAGACATGAAGGCTTGGTAAAGTGCATTTGTGTGTGTGTGGGGGTGTGTGTATTGGGGGTTATGGGGGTGGGGGGGTGTGCAAGATATTCCTCACCAAGCCAATCAGTGTAACAGGGACGACCAGTAATCATCCTTAATGCTAATGAAATGGGTCCAGTTGAAGGGACTGCATGCGGCAAATCCCTCAGCATTATATCCCTGCTTTGAGTAGGCCGACATAAGTCGCTGTGGTTTTCAAACTTCTCCTACAATTTATATTTTGATTGGCGGTTTTACACACAAAGGAGTGCGGGTAATGTTTTTATTGTCATATGCAACGATACCTTGGCATAAGAGTGTCCCAACTAACAAGTGTCTTTTGTAGGCGACCCGTCTGTCCGCTGATTTTTGCTTTAAACTAAAAAGTGGGCGTCACGAGCTGCTCTTTTTGAGCTGTCGGTGTGACGGCCGTGGCTGAAGTGGAGAACTTAAATAGCATTAGCCGCACTAGCTAGTAGAACTATCTCGCCGCCGGGAAAGATTTGAACACCTCAGCAAAGCTTACGTACATTATAGAGATCTAACGGATCTTATTAGATGTTGTGTAGAACCATCCACCGGTAGGAGCCTGCAGGACTACTTTGTCTTTCAGAGAGGTGCGCCACACAAATATCCACAGTAGCCCTCAACGAGGTCATCAAATCTTGCATTTACGCATCCCCACATAGTATCAGCATTTGGAAGCACCCTTCTGTGCATGGAAGAACTTCAGAACGTGCCTTCAAGGAAGAGGGAGTCACAAAGTGGAGTGTTTCTGCTGCACTGACTGGCACGCAGCATTACCATCAATTGAAACGTTTCGCATACATGGCGAGGAGGACACTGCTCCAAGAGACTGCATCTCATTGAACGGTGAATTGTTAGCGCTTACAAAACCCTAGAGGTGTAGATACTTTTTTCAACTGACCGTGGAGTCACCATGATACTGATTCTGATACATGGAGCACGTAGTGCTTGATATCCCAGCTATGTACACAGCCCATCCAGCCATCTACAAACAAAACCCACGGTCATCAAATTTTACATTTACGCATCCTCACATAGTATCAGCATTTGGAAGCAGCCTTCTGTGCATGGGAGAACTTCAGAACGTGCCTTCAAGGACCATCAAACAAAGTCGGACAAATCGCATTAAACATTAAAAAACTTTGGGATTTGATGTACTTATAATTGTAGTTTACATCCCTACTTATTACAGACAAAAAAGTATTTCCTGCTGCGATTAAATGTGATTAATTATGAGTTAACTAAGGTCCGAAAGGCGATTCATCGCGATTAAATGTTTTATCCGTTTGACAGCCCTAATTTGTATTTTCTTTCCCCCGCAAAGACCCACGACACACAGAAAGATCCACACTTTTGGTTCCTGATCCACCGTGAATAGCAACAGTCGTGAGTATCAAGCATGAATACTAGTTACTTAATGCTTGCAGTTTTGTGTTTGTGTCCAAGACAACGACAAGTGTTTACCAAATGGTCTTGTAAGTAACGTCAAAGTCAGCGTCATTCACAGAATAACAGCAGAACCGTGTCTGGTCTCATTAGGGGTGCGTACGTTTCTGTGCTGGACGTCACTCTTCCATCTAAAATAACACGCTGTTAAGTTCAGCGCAACATAGCCAAGCGTCTGAGCAGCGGTGGCCATTTTTCTGGTGATGATGCGCAATATCCACGTAAAAAACACCAACATGTCCATGAAAATCAGGACAAGCGGCCGGACAGTGGGCTTTTGGCAGACATGCACATGTGGAGAAATGGTGCGCATACAAGATTGCATGTCAGGAGATGCAAAATTTCCTCTTGAGCCATAATTAACACAGACACAAAAGAACAGAGCTGTGGGAAAAACACGCGACGCGCAGCTCGGATTCAGCTTTGGCGCTTACTTCAATGCTTTCAGCGTGAGCTTTCTTCTAATATATAGGCCACTGGCTCGTAGTCAGAGAGGAAACTGGAATTAGACTTTCCTCAAGGAGAAGAGGCATGCGAGATGCACAACACAACCACCGTTGATTATTTTCCATTCAAAAAGAGCTGGAATAGGGCAGGCAGATGCGTCCATCCATCCATCTTCTCCCACTTATCCTTATGTAGATAAGCCCAAATGTTTTTTTTCATAAAATCATTGTGTGTGGTAAGTGAACAAATTTGGTTTCTTGATCTGTATAAGATAACAAAATCTCCCCTGTCATATAGATTTTATTACATACTTAATTTGTATGTTTATTTTTATGCAAATTTGGGGCAGCGGATCGGAGCAGGAGGGGATAGAGAAGAAGAGAAAAGAAGACAGAGCAACATAATTATCTACTCTCCTTTGGCCAAATGGATGCTGGGATTCTGTTGGTGGATCCTGACTGAGAACTTTACTCAGATTTTAAAGTTTAAATTGTAAAAAAAAAAAAAAAAATCATTTTTTGTAAGGGACGACAGGTAATGTACAATTTTTGTCCCATGTAAAACAAATATATATTTTTAATTTAAATTTAATAATTGCAATTAATACACATGGGTAATAAATACTTCTAAAAATGAGAAATACTAGTAAACATGAGCAATGGTTATGGGAAATACTCAAACATTTTTTTTTAGAACATGAGTTCATTAGTAATGATCTTGAACATAAGAAAGTTTGATTTGTTTGGGTTTTGATTTTGTAAAAACTTTACCATGGCTTGCATGGCTTTAGTAATGACTACTAATTTGGGTTTACAGTGTAAGGAGGAAAATCATTTCGGCTAATCTTGTCTTTTTGCATTGTACCCAAAACTCCAGCTGAGGGTAGAAATGTAAAGGACCGGTAAATTGAGAGCTTTGCCTTTCGGCTCCGCTTCCTCTTCGCCGCAACGGACCGATGCAGAGACCGCATCACCGCGATCTCAGGTTCCACAGCGTTCCTCTCTTGTCAAGAAGACGGCGAGATACTTAAACTAGCGCATCACCCTTTTCCAGGCGAGGACCACCGACTCGGACTTGGACTGATTCTCGTCCCGGCCACCCTTTGTTGCAAACCGATCCAGAACCGATTGAGAGCTGAAGACCACAACCCAATAAAGCCGGCAGGACCCCCCTCCCCCCCATCTGCGAAAAGCAGATTCCCGATTGCAGCCATCAAACCGCTCAAATCGCTCAATGTCCTGGCTGCACTTGGAAATTATGTCCATGAAAGTAATGAAGCGAATCGGTGACAAAGGGCAGCTCTGACAGAATCCAGCCCTCACTGGGAACGAGTCCGTGTGATGCATCCCTTAGGGTTAATTATTGGTCTGCAAGGCAACAATTACAAGCTTGAGATGGTATTTGTTGGCTCTTAATGCGCTACCAGTCAAGTATAGGAATACACAAGCAGTACTTCAGCCCAGTGATAAACCCCTAGGAAGACAATAATGCATTGCTTTCTCTAAATGTAGGTAAACTTAGCGCTTTGTTTGTCTTTGGGACATACTGACACATCCAGCAAAAGCCGTCAAGTGGCCAACGGGTGTGGAGAGTTTGTTGAATTCAATACCAAGACATTTTTTAATTCAATTTAATTTTCTATTCTCAATTTCTGTAGCGCCAGATCACAAAAGCAGTCATCTCATGGCACTTTAGATGTGAAGGTCACAAACAGAGAGACAACCGAAACGCCCCCATGAGCAATGACTCGGCAACAGAGGCAAGGAAAAACTCCCTCAGGGGAAGAAACCCTTGGACACCAGGCTCTGCTTGGGGCGGCCGTCTGTCTCGACCGGTTGGGTTGATATATAAAAAGAATGGAGGGATACCTGGAAGATCAAGCCAGAGGTCTTAGTCTTAGACCAAGAAACATAGAGCAGTCCCTCTGATACATATCAGCAGATCAAGAGGTGGGTTTTGAAATGACTTTTGAGGGTTTCTGCCCACCGGATTGGAGTCGGGGAGATGGTTCCATAAAAGAGGAGCCTGATAACTAAAAGATCTACCTTTAGAAATAGAATCTAGGAGTGACACGTAATTGTAAATTCTGTGAGCACAGTGTTCTACTGGGTTGATAGGGTTCAAGGAGCTCTTTAAGATATACTGGTACCTGACCGTGTAGTGCTTTATATTTAAGAAGGGGAATTTTCTACTCAATTCTACATTATACTGGTAACCAGTGCAGTAAGGCTAATAGGGGCGAGACATGATCTCTTCTTCTGGTTCCAGTTAAGACTCGTGCGGCAGAATTTTGGAGGGTCTTTAAGGATTTCTTGGGGCGACCTATTAATAGGGTGTTGCAATAATCTGGTGCTTGTCAAATAGTGTGGCGGGCCCCCCTGGGGGCAGTGTGGTGGAGTGTCGGGGGCAAGAGAAGGTCCCGATCGAGGACGACACCGGAATGTAAACGAAATAGTCAAAGTAAACGCAAAAGTACGTAAAGCTGCCCTGCAAGGGTCGTCGGAGGTGGAATTATCCCGATCGCCAATGCGTCTGGGGTGCAGCTGATTGCCCCCCATGACGGGCGACCCGCAGTCACGTGACTCGTGACTTACGGCAGTTTTCTTCATCGCTGTTGTCCGAGCAGTCGTCGTCATCGTCGCACCTCCACAGGGTGGGAATACACCTTTTGTTGTTACACTGGAACTGTCCATCCTCACACTCCTCCGTCACTGGAAGGGAAGACAACAAGATGGGAATGAGCATCCGGATGGATGAGACTGGCAAGCAGAGCAACTGTCATTTGCAAATGAATGCCTGATGAATATTCAGCGCGCACGATTAAGGTCAGTGGGCTGCTCTGCCTCGCATGGCCTTTTATCATGGAGAGCAACGCGGGCTCACCGGGACAAGCAAAATGGGAAATAACGGCAGACACGTTCATTCACGCACACGCGCACGCCCGTCACGACATCGGCCTATCTCGACCCACTGACCTTCCGCGGTGAGGAGCCGGGGCACTGCCGTGTAAAAAAGTAACAATATCCTCATCTCCGTCCACATTTCCGGCAGAGGGGACGCGGCTCATTCACGTCCGCAAGACAAAGCCCGTCCCCAAAAAAAAAGCCCCCGACGCCGCCGCCATCCACACCGGCCCCTCCCTCGACGTCACCCCCTCAACCGCCATTGGCTGTGCACGGCGTGACGACACGACGGGGGCGGGGACTCGAATTACAAGGCATTTCCCATACAGTACAATTATTAGAATGACTTATTATTCATTTTTTTATTAGGGTGGGTCACAAAATTCACAAAATCATACATTACTAAATAGGAGAACTATTGGTTTTATCAATAATAGTAGTTATAGCAACTACGTTGCGTTCAAGAGCGGCCAAACAAAGTGGGAAAGCTCACCAACTCCACGCCAACCGAGGCAAACTGGATTTATTGACGTAAGCCGAAAAACACAACAACAATTTCCTCCCAAACTACATTGTTTAGTCAAGTGATCACCATTTCAGACATTTTTGGGGTGAATGAGGTCAAGGATGTCCAAAGTTTATTTTTTATTGGCCGGTGGGTAGAAGTAAAATTAAGGCCAAAAAACGAGCAAAACTGGGAAAAAAAATCAAAAGTGCAAGATGTGAAGAGAAGTTGACAAGTTGACAATGAAACATATGTATATATACAGGTGTATATATATATATATATATATACTGTATATATATATATATGTATGTATACATATATATTTTGCTTAATGTAGTAAAAAAATGTCAATACAAAGTGTACTATTAACCTAATATTAAAACATATACATAAATATATGTACAAAATTAATACAAAATATATACCATTAAAACATATATATATAAACCATGAAAACACATCTATATGCTTTAACAGTATACATTTAGCTTGTTTACAAAATTAAAGTACTGACATAGAAATGCTAAGACTTATACTCTAATACTTAAACGTATACTGTAGTATACTTTTTACATCTTTCTGCCATAAAGTGCTAAAAATTCTTGCTCCGAGTGCACAATAAGGTCAAGTCACTGACTTGCACTTAACATTTAATTTATATATCATTTTTCGTACTCATACTTAAAGTACAGTACAAAAACTAAAAATAGGGACTCAATGTATATAAAGACGGCTGCTGGTCATTCAAGGAGGGGAAGCTCATTTTTTTTTTGGCCTGCATCATAAATGTGTTTATTTATTCATGTGTATATTCTACCCTCCGTTCCAAGCCGTTTTTAGTCCAAAGTCCAAATGACGTCTAGTGTTGGGTGAGTCCCTTGCAGTCTTGGAGCAATCCCCACTGATCTAGTGTAATGGCAGTATATAGATTAGTGTACTTGTGGTGTACTTTAAGTATACTAGAGGGATATACATAACAAATGCCAGCCAGTGTGGCTGCCCAAGAGCATGCTGGTAAACCTCCGTAGCTCAATGGTCAACGCTTTTGTGTCCCATTCCAAAGGTCCTGAGGTTGAGCAATGTGAAACAGGCATGTACATAGATGAGTGTATTTTTGCAAGCTTCAAAGTAACTATAAAAGTATACTTTTACAAATCTTAAATGTAAACTTTTATTCTGCAGAAGTATTAAAGAAGTATTAAATGAGTTTGCGTTCTAGCGGGTCCCTCTCATTCGGGACTACGCGTGTGAATGGGAGGGACCCCAGAGGGACCCCAGTGGAAGAGTGAGGTTACAGGGAGAAGCAAAGAAGAAGGTGGAGGATTTGAAGTACTTTGGGTCAACAGCCCGGAGCAATGGAGAGTGTGGAAAAGAGGTGAAGAACCGTGTGCAGGCAGGCTGGAATGGGTGGAGAGAAATGTCGGGTGTGATAGAAGAGTTTCAGCTAAAAGGAAAGGAAAGGTGTACAAAACTGTGGTGAGACCAGCCATAGTGTTTGGTTTAGAGACAGTGCCCCTGAGGAAAAGACAGGAGGCAGAGCTGGAGGGAGCAGAGATGAAGATGCTGAAGTTCTCTCTGGGTGTGACCAGGATGGACAGGATCGGAGGGACAGCACATGTTAGAGGTTTTGGAGATAAAGTCAGAGGCCAGACTCAGATGGTTCGGTCATGTCCAGAGGAGAGCTATGTTGGTAGAAGGATGCTAAGTTTTGAATCGCCAGTCAAAAGGCCTAGAGCAAGAGGAGGTTTATGGATGTAGTGAAAGAGGACATGAAGACAGTTGGCGCTAGAGAAAAGGATGAAGAAGAAAAACCCGCAGGGGGGAATCGGGACCGTGCCTGGTGTGTCCGTGTCATGCCGTCCGTGCTGCCTGAATTCAATTTCCAAGCATATCCTCCCAGTGCGAGCAGATACGAGAGGTTCAGGGGGTCAAGCAATTTTTGGTCCCTGTGGTGCTTTTGTGCTCAGCTTGGGGGGAGAGTTTGTAAAATTGCGCTAAAAGTTCCCGGAGCACTACTCGGGGACGTGACGGATTTACAGGATGAGGGGAAAAAAGTCCACTTCACCTGTTTGACGGCTTGCCCACCCCTGTTCAACAACTCTTTTATGAATACACCCCCTCAGCGATAATGGGATCTGCCTTTCATTTGTATGCAAATGATGCAAAGGCGAACTGCAGGGACTGGGGTTTCCAACAGCAGTGGGGACCGGAACAGGACCCGTGTTCCTCTTTCATTAACTAAACTGCAGCCTTATTGCCTATTCTTTGCACAATTAGGCAAAGCGTGCGTGTAGATAAAAGTCCTCGCCGTGCTATTCACTAGGTCTAGCGGCTTCCTGTCACAGCCAGCAAGGCAAATGTGGGTCACGGCCAACGCTGGCGGCATAATCACTTATTTTAATGGAGATAAGCTCAGCGACGACTAATCCCCCTCTCAAAGTCAACATATAGGGACAATCGCGCGCACAAACAACTGCGTTTACTGCCAATAAAGTTAGGGCATTGAAGAGAAGGTCCCGGTAGCTGGGGGGGGGGGAGGGGTCGTTGCCATGACAATAATCCCGATGGAAGTAAAATGAAAAGAATCACAGCGGTTGGCGAGCAAGCGGTGGAAGTACAAAAATATAAACTAAGCACTGAACTGAGCTGCACTCAAAAATTGGAAACTTTATCTGTCTGAGCGTCCGTACTTCATAAACCATCCACCTGACCAGGTGTGCCTTAGGTTGGACACAATAAAAGGCCACTCCAAATGTGCATTGTTGTGCCGTGTTGCGGCATGATAATGCACGGCCCCATGTTGCAAAGATCCCAGGTCTTGCATGGCCAGCATACTCACCGGACTTGTCAACCATTGAGCATGTTTGGGATCGGCATATACCGTAGGCCAGGGGTCTCAAACGTGCGGCCCGCGAGATGATATTTTGTGTCCCCCAACTTAATATGAAAGTTTAATGTTAATGGGGCCCTCGAGTTTCATTGAATGGCACTTTTTACAGTGTTGTATGCAGAGCTGATGAACTTACCAATCACATTGGGGTGTATGGCTCCCAGGGGCGTGACATCAACTGGGCTTGATGTAAGCAGAGAAGCATTTTTCAATATTACTAGTTTTGCACACATCTTCTTCACACCAGTGATCTTGTTTATCTTATGTTGTGTTAAAAAATAAATGAAGACATTTGAGAATATTGGATTTAAATTGCGCGGGCATGTTTGCACGCCGAGGCTGCGACCCAGCCTCAGCCAGACTTTGCCTCCAAGGTAAGTTGAATTTGAGACCCTGGTTGTACGCTGACTGGTTTTCAGAACCCAATACATAATAATGATAATTCCTCGTTTAATTGCTTCCATAGTCGACTTTGATAAATGAATTTCCACAAAATTTAGCCCAAAAAACCTGTTTACAACCTTCTAAATACGGTTTAATGACAAAAGAGTTAAAAAGACGTTGAAAAGTCATCATACGGTGAAACATTTAGATTTGGTTGAAAAATGAAAGGTACCATAAAGACGTCTTTTTCTTGTCCAAATTTGTTTGTAAAGCGTTTAATTCTGGGCTATATTTGCACCAAATCAGTTGGACTAAACTTGGGCTAAGTAAAGGCAATGACAGACCAACCAGATTTGGCCCAAAAAACAGTGTCCAAATGACGTCTAGTGTTGAGTGGGCTAGGTTGGCCACAGTAAAAGGCCACTCCAAAATGTGCAATTTAACAGTGTTGGGGACTCTAGGGCCCATTGTTGTGTCATGTTGTCGCATGAGATGGTGTAAAGATCTGTCCACAATTCCTGAAAACGTCCCAATTTTTTCCGTGGCCAGCATACCCACTGGACATGTCACCCATTGAGCATGTCTGGGATCGGCATATACTATCTGGTCACACTAGATACTGACTGGTTTTCAGAATCCAATACATAATCCCTTGTTTGTCACGTTCAATTGCGTCCAGATGCGACCTTTATAAGTGAATATCCACAAAATTGAGCACAGAAAAACCTGTTTACAAAATAAATACGGTTTATTAGAGCCCTTTAGAAATGAATCAATGCCATCCTACCATACGTTAAAACGCTTAGATTTGGGTGAAAAGTAGAAGGTAAAAAGACGTCTCCATGAGCGACGTCCCTTTCCTGTATAAATTTGGTTGAAAAGCGTCAATTTTTGGGCTATATTTGGACCGAATCAGTCAGACTAAACTCAGCCCAATTTTCAACATCTATTTCTGGGCTAAATCAAGGCAATGATGGACCGACCAGATTTAGCCCAAAAAACAACGTCCAAATGACGTCTGGTGTTGGGTGGGTTAGGTTGGCCACAGTAAAAGGCCACTCCAAAATGTGCAGTTTAACTGTGTCGGGGATCCTGGGGCACATTGTTGTGCCATGTTGAGGCATGAAAATGCTCGGCTCCATGTTGCAAAGATCCCGAAGCTGAAAACTTCCCAGTTCTTGCATGGCCAGCATACTCACCAGGCATGTTGGCATTAGCTGTACAATCTCTGGCCACACGAGATACTCACTGGTTTTCAGAACCCAATATTCTGATACTGACCTGCGTCTTTGAATGCGTTTTCTGAATGCCCTTTATTTGTATTTCAGTCAATGTATCCATTTTTGTGGCGGAATATGCCTAATTTGGGCAAAAAATATGTACAATTTGCTAATATTAAGGCAACAAAATTCAACCACAAATTCCATGCTTTTCTGCATTTTTGTGTGCCAAAATGTTTTCTGATGGTCTTTTTGGAAGACCACCTGCTGATTTGGGGTAAGTGAACTGGTTTGTTTGAAGTTTTCATGCCTTTGAGGGTTGTTGTTAAAGAGAGTGTGGAATGGCAGTGGATGGGAAATTAATTAATTAATAACAATCAATCTTTCTGGCCGCTGCATGGCTCCTCCTTTTCTTGGTATTCAATGCTCTGCTGCTCCCTGCTGGTTGCCTATGGCAGCTACATCCTTCAACAGTTGACCTTTTGCACATTCATCTGCAGACCCAGGCCAGGGTCAACACAACCGTTAGGAGCGTTTTGTGGGTCATGGCAGGCATCACTGTAGATGTACAGTATGTGAGTTTCTGCAAAATGTGATTGTTGTGGTTCTGGTACTAGGTAGATCTTGTCTGAACCAGGGTGGACCCCCACTAGATTTCCTTGAAGATGTTAATCCATACAGACCAGTGGGGTCCAAACTTTTTCCAGCGAAAAATACTGAAAAAAGTTTGTTTTGACCCCCCCCCCCCCATACTTCGTCTTTCATCTTTAATAGTTTCTGTAAATTTTCTTCTTGTAATATTATGACTTTATTACCATAATCGTTTGAGTTTCTTACCAAAATTACAACTCTATCTGGCTTCTCATAGTACATAAAAAATAACATATTTTCTGTAATATTTCCACTCTATACTACAAGAGGGATGTTATTTTTCCTCATAAAATTCAATATTATTCTCAGATTTTTTTTTTTTTGTCTTAATATTTTGACTTTATTCTCATAAAACTGTTTTTTCATTTCTGCCGTTGTTGGTTTTCTTTCACATTTTTCAACCATTTCAACTTTATTCTTCAAAAAATCTTGTACTTGATTTTATTCTCATATTTTGACTCTATTCCCAAAATATTATACATTTTTCCGCAACCAAAATGTCCAAAAATTACAATGAAATTTGTTGTTTTGCAACTTATAAATCAATGTTATTTATTTTAAATGTCTTTATTACATCATATTTCAACTTGATGATAATAATATGATGTCATTTTTCCTCACTGTATTGCAGCATTATTCTGGTAAAACATACAACTTTTTTGTCTTTGTATTTTGACTTTATACCGGTCCAATTAAGCTGTTTGTCATTTTTGCCGTTGTTGGTTGTCTTTGATATTTTTCAACAATTGTAACTTTCTTCTTGTTTCTCGTAATTATGAATTCATTCTCATATTTTAACTTTACTCCCAAAATATTGCAAATTTGTCTGCAACCAAATTTTCCCAAAATACAATTGTATTTTTTGTTTTTTTGTTTTTTTATAATATTATGACATTTGGTCTTTTTGCTATAATATTTTAACTCCCCTCATTCTATTACATTATTTTAGTAAAAATTACACATTTTTCTCATAAGAGTACAACTTTTTTTCTCGTAATATTTTTGACTTTATTCTCCTGAAATGACTTTGATTTTTTCACATGAACATTCACAAGTACGGTCTACTTATTGCCCTTAATTACCCTGACGTGCATGTTTTAGACCACACGTGTAAATGGTGCGGGGTCGAGGTTTACCAGTTCCTCCAGCAGGTGACTGAAATTATGAAGGTGGTGTGAAAAATTGAAATCACCTGGTTAAGTGCCCGGCTGGAAGGAGAACCTGCAGAGTCTCGGCCCTCCACGGCCCAAGGTTGACAGCCCCGAGGACCTGGAGTAACCCCACACGAGCCGTGAGGGAACACGCAAACTCCGGAGGGCGAGATTTGAACCAAAACTATCTGGCTGGGAAGCAGGTGGTGTTGTTTTCAGCTGCACAACTATAATTGTTGATGTTTAAGCCAAAGTACAGTCCGAACATTTCTTGTTCTTTTCCTTCTGCTGCCGCGATGCCCACGTGCAACCTTTACTCGGAGTCACTAATGCCTTTCTATCTGCCTGGCTTTTCACCTTTTTGCTGTCAATGTGACATTTTCTCCCATAGCTCTTCCACAGATATGTACTGTAATATCCAGTCTCTCACCCTGTAGCACAGATTTCCGTTATCGTGAAGGTTTCTGTAATTTTCGGACCTTTTATAAATATGGCACGTTTATCAGCTGCTAACAGCCTTGTACAGGATGTCCTGAATACTTAGTCCACTCTGAGTTTCTGTCATAATCAAAGAGGGATTGCCATTATGGATGTAACAATCAGAATGAGCGACTATTGTTCCCGTCATTATTTACCATCAGAATCTGTCTTTGCATAATGGTAGCGACACACTGAATGTACATGAACTTCATCACATCAGTTACGTACGCATTGCGCGGCTTGTTAATGTGGCAAAATGTCGGGCGGCTAATCTCGGGCATCACCTCGTGAAGAATCCTTGAGCTCACACGTCGTAGAAGCCCTCAGGTGAAAGGGTGTGTACACAAAAACTGCCTAAGAGGGGTGTGAAATAAACAAATGACACTATTTGTCTCTTTGTCAATCAGACTGTGACCTAGGGGTGATTCTATATTTGATCAAACTTACTTTAGATTTGACAGATCGTTCCGGCTTGTCTACACTGTCAATCGCCGAGCGGTTCTATTTACGATGGTTACCTTTGGCTAGGCGCTACGTAGTCTCTACATTTGTTGGAATTACGTTTCGTGCATGGTCTTGCCTTGTGAGCGCCTGGGGGTCACCTGCAGTTCATTTTCTATGCAAATGTGTGGGGGTCCGCAGTAATGCGGTCGCTGTACCGGATCGTCGTGGTGCAGAGAGAGCTCTCTATTTACTGTCCGATCTATCTTCCCACCCTCACCTGTGGTCATGAGCTTTGAGTCCTGACAGAAAGCGCGTGATCGTAGAAATGAGGGCTGGACTCACCCTAAGACAATGGTTTTCAAACTGGGGGGCGCGCCCTCTAGGGGGGACCGGTGTTATGACAGGGGAGGGGGGGCGCGGGGCTACCAGGAACACGTTTCATTATTACCGTATTTTTGGAGGGGGGGGGCAGAAAATCATTTTATCTCCAAAAGGGGGGCGCTGCAAAAAAAGTTTGGGAACCCCTGCCCTAAGAGATGGAGGTGAGGAGCACAATCATCCGGGAGGTGCTCAGAGTAGAGTCGCTGCTCCTTCACATCCAGAGGAGTCTGTTGCAGTGGGTCGGGCATCTAGTCCGGACACCTCCCAGACGCCTCCCTGGTGAGGTGTTCCGGGGATGCCCAGCTGGGGGAAGGCCCAGACCTAGGACTTACGGACCTAGATCAGACTTGGGAACACCTAGGGGTCCTCCTGGTGGAACTGGAAGATGTGGCCAGGGACGGGAATTTTGGACTACCCAGATAAGCAAAAGAAAATGGAATGGAATGAATGGACTCTTGGGATACCACTTTCCATGTTAAACAATAGCACCTCCAACCTGATTTATTTGCTGTAGCGTATAGATTATGGTTGGACTTACCAAGAACTAGACCGACTTAGAACAAGATGCTTCATTTATTTATTTTTTTTAGCATTGTCTGTTACGCTACATGGACAGATGTGCGCCTTTACGAACCGCTGGGTCGCATTACGGTACTGGAGGATAAGCAATAAGGGAGAATCACAGTCTCTGAGGACATTCCCGATCCGTGGGGTCCAGCTGTGAGACTGTGAGCGTCCTTCAGATGACAACGGCAGCATTATTCCGGCCGGCTGACATCATTCAGCACCTCACCCTCACACACCAGCTGCCACCCTGAGCAGCGCAGTCACTGTGGTCATCGGTTAGCGTTCTGTTCTGTGTGCCATTATTGTGCAGCCGGTCTTCACCCAAACCGGGATCTGAAGCTGCAATTGTGACTTTCTCGTGCTGTTCCTGCGTGATGGGAACGGAGGAAGCTGATGAGGGAATGGGTCATCAGCCTCTGACGCCACCGTGGTCTCTCGGTGATGATGAAGGCTCGCACCACAATGTCACAGTGATGTAACTCTCCTCGCCTGCTCGGCCGAGCTTGGACTCCGATTCATCAACCATCTATTTGGACTTTCCTCCGCCTACCAGATGGACCATTTTATCGTAATTGTTGTTGGAGCACCTGAACGGATGCCTTATTGTTGATTCATTTGGATAATTGACTCAGAGGTCCAGTGGATGGACGGCAAAGCACGACCCGCGTCTTGACCTTGCGTTTTGTTTTTAATCCCTTCAGCAACCTAAAGAGTTCTGTTGTTCAAGTTGTACCGGCTGGTCGGGCAGCAGCACAATGCCTGAATTGCAGCTCTTCTACCCGCCTCGTCACATCCTTCAACCTCCAAGCCTTTACCTGGACCTGCTCCAGAGGCGTACCTTGGATGACCAGCTCGACCTTTGGTGGTTCCGGGAGCCACGCCACTCCCTTGGGTGTTACTGTGCCTCGGTCGCCCTCATTTTTTGTCTGGGCTTGGGTGGCGTCTGCCTCCTCTCCACCATCACCACCGGCATATCCGGCGAGTGGCGCCTGGGGGTGGGCACCACGCTATGTCTCCTCTCACTGGCAGTCCTGCTCAAGCAGCTTCTCAGCTCTGCCATCCAGGACATGAACTGCGTGCACAGCCGACGCCGAATTGACCAGCTGAAGAGCGGCGGACGGGCCGACCCGGCGCTGATTCTGGTTGTGGGTGTGGCGGTGATGCTCTGTGGGATAGTTCTTCTCTGTGTGGCCACAATCGACAACCCCAGCGGCGAAGGGGATGACAGCGTGGAAATGTTGGTGTCGGGTCTGGTGCTGATGGCCGCTGGACTCGGTATGGCTCTGGCCGTGGTTGGGTACGGTGCGCTGGTCTACTTCAAGAGACGAAGGGAGCAGACCAGGAGGATGAGAGCCGTTCGCGCGAGGAGGCTGGGAGGTGGGTCGGTGCGTGTGTTCTGTGTATCGGAAGGACAGCTGAACCAGGCAAGGAGAGAGACCGCCTCCAGCAGAACCAGCCTCATCTAACCGGGTTAAAGCTCCTTTATACAAAAAAGAAGAGCCTCGGAGGAAGCACACTGTTCCAGAAGGGGACTCGTTCAGACTTGGAGCTAATTTTCAATGGAAATACAATTGATTGTTCCAGGAGTTACTTATTTCCCAGCGGAACCATGCACGTTCTGAGGGTCCCTTGTAACCTCCCACCCCATAATGGACGTTGTTTTTTGGGCTAAATCTGGTCGCTCCGTCATTGCCTTGATTTAGCCCGTAAGTAAACATTGGGCTGAGTCTTTGTACCGTTCCTTTTTCAACCAAGTCCAAACGTGACGGTTTGGATCCAAACAACGAGCGGGAAGTAGGCATTTCACTTCAAAGAACACGTTCAAATTCGAGCTTCGCATGTTGCAGCCGATACAAGCACGGGTGTTCTCAGTTGTCGTGTGCAGAGCCCGAGATTGATGTGACGATGTTTATTCCAATAAGACACTTTGCATTCTGTTCATGTTTTGCATGTGCATTCATTAATAAGCAAACACCAATCAGCTAATATCTGTGTGATATTTAAAAACAAAGGGTCACCCAAGTTTGATTTCTGCGAGCAGATGAAACGTCCGTGCCTGGCCATTAAAGTGGCGTATGCAAAAACCAATTCATGCATGTAAAAGAAAATCAACATGATCCAGCACAGTGCTTTGCCATCACTCATAAAAATGTTCTTCCATGACCCGCATCCGCGCAATGATCAAGATTGGAAAGCATTTTCAGCTCGATCGGAGTAGAATGAATCATTGGCTAAATGAGAACAAATGAGAAACATGAGGTGAGTCCCGACAGTGTGGTTAGTGAGTAGAATTTGTCAACCACACTCTTCTCCAGCACCGGGACGACTGGTCAGATGGTCCAATTGCAGAAGAAGAAGTCATGACAGCGGCTCCGTCCGTTGGGTCTTGGGCTTTGTGGTCTGCTCCTCTGTGTGGTGTGCAAACAAAACATGTAAATTGAAATTTTCTTCCATTTTTCGACTTCCTGTGGGTGGACAGTGGCACATGTCTTAAATACGGGCTTCCCCCCCCGCAGAAAACACATCCCTATCTTACTCGTTCTGCTATAATTTATAAATAAGTGACAATACAGGCAAGAAAGCTTCACTGACAATGTCTTTTTGTCAAGCCTTGACATTTCACACTTTTTTTTTGGTCCTTGAACGCACCATAGTGCGGCGAGACACAAGCACCTATGCATTTTATACTTCAAATACCTCCAATATTCGACTTTGACTAAATCACATTTTTTTTTATAAAAAATCATCTAAATCCAATTCATTTTTTTCCAAGTCCAAAAATGCATACACAAAACACATTTTTACACTTTTACATTTACAGTTTTACAAGCAGAAAAACTTCTTTCTTCAATTTTGTAGTGTTTCTCACTTCAGGCTTTTTTTTTTAATCACGGCTGAAAATAACCCAAAATGGAGCCAAAGCAAGTTGCAGGTGCCAGCATTTTGATAAAAAGTCATGGCAAAACAAGAAGGTGGTGTCCGTGTGGATCTCGCTGTCACATTGTGCCTTCACTGAAGGTGAAAGTGACCTTAAATGTTCATTTATGCCTTGCAGTGGTTGTTGATTTGCATTTTGAATGGTCTCGTGTGTGTAAAAACTATAAAAAGGTGTTTGGCATTTTTGAGCCTTGTGACTTGACTGTGTTAGTTAGCAGAGACGTGCAGGCGGAGGCGTGTAGCCACAGCTGACAGGCTGCTAACAAGGATGTTTTGTGATAACAGTAGGTTGAGAGCGCAGTTGCACGTGCACGATGCACTAATAACGCAACAAGATTGGACACTAACCTGAAAAAATTGGCCAAATGAATTAGAAAAACAAGCCTCATCGAGGTTCCACTGTAATTACAAGTCACTTTTATTGCAAATGTTGATTCAAAATTGGAGGAGGACGTCATCACCAATCAAGCAGGAGGGTTTGGAGAGGTGGAGTGAGCCATCTGTCACATGTGTAAAATAAGCGTAAAAAAGTAATTGGCAGGCCCATAAATGCAGACATTTATGGGCCTGCCAATTCAATGATGGTCTCCCAGAACACTTTAGTCCGTGTGTGTTCATTGGTCAAGTGACTGCACAGTCCAGCCTCCTTTGTGACTTTGTTGATTTCTCCATTTTCCCCACTATTAAAGTGTATCTCCCCATTTTTCTGGCCCTTTGTCTGATCTTTGTTCCACACGCATGTGCATCCGTAAATATTTTGACTTTCCACTCATAAAATTATAACATTCTTTTGTTAGTTTTTACGGTTTGTTTTTTTAAATTTTCCAGGTTTTTCAATTTTCTCGTAATTATGACTTTATCCTGTAATATTTTGACATCATTCTCCCAATATTATAACATTTCTGCAACCTAATTTTCAAAATAAGTACAACTTTTTTTTGTTAGACTACATTTTTTCCCTCCTAATATTGTGACTTTATTTTTGTACAATTACTGCTGATTTTCCATTGTTGCTGTTTCATTAGTTTTGGTTTTCTTTATTATAGTTTTATAATACAATGTGTGTTTAAGATAAAAATAAATGCAAATAAATAAACGTTGTGGTGTTAAGAAACGCCCGAGAGCCATATGTGGACATCAAAAGAGCCACATTTTGCTCCCGAGCCGTAGCTTACCTACCCCTGGTCTACATGTTTGCTCTTTTCCGATCTGTAAACGTTGTTACAATGTTGCATTCTCGTGTTTAACGATGCCAACACGTCAAATATCGAGCTTTGTGCATTTGGAGGTGAGCCCTCCAAATGACAGGGGTGTGAGGGAAAGGTAATTTTGTTTAGCTTTCCTAAAGAGGCAAGCATCAGGCAGAAGGGTTTGGAGTTGTTGCTTCCTGGCCAGTAAGAAGAAAATATGCTCATCTTTCACTGGCACTTCACACGGGACTGTTGTTTTGTGAACATGGGCCAACCCGAAGCTGGACTATGCGCCAACTTCACTCTTCGTTGTCCGGAGCTGCTAATAGCTTAAAAGCGGACACTCGGAAGTTGGGTTCGGCAGCTGTCCGGAAGTCCTTGGGAGCGCTCGGGAAGAGGTCTCGGCGGGAGGCGTACCCCGGCCTGTTTGGGCGGGAGGCAGGCAAGCCAAGAAACACTGCCGGAAAAGACGCAGGGCGCTTTCTGTGCGGGTGTCGCTGGTCTATGGGAGACCAGAACTCAACACAAAGGCCCCAAAAGGTGACCTATTGTGATCAAGGTGCCATTACTGCCACCTTTTGACCAGAGTGCTACGTATGACTTACGTATCTCAATACGCTTTTATCGGATGGGCCGACTGTACTGGTTCGCGGTCTCAAGGCCTGTGAATGTAAAAAAAAAATCCCAGAGCGGCTGCTTACCCGTCACCCTATCGTGAAGTGCAGATCTTCATCGCTGTCCTCCATGCCGTACTCCTCCTCCTCTTCTCTCTGCGCGCGGTCTTTCTCACCGGTCTGGATGTAATTGTCTTCAATGAAGCCGTCATCGTCGTCCTCTAGAGCGCCCACCGTCCCGCGCAACGCCGCCATCCGCCCCGACACGCTGCTCGGGAAGCTCACCTCTTCTCGGCCGCACTGGCTGACCCCGTCAGCCTCCCGCAGCAGGGAGTGCCGGTAGCTCGCCAGGAAGCGATGGAAGACGCGGAACTTGACGGCCATCACAACAAGCAGCGAAACGGCGAGAGCTGTGCCCAGTCCGGCGGCCAAATAGGACCACTGCATCGACTCAGGCGCGTTGTCTACGTCGGTAAGACCTGTAGGGGCGGCGAAGAGCGTAAAACGGTAAACGCAGCCACAGCGTTCTTGTAAAAGCCGACGTTACGGCGCTCAAAGGTCGACACACCCCGTCAAATATTTGCAACCTTCACGACTCACTCCGAGCCTCGGTGGCGTTGTCGCCGGCGGGACGGTCCTCCGTCAGGAGGCGTCTCTGCCGGCCTTTTCGTCCTTCGGCGTCACGCACCCACTCGGTTCGACAAAAGGAGAGGAGCACGACGAAGCCGAAGGTCCACGGGAACATTTCTCCGGCGTGAGAGGACATCTGAAATGACAAAAAGAACATTCTTCTTTCATCCGAAGCACAAAAGCTTCCCGATGTGGTGACCGGCGAGGCTCACGCGGGTCAAAGCCCTCGAAAATGATTCACCGAGACCTATTTCAAGACTACATGGAAAAAATAAAGTTACAAAATGTACATTTTGCACTGTTGGGATTGAAGAGGTTCTCCTTTGGGATTTAGGTCCGCCTTGGAACAAGTCCTCAGCGAAGTTGTTACAACACAGACCAGGGTCTTCAGTCATGCCCCTTCCAGCAGCTCCACGTAGCCGTTTGACACCCCTGCGCAACCCCAAAATCCACTGAGCCGTGTGGAAAACTTCTCGGGTGGGATCTTCTTGTCATGCCAGTAACGCCGGAAGCCATCAGGAGCGTCTCATCATCTTCCACCTTTCAATGTCCCGTGTTTGGTGCTCTTCTGGTGCTCAGTTTAGTTTATTGTTTTTAATATCGCTCTCTCGCAAATGCCGTTACTGGGGTTACTGCACTGGGGTTACCGGACCGCACACGGCACCAGTACCAACGTTCATTCGGGCGGAGGATCGTCCCGCGTCTTGACTTTCTTTGTCCCATAACCCTCAGGATCTTTGAAGGCATGTCCAACCTCAGCAACAATTTTGCTTCTGCAGTTTGGCTTTTGAAGGCTGTGATCTTAAAATTGGATTTCGCTTAATGCTTAAAAGAAATCAGAACATTAAAAAAATGTCGCCCATCATCTACGATCTCTGTGTGAAACATGAACACGCAGTCCTTTCCTTTTTCCGTGCGTTCCAAAGAGACAAGACAAAACGAGTTAGCGTGAGCGAGCAAACTCGACGCAAGCTTGACTCGACTTTGTACATGCATGCGCAAATGTCGTGTTGCTGCTGGATGTTCACATGATCTGAGTGGTATTGTAAGTTTGTTTTCTTTTCCAAAAGAGGAAGCTTTGATACAAAAACAAACAAAGCAAGTCAACGAGAGACAGATGAAAGCCCAATTTGAGGGTTTTTTTTTCAGTATTGATTTCACGGATGACCGCTTTGAAAGACAACTTTGGCAAGAAGCATTTGGCTGCAGTGTTGACTTGCTCGTCAAATTTGTGCTTTTTTTAAAAGAAGTTTTCTTGTTTTTAGAACGAAGGAAGAGCATGTAAAAAAAAAACCCGATAAAACTACATCAAATTTGAGGTTTTTCTAAAAGTGACACCAGAATGGACAGAAATAAAGGATGCGCGACTTAACATCAACTACTGAATATTGCAACCTGCCTTCTTTAATTCCCAAAGGACTTCCTTGACATGTTCTGCGTCAAAAGAGCACAAAAAAAAACACCCATAAAATTGAGAATATCACTTTTCTGCATAATTACGCCGTCGCACGTTTGCGTCTCTGACCTTCTCGCCTACCAGCTGCTGTGTATTCAGACTCCCACCCACGCCGCTTTCTGCCAGCGCCTCATCCTCCTGGAGCTGCTGGGATGTTGCAAATCCATTTTCGGGCTACTAGATTAAAAAAATAGTCATAATTGGGAAACTAACAATTACATAAGCTTAATGGGACAAAAACCTGTGATATATTAACTCTTAAAATTGAGCAAGGAAGTGCGGTTGAACCTTTTTCCTCCATTCTAGGCTGTTAAAAAATAACGTTGAAATAACGTTTCGGTTGGCGAAATCCCCGTCCAAATCGGGTGGAAAGGTGCCGACTGTTGGATCCGTTGGACTTCAATTGAGCTCACTAAATTCAAGGTCTCTTTCTGTCTGGGGCTAAATCGAAGCCGTGGCGGACCGAACCCGATTTAGCCCCAAGCAACAAGGTCCACATGACGTCTGGTGTTGGGTGGGACGGGACGAGTCGAGTGACCTCTATTAACAAACACACACACACGGTAAGCACTTGCCAATGACTTACCGGAATGTTTTTTCCATACAGCACATACAAGCGCCCTCGTCTCCGCTTCCTCGGCTGCTGCCGCTTCTGAGGAGAAAGAAAGTGGACGGGCAAAGGTCGCGGGATATACCAACACGCAGCCTTCCTGCGCCCTTAAGTCGCCGGGTGTTAATGAATAACTTGATTTGCTTTTGCTATTTGTTAACACTCCTTTTCTTCTTCTTGTCTGTCACACTCCCACGCAGGGATTTTCATGAATGCGCCGCGTTTGAAAGTGTTTTCATGCACCGGAACGCGGCGAGCAGGAAGTGTATTTACGCGAGTGTGCCTCGATCTGATTCTTAGCGTGTCATGCGGCTTTCTCTGCGGGTCTTAACACCGTCAGCGGCTATTTTAATTAAGTTTTGTCTGAAAATATATGTTACATATACGACAGGGGCGCTCAAAGCGCGGTCCGAGTGCTTTGTTGGGCCGCCACACATTCTAAAAATACAATTGAACTTTATGGATCAGCAATTTGACAAAAAATAAAGTCAAAATATAAGGAGAAAAAAAAAAAGTTGTAATGGAACCAAAAAAATGGAAAGTTAGGTTATAATATTAGGAGAGTAAAGTCAAAATATGTCATTTTAGTAGCACAGAATTCATTTTTGGAATATTACGCTGGGGGAAATTTATATGGGAACCAAATTAAAATCTTATGGGAATAAAGTCTTAATATTACAGTTAAATATATTATTTTTGTTTTATAACGCATCATTTTTTAGCTGACATTTTAGAAATAACCTTTAAAATATAAAACCTTCTGAGCACTTTCATCCATCCAATCCAGAGACTAATTACTAATTATTAAAATAATTGCTTGCTTAAAAATGCAATCAATGTTTAAAAAAACACGATAAAGCTCTCACAGAAAAATATGTGACTGTCATGGCTCCCTTAGCCCAAAAGGTTCCCAACCCCTGCTCTATCATCACTTGGTAGCGGGTCTCCTGGATGCTTCCAGTACATGTGTGTGTATGTTAGATGGTTCTCACTGGCAATTGCTCTAAGACTGCTCAGCTTGCCCTAAAATATCCCAGAAGATAAAATTGGTGAAATACGTACTGCCGTGTGTGCATTTCATGGACTAAACATGCGCTAGAACACCTTCAGCTTTTGTTCAGAATCATCTACTTATCACAGGCAACCGACACCACTTCCTTCTAATGAATGGACGCTGCGCAAATCTGGAAGGTCATTGGCCCGCTCATCCGGCGCTCGGTATCTCTGGGCGGTCTATGGGTCAACGGGCTGCCCCGGACTCGCGGCTTTTGCATGATGATTGGATGATCCTTCCAAGGCGAAATCCCAGTTTGATTGACGGTGAAATGAGCGAATCAGCGATCTTGAAGTATAAACCTTTTTTCATTCCGTCGCTCAGGACCAATCCCCTCCGACTTTGTCTTTGTTAAAAACGACTTGAAACCGAGGGTAGTCCTATTTTTTACAAATAAATAAATGAGCACATTGATAATGTAGGCCGGAAAAAACTTAGCTCCCCATCTTTGAATGACCAACAGCTGCCGCTGACGTTTTGGTCCAATCAGATTTCAGCTTGTATGTGTTGCCATGTCAATGCAATCTTCCCAGGGCCTTCAGAATCACAGAGTGCAGGCCCAATATGATTTTTTAAACCATGCAGCACCTTCAGTTAATAGAATTTTGTCTTTTTATAACTCATATAACCCAATACAGTAGACACAAACAGATAAAATAAGACATAAATAACACTATGTTCCAGGTTGGGGAGGACAGGAAGTGACGTCGGGGATTCAGAGTTGAGTTTCAGCATTGAGTAGGACAGTAAGATTACTGTAGTGATTATTCTGATTAGGATTGTTATTTTGCACGAAGGTTATATTTTTTGCTGACGTTTGTCTGTGTGCTTGTTTGTTTTCAAAATAACTTGAAAAGTTGCAAATGGATTGTGATTTAATTTTCAGGAATTGTAGGAAATGGGATATGGAAGAACTGATAAAATTGTTTGCGATTCCAGGAATATTTTAATTTTAAAGACAAAAGAGGAAAATCGCTGATAAAATGGAAAAAACAAAGACAAAACAGAAAAAGCAAAGACAATATGACTACTTTTGCATGTTTTTGTATTATTATTTCCACATGCATTTTCCAGCAAGTTCTACACAATAAAAAAGACCCATCCTAAACATGTAGGATTATTATTTCGGTGTGAATCCCAATCCGGGGGTGGGAACATTGGCACTTGTGCTTTTTAGTTCTTATTGGGCCTGTTGTGCGATTATTCAAACCTGCAAGAAAAGCCTGTAGTCCATCCAACATGGCAGGAACCAGAGTGACAACCCTAAACGCACCTTCTGAATATATTTGTATTGTAGTTCATGTAGCCACTTTTATGTTGGGGTATGGTTAATTTAGGCAAAACAATTGTAGGCCACATTCAAGCATTTCTTCATTCTTATGTTTTAGAAAAATGGCCCTTTGCCTAGTCTGGTGCAAATCCGTGCCTTCCAAACGGAGTCTGTCCTATTTACTGACCGCTGTGCTTATCAGGTGCAGACAGCATTTTCCAATCCCTGACACAATATTAAAATTTGTTTATCGGTGAAGACGATGTGGTTGGGACATTCAATTTGGAGCCAATTATATGAAAGTCCTGTTTTTTCATCTAAAGCCCTGCATTCATCTAAGCACACAAGGTAGACGCTAACCCTCCGAGGCAGGCACATGGCCGCCGCAAAAGCACAGAACATTCTGTTATCAGGAGTCCTTCCTCTCATTAAATGGCCGTTTGAAATGGAAAACCTGGCGAAGACGACCGCGTGCGCTTAAAGGGACAGGTAGGATTTTTTGACGTGAAGTTGTATGGCATCCCGTATGGATCGGCGAGCGAAACTCCTTTCCTCCAATCCCGTCCTTTCGGTCACTGCCCAAAGCCGGTGACCATAGCTTAGCGTAGGAACCGGTAAATTGAGAGCTAAGCTCCAACTTGACCGCAACGGGGCGATGCAGAGTCCGCATCACTCGCTCGTGAACAAGACCCCGAGGTACTCCTTCAAACTCCTCCATGGATCTTCCCCCTTCACATCCAGCGAGGCCTGAAGATCACAGCACGATGAAGCCAGCAAGACCACATCATCTGCAAAAAGCAGAGACCTGCCCTGCAGCCACCAAAACTGCATCCTCTTTAATGCCCTAGTCACACCCAGAAATTCTGTCCGGAAGGGGACAAAGGGCATCCCTTTCTGAGTCCAACCCAACTGCCTACATTAGGTGGTCCGGTACACCATAATCCCGGTGTACCACCCTACAGGAACACAGCAAAAGGCCTTTTCTAAATCCACAAAACACTTGTTGACCAACACTTGGCAAACTCCCATGCACCCTCAAGGACCCTGGCGAGAGTGTAAAGTTGGTCCACAGTTCCATGAGCAGGACAGAAACCCATAAAGGACCCAAACACCTATAAAGAAACAGGTCGCCGATCATTCAAGTTCAAAGTCCCATCTGATTAGAATCATTGTCCTTCCTCTTTAAAGTCTCTTTTTTATTTTTAGATGGTTAAGAATGGAATGTTTTCCACCGTACCGCAAATGATTAGACCAAAACAACAATTTAGGGGAAGCTCAGCTCGGGAACTTTAGAGAACTGCCGAACCTGGACCTTGGCTGACCGTTCTCTGCGACGCATGCAATATTGAATTTTTTTTTGCAGCTTACAGTACAAACAAAATGATATTGCTTTGGATCGTGTTTGGGGTTTTATTGCCTCGGTCCACATTGCTCTTGAGCCTGATCCCGCATTGTATCGAAATGGATTCTGTGTATCCGTGTGTATGAGAGACTGTTGGGTCGCTGGGTTTGCGCACAATGGAATGTTTATGATGGAGGATTTCTCTGGAATACCAGTTCCTAACAGGGAAGGGCAATACATTACAGCACCACTACATCATTTAAGAAAATAGTTCCACTAGATGTTTGATTGCATGTTTGTTAGCCATACAATCACACTTAGAGATAGAACCCACACGTGGTGTGTTATTAGTAGTTTCATATTAAACGTCTAACTTTAATGCAAAGGTCCCATGGAGTTCATAGTTATTAGTGATAGATTGATGGTAGAAAGCGGGGGGTTTGGAAGGTTTTCTCCTAGCACTCACAGGAAAGGAGATACCGCGTTCCAGGGGTTCATGGATCTCCAGCCGAGGTGCGCTGGTAGGTCAACGCAAAGGGCGAGGAAGCCCAAATCATCATGCCGTGCAGAACTCCGCCCCAACAGAAGAGGCAGATAAAAGTGGACAACACCAACCATCGGGGTTCTTCCTTGATTGGACTGCTTTGGCATCACATGAGAGCCTAGAACCCGGGATCCCGCTCGCACATCTCTATCCTCTCGTTGTAGATTCTCCTCTGACAATAGCATTCCTCTCCTTGCGAGTGAAGAACACGCGTTGGGAAGTTCGGCTTTAAAGAGTTATGTTTTAGGATGAGGCATAAATGCCCAACAATTTACGGTGACTCCGACGTGATCCTTCAGAGGATAAAACATGGAATTTCCCATCATCGTAAAGGTGGGAAGAGACCTGTTAGACACAAACGTCGTCTGTCGGCTCTTCCACATTTGTAAGGGAACTGTCCTACTCCAAAGGCCGTAAAGGGTTGCTGGTATATAAAAGAGGGGATAGACACGGTCGACTGTTTTAGAAATAGATTGTGGGTTTAATGCCCTCGTATTCATATATACAATGAATACATAAAATTGTCGTTTTAAAGGCCCTCGCATTATATATCATAACTAATACATCGAATAAGTCTTTTTACCTGCGGCAAAAAAGTGGGTGTGCAATCCGAGCAGACTGAGGTCTGTGGTCTCAACTTAGTGATGCATGATTGACGAAACACGGGTGAGAGTAAGTGGAAAGAAGAGGTTATAGGTAAAATTGATGAACACGCCAAACCGTGGAGGAGTCAGTCAGAGCATATTTCAAAAACAATGTTGAGGGTGTCGATAAAGAAAAAAGAAGGTGAGATAGCAAAATGATGTAAAAAGTTAACAAAACTCCAGGCCTGTGAGATTCTACCAAAAGATTATGAAAAACTGGATTTGTAACAGTCTGTGATGGAAGCCAGGCAGGGGACAGACCAACAGGAGGAAACTAACTGGAAGCTGTCTTGCAAAAGGAGGGTTGAAGACGAGACTGGGGAAACGTCAGAAAGTGCAGGTCCTGAATTGGCCAGTTCAGCAGACCTCTGCACAACACCAGGCAAGGAAAGAAAAGAAGGACAAGCGCAAGACAAAAGACCAACCGCCGCCTTATGTGGTCCCGCCAAGCGAACTTGCAGAATTGCAAACAACACTTTATGTGGCATTACTCAAACTTTGATGCTGAAAAACGAAGAACTGCATTGTTACACTTTCAGATGCACGGACTGGAGAAACACCTCGTTGACATGCCACCCCAGGGTCCACCTGACTAGGTGGTTCAAATGCCTGCATGGGTAACAATATGCAGCTCCAAATGCAGGACCGGCCCGTGGGGGAGGCCAACACCCCTCCCAACAATAGGGAGGGCTGGGGAGCCCCCATGCAGGGCCTGGCAGACCCCTGCACTCCTGTGATCTGATCATCAATATGTTGAAGATCTCCTTTTGGCCGCGCCTTCTGCTGACTCCTGCATGGAAGCCACAGCGCGGTTGCTTGATTTGCTGGCTGGGACGGTGTTTAAAGTGTCAAAGGTTAAGTTACAGGGGTGTCGCCCTTTCTGTGGCGCGTGCTACCGCGTGTCGGGACTTCTGTATCAGCGATATTTTACATCATCCCCATCCTGCAACCCTTGAAAACATGCTCTCTGTTCTGGGCCTGGCAGGTTTTAGCAGACAGTTGGTTCCGGACCATGGTGATCGGACGTCTCCTCTCCGTCCCTGGGTGACCACGCAAGGGATGAAGATGACGATGATGCAGGAAAGGGGATTCTGTGCCTGGGAGGTGATGGGCAAGACAAAAGCCAGACCAGATCTATTTGCCAGAGAGGTAGATGATCCAGATTTGAGGTGTTGACAGTTGCAGTTGTGAAACAACGAGCAGATGAAGCAACCTGGACAGTGGAGGCGAAACCCCCCTTCCAAATAAACACCAAATACTTTTGCTTGGTTTGACTTGAATACAAATATGAAAATGTGTATTTAAATTCAAGACTGAGGAAAGAAATAAATACGAAAATACAAATGACTGAAATAAAAATGTAAAAAAAAAAATGTTTTTTAATAAAATAAAAATGACTTTAATATAAGTGTCAGAAATTTTAAAACAATAATGAAAAAATAAACAAATACCCGCGACCCTAATGAGGATAAGCAGCATAGAAAATGAATGAATAAACAAATAAAATCATAACAAAAATGATTTTCATTCTGTGAATTTGGCCCATCATTCTTCTATAAAACAGCCCAAAAGAGCCGGCTAATAACGCAGTGGTTCTCAATTCCAGGGCGACAGGAAGGTTTTCACGCCCCCCCGACTTGAAATATTATCGAGAAAGTGATAATATCCATTTTTGTATCTGTACTGCACGGACCGAACTCCTGACTGAAACCAGGAAAAGGCAGCAAAATGGAGTGCGGCAAAGCATGCAGGCGCCAAATTGCATGTTGAGTACGATGGCGTGAGATAAATTTGTGCATGTCGGTGGGTCGGCGGTAACACGCAAAGTACTCCCTGACCTGCTTATTAACCAAGCTACAGCAACATTATTATTATTATTGTCATTATTAGGATTGTTACGCCAAAGAACTCCGTTAGTGGCGTAGTGACATCTCGCCACACCACACGCTTGCTCACGGCGCCCCAGGCCACTACCGAAAAGTAACGCTACGTACTGGAGCTGCCCGCCACTGCTGCTGTGTTTTTGAGTTTGGAAACATTAACGCTAACTGTAGCGTTTCCCTTAAAGTTGGGAATTCACGACAATAAATCTCAGGCACCGCATGAGACAGCTATGAAAAGGGGGGCCTGATGTGGGTCTTATCACACAATGACGCGTAATATTATGACTTTTTTTTCTCAGAAATGTACGAGAAAAAAAGTTTGTCTACAGGAGTTTAGAGTCTACAGGTTTATGGGAAAAAGTTGCAAGATTACAACAATAAAACACAAACTTTACCAGAAAAAAGTCCTAATTTTACGAGAATAAAACTCGTACATTTACAAGAGAAAAACGGTCGGATATGTTACAAGAAAAAAAGTCTTAATTTTAAAATAAAAAAGATTGTAATATTACGGAACAAAAAGTCGCGATTTTACGAGAGACGAGTCCTAATTCTACGGGATTAAAAATCATTATTTTACGAAAAAAAAATTTAATATTACGAGATTAAAAGCTATACGCAATTTTACTCTGGTAGTATTACAAGCTTTTTCTTGAGAATTTACGACTTTATTCTCAAAATCTCAAGTTTATGGCAATTGCCAGAGACAGCTATAAAGACTTTTGGCCTGGGTCAGAGGCAATATTACAAGTTTTATTCTGGTAAAATTCCAACTTTTTTTCTTGTAAAAGCACAACTTTTTTCGTTTCTCGCAAAATTGGCCCTTCTGATCTCAAAATCTCTGATATTTTTTGATGTGGCCCTAATACTCGTACAGTCGTACATACAAACGTACGACGAGTGCGGGTTTTTTTGCTTAGCAGCTGATTTTTGCTTGGAACTGCGAGCTAAAATGTAGGCGTTAACGACAGGCATAGCCGAGGACAGCTATTCGGGGGGGGCTTACATCAACGTGACTCTAGCTGAGGAGCTACCAGTGCTAGTGCACCGTACATTACAGCCATCTAACTGAATTATGTATTATGTATTGTGTGAAACAAAGACAGAGCCACCGTCCGCCAACACCGGCCCGGACTGTCAATGTTACTGTTCTTAAGGGAGGTTGTGGAGCACAAATATGCACATTAGCACTCAGTAAGGCCACCGAGTGTTTCCTTTATGCATTCCCACCTAGTATCAGCATTTGGGAGAACATATGAGGAGAAAGAAAAAGGGTAAAGACACCACGACGGAGTGTTAGGCGCATTTTGAGATGAAATGTCGTCATTTTACAAGAAAAGGCTGGTATTTTTAGGACAATGACTACTTTTTATACTTTTTCTCGTAAAATGTGTATGTTTATTTTCAGTAAATTCAGACTTTTTATTGTAAAATTCTGACTTAATACTTCGTAAAGACAGTATGATTAGTCTATACTGTATTTTAAAGTAGTCTCAAGTTTTATGGTGCATTCAAGGAAAACCAAACAAAATGGGACATATTGCCGCTTGCATTAAACATGCAAAAACTGAGGGATTTCTAAATGTATATCCAAGTTCCAACATTTACATAACATTTGATGTAGGTATCGTAGGTACGCATAAAATTGTTCCCTACATATTTATTTTTATCTCCAATTAAGTGCGATTAATTATGAGTTAACCATGAACAAAAAATGCCATTAATTGCGATTAGTTATTTCCTGCCTGTGCGGCTGACACCGAGACCTCCGTGCCATCAACGCGTCCGTCTTTATTGGTGAACTGAAACGTTTAATAGTTGATGTTTCCTCGCAGACGACGTTTTGATGGAACGTTTGTGTAGAAAGCGAGAATGGGAAAGCCGGTTGCTTCGACAACTTGGACAAAAGACACAACACGTGACACGAACGGAACACAACACACGGCTTTGGGTTACAAGAGCATGGCACTCGGTCGTTTGGAGAAAAGGCCGATCATCAAACACCTCCACAGTAACACCACTGTCAGTCTTACGTGTGTTTGTTTTGTTTTTGCGTTTACTTAAACATAAGAACACAAAAGGCTTTTATGTTGTGGGTGGGAAAAAAAGAGGTGGTTGGTTCAGCTTTTTTGTCCTAAAAAAGTCCCATACAAACAAACAGATCTTTTTTAAAGAGTGATATGGGTACCTGTTCATTTCCAATATGTACTTATACTACATAGGGGCATGTATTGAATATAGGTGTCCATAGGTGTAAATGTATACACACTTGAAATAATTGTCAACGAGGTGTTTATTATCTTCTTCTATTGTCTTCTTCTGCTTTTCCTTTGGACTTATCCCTTCAGGGGTCGTCACAGCGAATCAATCGCCTCCATCTAACTCTGTCTTCTGTATCCTCCTACCTTCATGTCCTCTTTCTCTACATCCATAAAGCTTCTCTTTGGACTTCCTCTAGGCCTCCTGCCTGGCAATTCAAAACCCAGCATCCTTCTACCAATATATTCACTATCTCTCCTCTGGACATGTCCCAACCATCTCAGTCTGGCCTCTCTGACTTTATCTCCAAAACCTCTAACATGTGCTGTCCCTCTGATGTGCTCATTCCTGATCCTGTCCATCCTGGTCACACCCAAAGAGAACCTCAGCATCTTCATCTCTGCTACCTCCAGCTCTGCCTCCTGTCTTTTGGCATAAAACTGTAATTTGTTTCATTTTCAACATGTAAAACCATTTACAAACATCATTCTATTGTTTGGTCACCCCCTGTTCTCAAACTGATGTTCGTTCCGGTCCGGACACTGGAGTCTAGTGGTGTGAGGTCTGGTGAACGTGGAGGGTTGTCAACAAATCCACCTGTTTGGCAAGCTCTCTTGATGAGATCCTGCCAAACGGGTGGATTGGACGGAGGGGTTTTGTTGAGTACCCTCCACGTTCAGCAGACCTCACAGCACTAGACTTCTTTTAATGGGCATGCCTAAAAGACAAAGTCTACGCAATGAGACCTGCAACAGTCACCGAATTGAGATCGACCATTGAACGTGAATGCGCGCAAATATATGTTTGTAAATCATTTTACGTGTTGAAAATTAAACACCTTGTTGACAATTATTTAAAGCGTGTCTACATTTTTGGGGGGACACCCTGTACAGTACATTTTCAGAATTAAAACTCTCCCGGAGTACGCGTTGTGTATCGTCGTCCGCTCAAAGAAAGTCAAACTTCTTTGTAGAATCGTCTGTTAAATGTGACGGCTTCTGTTTTCCTGCGGCATCGATTTCCAAGACAAAGCGGCATCGGCCATAACCGGCGTAGTAGAGAGAACATTGACTGACAGACGCAATTAGTCCCCCCATAATTACAAAACCTTTACTTGCCAGGACATTGGAAACAC
The DNA here is from genome assembly GCA_024372805.1 of Oostethus manadensis. Taxonomy (NCBI): domain Eukaryota; kingdom Metazoa; phylum Chordata; class Actinopteri; order Syngnathiformes; family Syngnathidae; genus Oostethus; species Oostethus manadensis. The sequence continues at coordinate 1,318,702 of QODF01000013.1, read as the reverse complement.
CATGCAGGGCATTTACGACTCGTTTTAAGGCGAAGTCTATCTGCATGGAACCCGTAAGGAACCACTGTCAAATGTTTGGCTGCCATGTCAGCACCTTTGCCTTAAACCGCTTCTATCCTACAGAAGTATGTGGACACGATTTTGGCTTTATACAGTAGTGTTCAAAATAAAAGCAGAGCAATGTGACTAAGCAGATGAATCACCGTTTTTAGTATATTTTTATTGCTATACAAGTTACCAGTAGGTGCAGTAGATTCTCAGAAAACAAACAAGACCCAGCATTCACTCTCGAGGCTGTTCAATTGTCCAACTTGTTGAAAGTGGTGTGTTCAAAAAATAGCAGTGTCTGGTGTTGACTTTTCTCAAAACTATTTTGTGCAAACGTTTTTGTTTCTAGGATTTGGCCATCCTGTGAATGACTAAACTAATATTTCATTTTTTATAACTGCTTCCCTTCTGTGTGGCATGGACTCAACCAACTCGTGGCACCTTTCAGCTGTTATTCCACTCCAACGTTCTTTAACAACATTCCACAGTTCATGAACATTTCTTTGTTTTGCTTGAGAAACAGCATTTTTGATGTCACCCNACTCCCCAGTGGCAAGGCTCCGGGGGTAGACGAGTTCCGCTCAGAATTTCTCAAGGCTCTGGATGTTGGAGGACTGTGTTGGTTGACACGCCTCTACAACATTGCATGGAAGTCAGGAACAGTACCTCTGGACTGGCAGACCGGGGTGGTGGTCCCCATTTTTAAAAAGGGTGACCGGAGGGTGTGTTCCAACTATAGGGGGATCACACTCCTCAGCCTTCCTGGGAAAGTCTACTCCAGGGTGCTGGAGAGAAGGGTACGACCGTTAGTCGAACCTCGGTTAGAGGAGCTGCAATGTGGTTTTCGTCCCGGTCGCGGAACACTGGACCAGCTCTACACCCTTGCAAGGGTACTCGAGGGTATGTGGGAGTTTGCCCAACCAGTCTACATGTGCTTTGTAGACCTGGAAAAGGCATTCGACCGTGTCCCTCGTGGTGTCCTGTGGGGGGTGCTCCGGGAGTACGGGATTGATGGTCCGCTTCTACGTGCCATTCGGTCCTTGTACAATCGAAGCAGGAGCCTGGTTCGCATTGCCAGCAGTAAGTCGAGCTTGTTTCCGGTGAACGTTGGCCTCCGCCAAGGCTGCCCTTTGTCACCGATTCTGTTCATAATCTTCATGGACAGAATTTCTAGGCGCAGTCAAGGTGTTGAGGGAGTCCAGCTTGGTGACCTTAGGATCTCGTCTCTGCTATTTGCAGACGATGTGGTCCTTATGGCCTCATCAGGCTGTGACCTTCAGCGTTTACTGGAGCGGTTTGCAGCTGAGTGTGAAGCTTCTGGGATGAGACTCAGCACCTCCAAATCCGAGGCCATGGTTCTCAGTCGGAAACGGGTGGACTGTACCCTCCGGGTTGGGAGTGAGGTCTTGCCTCAGGTGGAGGAGTTCAAGTATCTCGGGTTCTTGTTCACGAGTGAGGGAAGGTTGGAGCGTGAGATCGACAGACGGATCGGTGCAGCATCTGCAGTAATGCGGTCGCTGTACCGGACCGTCGTGGTGAAGAGAGAGCTGAGCCGGAAGGCAAAGCTCTCTCTTTACCGATCGATCTACGTTCCCACCCTCACCTATGGTCATGAGTTATGGGTCATGACCGAAAGAACGAGATCGGATACAAGCGGCAGAAATGAGTTTCCTCCGTAGGGTGGCTGAACTCACCCTAAGAGGTAGGGTGAGGAGCTCGGCCATCCGGGAGGAGCTCAGAGTAGAGCCGCTGCTCCTTCACATCGAGAGGAGACAGTTGAGGTGGCTTGGGTATCTAGTCCGAATGCCTCCGGGGCGCCTCCCTGGTGAGGTGTTTCGGGCATGCCCAGCCGGGAGAAGGCCCCCGGGAAGACCTAGGACACGCTGGAGGGACTGCCTTGGTGTCCTCCCGATGGAGCTGGAAGAGGTCGCTGGAGACCGGGAAGTCTGGACTTCTCTACTGAGATTGCTGCCCCCGCGACCCGGACCCGGGTAAGCGGAAGAAAATGGAATGGACCTCTTCAGCATAAGGCAACATGACCTCTTCAAGTATTCTGACATATGCAAACTGATCCATGATCCCTGCTATGGGATAAATAGCCCAACACCATAGTAGGAGAAACATTCCCATATCATGATGCTTCACTGTCTTTACTGGGTAGAGTGGCTTGAATTCAGAGTTTGCGGGTCGTCTCACAAACTGTCTGAGACCCTTTTTTTAACAAAGGGACTTTGCGGGGGATTCTTGGAAACAGATTAGCTTCACACAGACGTCTTCTGATTGTCACAGTGCTTGGTAACTCCAGACCGTCTTTGATCGTCCTGGAGCCTTTGCCATTCTGGTTACTCTTCCATCCGTTTTGGTAGTTGTCTCCCGGTTTCTGCCACATGTCTCTGGTTTTGATCTCCATTTTAGGGCATTGGAGATCATTTTAGTTGAACAGCCAAACATTTTTTTCCACCTCTTCATAGGTTTTCCCCCGCAACTTTTTAATCAAAGTACGCTGTTCTTCTGAGCAAGGTCTTCAACAAGTGCTGGTTTCATCCTTAAATAGGGGCCACCTGATTCACTCCTGTTTTTTCACTAAATTGATCACCGATTGAATGCCACGCTGCTATTTTTTTAACGCACCCCTTGCAACCGATGTCCAATTGCACAGCCTTAAGAGCGTGCATATCATGAATGCTGGGTCTCGTTTGTTTCCTGAGAATCTACTGCACCTACTGGTAACTTGTTTGCCATGTAGCAATACAAATATACTAATTACCTTTATTAATCTGAGCGCGTCACATTGGACTGCTATTATTTTGAACACTACTGTACATTCTATTTACATGACTTTTTACATTGAATATTTAATCTCTCAGGTGTTGAAAAAATGTAACTAAATGTCTAATAAATGTAAAATATCTAAGTTTTAACTGTAACCCCACCCCGTATACTGAGATAGCGGCATGACTGACAACACAGAGGAACCTTGGTTGGCGTCGGTGATTCGTTCCAGAAGGTCCCACCCTAACCAAATCACATTTTCCCATAAGAAATCATATGATGCTAACTATGATGCTAACCCCCGCTAAGCTGTTTGTGCCTAACTGTCCCGGTAAATGCAAGCTTGCCTGAAGCTTGCTTTTTTTCCAACATGGAAGTTTTATTCTCGGCAAACTACCACTTTTATTTTCGGAAAATCTGTCTTTTTAAACGGAAATCTGTCACGTTTTTTTTTGCAAAATTACTACTTTAAGTCTCCGAACCTTGAATTTAACAACCATGTAGTCTAAAGTCACGTGGTGCGTTCAAGGACCGTCAAACAAGATGGGACAGTGCGCCGCTCGCATTATGCATGCAAAAACTGGGTTATCCTAGTTGCCTATAAAGAGACTGACATTCCTACTTTTTCAGATAAAAATGTATTTCTGTGTGATGTCATGTACTACATTTATTACAAAGCCAAAACAACCTTGTCATGGTTCTACAATTATAGTTTGACGTGCAGAAAACAATTCCAAATGCGTACAAATGATGGATGAAATAAATAGAGGGTTAGGGTTAATAAGAAAAAATGCTTTTTGCCATTTTGCGGTGTCAGTTCGCCCTCCCGTGCAGCCCACCACCACAGCTTCAAATAATCCTTCGGCTGCTGACGCAAAAGGACGTTTTCTGCTGACAAAAAACATTAAAAACACAGTCTGACCCACGTAGCACATCAGCAACATGACAAGAAGCGTGCAATATTGTATGCTAGCCCCGACATTCACGCACACCGAGGCAAAGCTGTGGTGGACATTATCGAGGTTAACAGAAAAACACGCTGCTGGACAGCCATAACATAAGACAGAAGACAATATTCGAAAAAAAAAGAGCGGAAATTGTGTTTTAAACAATGATAAAAACACAAAATAAGTACATTCAAGTCCAATTTTTCAAAGGTCTGGTGCTTGTGTTTCCCGCCAAACATTCCTGACAGCAAACACTGAATTCTCAGCCATTTTTATGCTTAAAAAAGCTTCATTCAGGGCAGAAAATGTCAGATTTGCTTTACTGTGCAAACTAATAATAGACCATATGCAACCACACTCATTCAAATATTTCATTAAAAATATATTTTCGAAAAACCCATGATAGAGTAAAGCCTCAAAATTGTGGCCAGTTGCTTACTTTTTGCTCAATTTGTCCCATTTTTGCTGTTTTTTTGGTGTTTTAATTTATTCCCAATAACAAAGGCGTCACGGGCCGCACATTGGACACCCCAATGTATACAGTACGATCCTATACATGAGCTGCACGACAAATAATACTCCGTTTTTGCTCAACACTATGACTTTTGGCTTACTTTGTGCTCAAAATGTACCATTTTTGCTGTTTTTTTGGTGTTTTAATTGATTCCCAATAACAAAGGCGTCACGGGCCGCACATTGGACACCCCAATGTATACAGTAGGATCCTATACATGAGCTGCACGACAAATAATACTCCGTTTTTGCTTAACACTATGACTTTTGGCTTACTTTTTGCTCAAAATGTACCATTTTTGCTGTTTTTTTGGTGTTTTAATTGATTCCCAATAACAAAGGCGTCACGGGCCGCACATTGGACACCCCAATGTATACAGTAGGATCCTATACATGAGCTGCACGACAAATAATACTCCGTTTTTGCTTAACACTATGACTTTTGGCTTACTTTTTGCTCAAAATGTACCATTTTTGCTGTTTTTTTGGTGTTTTAATTGATTCCCAATAACAAAGGCGTCACGGGCCGCACATTGGACACCCCAATGTATACAGTAGGATCCTATACATGAGCTGCACGACAAATAATACTCCGTTTTTGCTTAACACTATGACTTTTGGCTTACTTTTTGCTCAAAATGTACCATTTTTGCTGTTTTTTTGGTGTTTTAATTGATTCCCAATAACAAAGGCGTCACGGGCCGCACATTGGACACCCCAATGTATACAGTAGGATCCTATACATGAGCTGCACGACAAATAATACTCCGTTTTTGCTTAACACTATGACTTTTGGCTTACTTTTTGCTCAAAATGTACCATTTTTGCTGTTTTTTTGGTGTTTTAATTTATTCCCAATAACAAAGGCGTCACGGGCCGCACATTGGACACCCCAATGTATACAGTACGATCCTATACATGAGCTGCACGACAAATAATACTCCGTTTTTGCTCAACACTATGACTTTTGGCTTACTTTTTGCTCAAAATGTCCCATTTTTGCTGTTTTGTTGCGCAGCTACGCACCTGAAGTCAATTTCTCGGACCCACAGAAACAGAGAGAAAGCGTTGCTACCCACCGTGAGACTCTTTCTCTAAAACCTAATCTACAGATCTCGGGGTATTGATGGACTCACGCCTGAGTGTTAACGGCGACATTCAATCAATAACGTCTTCAGCTTTTTAGCAGCTCAAAAAACAAAAATCTCAAAAGGGAAGAGTGTCTAAGACAGGTTTTGAGAGACTAATCAATTCCTTTGCCTCCAGCAGGCTACACTACCGGGCTCTCTAAACAAGCTGTCAAACAGCCTCAGTACATCCAGAACGCTGCTGCTCGAGTCCTGACTAGAACCAGGAATATGTGAGCGTACTAGTCCAGTACTCAGGTCCCTGCGATGGCTTCCTGTCGCTGTGAGAATAGACTTTAAAACTCCAAATCTGGTGCGCAAGTCTTTTCATGGTCTTTTATGTACTGTAATTTCGGATGATTTTATGTTTTTATGGATTTTGCCCTACTTTTTGGTAATGCACTCTATTGGTGCTCCGCAAATAAACTTGCCTTGCGTTGCCTTTCTAGAGGGGCTTTTTTTGTTGAGTTTACATTTCAAGCTGCACCCGTACAGGCGCAACACTGTCGAATCAATACCCCAACAAGGGTTTCCAAATTCTTTTTCTGAAAAGCAACAAAACCTGCAGCGCTACTGTGGCACGCTTGGGTGGCCAAAATAGTCACACACAATCAGGAGCTTTTACACAAAAAAAAAGCAATCCAAACAACACAACACGTTGACACACGGGAGGCACAAAGTCACCTGACACCCATATAAGACCCTTCTATTCTCACTGCAAAGCATGCTGGGTAACTGGTGGTACTCTTTCCCCCAACATTTTGCTGCTGTTGAGGGGAGTAAACCAGGAGGCGCTAACATTTTCTTCATAGCCAATGCTTCCCTCTTCATAGTTCATATTGTTGTTGCCGCTGGACTACCCGGCATGCCTTGCGGGCATTTGGAAATGACAGTTTTTTCGCGCTTAGCTGTCGTTTGTCACCCACGTGGTAACTTGCGCCGGGTTTTGGACTTGTTGCACAGCGAGCGAGCGGGTGTTTGATGACCACCTCCAAATAGCAGCAAGTCAACAAGTTTGCCCAGCCCTGTCACGGGATCACGTGTTTTGCTGCGTGTGGCGGACATACACAGTAATACGTTACACTCAAAAACGTCCGTCCTCCTCCTCCATCGGGATGTTCTCTCCTCCACCAAGCAAGTCTGTTTCTTGGGGGGGGGGGTTAATTCGGAGGCACGCTTGTGTTTACGAGGGGCTCTCCACCCGCACGCCCGTCACAGTCGCCGTGAAGCACCTCTGGAACAGGCGCTCCGGGTCCGGAGGCTGGTTGTCGGAGTGCAGCTTCCTGCTCATGAAGTGCTGCCTGACTCCCTGCGGACCAGCAGCACACGTTGCTCTTGACTCGCCGGATCCCTCGCCTGCTGAAAGGCACGCAAAACGGGCGGTTAGCCGACGCGGCTGCAAAAGCCTCCGTTCACGAGGGGAAAAAGCCGGCAACGCGCGCGAGAACATTTATAATCTTGAAAGTATACGAAGCACACACAGGAGTCGCCTTGCGCAAACTCACCTTGCGGTCGCAAGGGGATGTTGTTGTCAAGGCGACTTGGTTTGGTAACAATGAACAGGTAGCAAAGAACACATACGGTGACCAGGAAGGCAAGGAGGACCACCGCCGCAAAAGACAGACCAACAAGCGCCCAAATACTGGGAGGAGAAGAAAGGATGTGAGAGGGTCCGGACTTTTTCCAGAAAAATGTAAAAACATGAATACAGTTGGCCCCCCCCCTCCTGATTTCTTATTCTTTTGCTTGTTTGTCACACTTTCAGATCATCAAGCAAACGTAAACAACACAACTGACCACAAAATGCAGTTTTTCGATGAAGCTTTTGATGATTAAGGGAGGAAAAAAGTGCAAAGCTGCACGGTCCTGCGTGAAAAAGTGGGTTTTATAAAGCTAATAGGTGGTTGGGCCGCCCTCAGCAGAACCCACTGCAATCAAGCCATTACTTGCAAGGAGTCTTACAGAATTTTGGCCCACTCATCTTTGCACAATTGTTGTCATTCAGTCACCTTGGAGGCTTTTCCAGCATGAGGAGCCTTCTTAAGGTCCACAGCATCTCCATAGGATTCAGGTCAGACTCCAAAGTCTTCATTTGGGTTTTCTGGTGTGTTTAGAAACAGAACCCAACTTGGTTTTGGCCCGAGGTCACCGTCAGATGGCCGGACATTCCCCTTCAGGATTTAGTTAGCAGAATTCATGCTTCCGTTGATCGCAGCAAGTCTCCCGGGTCCAGCAAAGCAGCCCCTGGCCGTCACACTGCCACCACCATATTTTACTGTGGCTATGATGTTTGCGGTGTTACTTTTACGCCGCAAAACGTTCATTTTCCCAAAGGTCTTGGGGATCATCAAGATCTTTTCTGGCAAAATTCAATGATCCTTAAAGTTCTCTTCGTTCAGCAGGGGTTTGGGTCTTGGAATTCTGTCATGCAGACTGTTTTTGCCCAGCTTGAGTCATGAACACTGATCTTGACTGCGGCAAGTGAGGCCTGCAATTATTTGGATGTCGTTGTGGGGTCTTTTGCGACCTGTGTGGATAAGTCGTCGCTGCGCTCTCGGGGTAATTCCGGTTGGCCGGCCACTCCTGGGAAGGATCGCCACTATTCCATGATTCTGCCATTTGTGAATAATGGCTCTCGCTGTGGTTTGCTGGAGTCCCAACGCTTTAGATGTGGCTTTATGGCCTTTTTCAGACCAATAGATTTAGCAGGGGAGGGGAAATCGCTTTTTCGCACAGGGCCATGTAGATTTGGACTTTAATAATGATTTTTTTTAAAGAGTTTGAGGATCTGAATGAAACATTTCAGCAAGACAAACATACAAAAAACACAGGTGCAAGAATTTGAAAGTTTCAAACACAACGAAATACCTGAGCCACCACATGTACGTGTAATCATCCGGATAGAAGCTGTTGGGGTCGTCGCAGCAGTACTTCACGTCATTAAACCCGCAGCAGAAACTGGCAGCGGCGTCATTTCCGGCTTTGGGGCAGAAGAACGCGTCCACGAACACGCCGTCAGTGTTGAGGTAGCCGCTGCATTCGGAAGTCATGCTGTGGGGGGGGGAGGACGCCAGAGCGCACCGAGAAGAGCAAACAGAGTTGCCGGCGCTAGATGGTGTGCGTGCGTGAGCGTGCGCGGTCATGATAAGTGATGGAGGAACGCTTCCCTCTCTCTCTCTCTCCCTCCCTCTCCCTCCCTCTCTCGCCCGCTCGCGCAGACTCGCCCGCTCACGTGACAGAGGTTGCTAATATTTTGCCCACCTCCCAGCAAAACACTCAGGTGGGTAACATTTCTGGCAGGTTCAGTCAAAACTGGATTTTATTTTCTGTAGGGCACCACCTTTAAAGAAAACCTGCACTTTTTTGATGGTGTTTTTTTTTATAATCAATTAACTAATTATAGTTTACATGTTTTTATTGTAATTATAATTATTTTATGTTGCTATTTTTATTATTTAAATTTTATATTATATCATTACCATTCCTTATGTGCATTTTAAATATACTAAAATACACTTTTATATTATTTTTTAATGATTAGTATTGGTTATAAAACAATTTATTATATTATACATTTTTTAAATTGTATTATTTTTTAAACTTATTTGTATTATAATTTAAAACATATTTTATCACTCACTCTCACGTAGGTGGGAGTTGAAACTCCTTCTGACAGGGGACTCTGCAAGACGTTCCCAGCAGACCCTCACAATGCCTTTGGGTCTGCCAGGTCTGACCGGCATCCTCCCCCACCATCGGAACCAACTCACCACCAGACGGTGATCGGTTGACAGCTCCGCCCCTCTCCTCACCCGAGTGTCCAAAACTTGTGGTCGCAAGTCCGACGACACGACCACAAAGTCGATCATCGAACTGCGGCCCGGGGTGTCCTGGTGCCGAGTGCACGTGTGGACACCCTTATGCTTGAACATGGTGTTGGTTATAGACAATCCGTGATGAGCACAGAAGTCCAATAACAAGACACCGCTCGGGTTAAGATCAGGGTGCCGTTCCTCCCAATCACACCTCTCCAGGTCTCACTGTCGCAGCCAACATGAGCGTTGAAGTCACCCAGCAGAACAAGGGAATCCCCCGAGGGAGCACTCTCTAGTACTTCCTCTAAGGGCTACAAAAAGGGCGGGTATTCTGACCTGCCGTTTGGCGCATAAGCGCAAACAACAGTCAGGACCCGTCCCCCCACCCGAAGGCGTAGGGAAACTACCCTCTGGTTTACCGGCTTAAACTCCAACGTGCAGGCTTGGAGCCGGGGCGCAACAAGAATTGCCGCCCCTGCTCGTCGCCTCTCATTGCCAGCAACACCAGAGTGGAATGAAGTCCAGCCCCTCTCGAGAGGACTGGTTCCAGAGCCCTTGCCGTGCGTTGAGGTGAGTCCGACTATATCTAGCCGGAATTTCTCCACCTCACGCACCAGCTCAGGCTCCTTCCCTGCCAGAGAGGTGACATTCCACGTACCGACAACTAGCTTCTGTAGCCGAGGATCGGACCGCCAAGGCCCCTGCCTCCGGCCGCCACCTCTTGGCACCCGACCCCTTGGCCCCTCCCACGAGTTGTGAGCTCATGGGAGGGGGGACCCACGTTACCTTTTTGGGCTGTGCCCGACCGGGCCCCATGGGTGCAGGCCCGGCCACCTGACGCTCGCCATCGTGGCCTGGCTCCAGAGGGGGGCCGCGGTAAACCCGCGTCCGGGGGAGGAAAAACGAAGTCCAATTGTATTATTCATCATTGGGGTCTTTTGGGCCACTCTTTGTCTGGTCCCTCCCTAGGACCCGTTTGTCATGGGTGACCCTACCAGGGGCGTGACAGCCCCCGGCAACTTAAAGATTTTAAAGATGATAAAAGATATTAAAGATATTAATAGTTTTAAAGATATTAAAACTGATTTTTTAAAAAGAGACAGCTAAAAATGCACGTAATGGGACACACATATTCTGCCTCTAAAGACTTTAGGGCACCACCTTCAACGGAAACCTGCACTTTTTTTAGTGTATAATTTACATGTTTTATTATAAAATATATTTTTATTAAATGTGATTTTATATATATATATATATATATATTTATATATATTTTTTATTATATTATACATTATTTAAATTGCATTCATTATTATTATTATTATTTTCTACTATATAAAAGATAAAAAGAGACGGCTAAGGATGCACGTAATGGGACGCATGTATTCCCGCTACAAAGACTTCTGAAAAAATATATCTTTAGGTCACCACCTTCAAAGAAAACCTGCATATTTTACTGTTCTTATGTTTTTTTTCTGAAATGCGGTGTTACTTTTCACGCCAGATGTAGTGGGACACAGACCTTCCAAAAGGTTCAACTTTTGTCTCATCGGACCACAGAGTATTTTCCCAAAGGTCTTGGGGACCATCAAGACGTTTTCCGGCAAAATTGAGACGAGCCTTAATGGTCTTCCTGTTCAGGTCTTGGAACTCTGCCATGCAGTTGAAAGAATTAGAGATGTTTGTGTAAAGCACCCTTACATTCATCCCCCCTCTTGGATCCGGACAAAATGGTATGAGTGAAAAACTCACTGCATCCTCACATAATGTTTACCCGACAACTGGAGGGTCAAGGGGTCGGTCTGGTGGGTGGCGCTCGTCAAGTAATCGAACCCCCGTAGATCTAGGTAATGGAGGTACTGGATGAATGAAACAATCATCTAATCCAGAGTCAATAATGCATTGATATCAATGTTCTCCTGGGACCAGGAGATCGTATCTGGAACTAGTAGACAACCGATGGGCAGATCAAAAGTCCAGCTTTGCCGCTGGGCTAGAAGAAGGGCTGGGATGCATTGTTTGTCTTGGTCTTGGTCTGACTCCTTTCGTTACTCCAGTCTTGAAGACGCATGCCATCCAGGGTCTCCAGCAGCACCATCTGGTCCAAAGCAGAATCGTTGTCGGCAGCCATGGCATTGTCCGTCACTGCTGAATTGACGGACATCAGAAGTATCAGGCTGCTTCCTGAACGACTGGGGTCCTCTGGAACACTTGCTCTAAAGCCTTGGGCTCTCTGACTCCACTCCGCCACGGCCTTTCCCGACAAATGCCACACAGGCCCGTTCGTTGGATGACTTTGGGTGTGTCGCTGGAGAATGGTAAATGCTCTCTCACTTGTATAGCGCTTATATAAGCGTTATCTTGCTCGAGGATACTTCGACATGATCACGGGAGGATGGAGGAATCGAACCCACAACCGGTAGGGAGACGACTATACTCCTACTACCTGAGCCACGCCGCCCCCTAGAAGCTCTCAAGACATGAGAGCTGAGAGATGAGAGACTATGAATTAGCCCTCAGAGGTACCTTGGGATTCTGACGCACCACCTGCGTCAGAATCTGAAGGTCGGGGCGGTGTTCGGCTGCAGCACGGCCAAAAGAGTTTTGATATCCATCTGCAGGAGGAATGATTTCACTCTTCTGAAAGCCTCCAGTGCATCTGACCGACTCATTTGTCCTTGTTATGCCTGCACTTCTAAGAGCACAAGCCCCAGAAAAAAAGGCACACCAGAAACATCAGTTGCAGTAGATGCTTATAAAGAGCAGAGCGCAACTGCAGCAGGTTTGCGTGGAGCTAGAAGCAGAACCAAGTATTGAGCAGAGCAAAGAAAAGGGCATGCTGGATGGTAAGTTCCTTTTCCTCTTCCATTAGGGTGCGGTCCGCACCCTAATGGACAGATTTTTATGTCTCATAAATCTGCAACACCCTGACAGGCCGCCTTTGAAATCTTCAATATTCATTTCCCGGGCGAATGTTTTAGCTTTCAGTCAGATGGGTACAGTGGATACACCTCGGCCGCCTGCGCGCTGTGTGTTCACCCAGTCCTCCAGAAAAGACGGTAGTATGGTTTGTGTCTTTTCCATTTGCTTTTCCTTTTTGCATTTACCAGATGCCTGACCGTGACTGCCCATCCATCCATTTTCTATACCGCTTATCCTCATTAGGGTCGCGGGTATGCTGGAGTCTATCCCAGCTGACTCTTGGGCAAGAGGCGGGGTACACCCTGGACCGGTGGCCAGTCAATCGCAAGGCAGACAAACAAACATTCCCACTCTAATGGACAATTTAGAGTGGCCAGTTAACCTAACATGGATGTTCTTGGAATGTGGGAGGAAAGCGGAGTACCCGGAGAAAACCCACGCAAGCACGGTTAGAACATGCAAACTCCACACAGAGATGCCCAACGGAGATTCAGATTTTTTAATCATTTGATTAATCTATTTATTGATCATCGTGACGGGAATACTACAAGGGAATGAGAGAAACAACTCATTTTTCTCCGTGCTTTGTATTTTTTATTTAGTGTTTTACTTATTTACACGTGTTCCTATTGTTGTTCTTATTAACAACTTACTTTTAATTCATAATTTTCCTAATTTGATTTTATCCCTCAATACAACACAAGGTGTACAGGGTCATTATTTGAGCTCCTGTTTGCTTCTTGTTTTCTTAAAACCATTTTTTCCTTTCATACTGGAAGCAAAAAAACCGTAAATGATAAATGTCGGAAAAGTTGTCAACAAGTAAAAGTGTGAGTAAATTGTCAGGACGGGGGAAATCATTGATGTCAAAGTCGGGTTGAAGGTCTTTGATGACATTATCAAGTCGAGTGCAAAGTCATGAAAATGATGACTCGGGTCTCGCTCTGCAGTCCGCTCCGGCCACCCGCTGGGCAAGATCCCGAGGGTGACATGCATGTTCTGTTTCACACCACATGAACTTTGGGTGTTGAACACGTCTGGCCATCAAAACGAATGAGAAGAACACCAGGACGAACAAGTCACTCTAATCCCAGATAATCCCTTGAGTCCAATCCAGAAACAGGGGGAAAATTGGCAGAAGAAAGGGGATTATTTGACAGCGGCGGCGGGGGGCGGGACGAGCAACTGCCTGTTCATAAACATTACGCGCGTCCAGACACAATCATACATGTAAGTAGTTGTAAATGACAACATAATATCAAATCGCTGACGACAAATGCAACCCATCATGCTGGTTTGCATTTGCTAATTTGACATTGTTTGGGTTTCCCCGCCTTACAGACTCTGCTGCTGTGCATCAGAACCGTTCCCATCCTTGCTTGTCTGCACATCTTCGGAAAAACAAACAAAAAAACCCCACCTGACACGCGCTTCACGTGTTGTGGCTTCGTGTGTGACCTCAGACAACAGCGCAGGTCCCGAGTCTGTGCAGGCAGAGATTAGACAGCAGATAGATGCAGATGTGCCATCTGGGATTACAATTAGAGTAATATCAACCATCGTCGGGAAAGCCTGTTACACGGTTGTGGCTGGAAATGAAATGAGATGTCTGTAATAATCAGCCACCAGTTTTAATTTCCCTTCCTTTGATCCCCTGGTCTTCCTGTGTCTACTTGACATAGTTTTCTTTGACCTTCATATTTATTTACATCCACTCGGGACTTTTTATGCCGCCCATCTCAATTGGCCGGGGCCGTGACCCGCCCCACAGCTGTGCCTTTCCACCTAATGCTTTCCTGACCGAGTGTCTTTCTGTCATCATCCTCGGGCAATCATTTCGTTATGTCGGACGGATGCCCGATTTTTGGCATTCCAAGGTGAATTCAAAAAAGATCTATATGTTTGGTCCATATGGAGCATAAGCTTTTGGGATGGTACTCAGCACCTCCAAGTCTGAGGCCATGGTTCTCAGTCGGAAAAGGGTAGATTGTACCCCCAGGTGGAGGAATTAAGGTGGCTCGGGCATCTAGTCCGGATGCCACCTGGGCGCCTCCCTGGTGAGGTGTTTTGGGCATGCCCAGCCGGGAGAAGGCCCCCGGGGAAGACCTAGGGAAGGCCTGGGAACGCCCAAGTGGAGCTGGAAAAGGTCGCCGGAGACCGGGAAGTCTGGACTTTCCTACTGAAACTGCTGCCCCCGCAACCCGGACCCGGATAAGCGGAGAAAAATGGAATGGATTGGGAAGATCTGTCAAACACATTTATGATTTAGGCCTGGAAAAACTGAGGAAAAACTTTAGGAGGGGGGCGATAGGGGTCACAAACATGACCTCCTTCTGTGGTGCCCTGGACGCCAGTTTTAATTACACTTAATTTATTTATTTATTTATTTATTTCCTTCTTTTCTCATTGTGCTCTGTGACTGTTCTGGTTGTTGCTGTTATTGTGGTTATCATGGTTGTCATTGTTTATAATATGGTTGAAATGAGGTTCACCCCCCACCCGTCCCTCTACAGGTCAGGTCCGGCACGGAAATGAGGCTCAAGAAAATTCATAATAAACGCAGTCAAATGCCAAGGGAGACTCATTTGGATTGTGAAGTCTCAATAATTTTGCTCGGCACTTCAAGGCAGCTTGACTCCCTTTCAGCTGTTATGATGCTGGACAAGACACACCCCCAAAAATAAATAAAATAAAACAAAATACATTTGCTAACGCCGCTGTTTGATAGGCACCTGGTGGGCACACTTTTATCTGCCAGTGTGTAATTAGCTCATTGAAATTCAAATGTGATGAAAAAATGGTCAGACAGTACAGGATGTTGTGGAAATATTGTTACGTTTTTAATATCAATGCCATATGTCAGGAGGAAGTCAAGTGTGTGATTATGGCAGCGGGTAGCTCCATCCACCACCTGGGAGAACCCAGTTGGCTGTCACTGTTTACATCAGCTATGATTATTTTCTCTGTACTAATTACTAGACCTGATAGCAACTCCGGGAAGGCAAAGAGTTTGGGGGTCGTCTCACAAACTGTCTGAAAAGAACAATTTTACTCTCATCAGTCAACAAAATGGTTCTCCATTTTTCTTTAGGCTAGTGTGCGTGTTCTTTGGCAAACTGTAACCTCTTCTGCACATGCCTTTTTTTAAACAGAGACTTTGCAGAAGGTTCTTGAAAATAGATTAGCTTCACGCAGACGTCTTCTAACTGTCACAGTACTTACAGGTAACTCCAGACTGTCTTTGATCATCCTGGAGCTGATCCTTGGCTGAGCCATTGCCATTCTGGTTATTCTCGGACCCATTTTGACGGTTGTCTTCCGTTGTCTGCCACGTGTCTCTGGTCTTGCGCTCATTTGAAGGCACTGGAGATCATTTTCGCTGAACAGCCAAAGATTTCTTTGCACCTTGCAAGTTCTTCCCTCCCCAATCAACTTTTCAGTCAAAGTACACTGTTCTTCTGAACAATGTCTTGAACGAGCCATTTTCCTCGGGTTTTCAAAGAGAAATGATGTTCAACAAGTGCTGCTTTCATCCTTAAATAGGATTCACTCCTGTTTTTTCACTAAATTGATCACTGATTGAATGCCACACTGCTATTTTTTAACACACCCCTTTCAACTAATTGTCTAATTTCCCAGCCTTAAGAGCGTGCGTATCATGAATGCTGGGTCTTGTTTGTTTTCTGAGCATTTACTGCATCTACTGGTAACTTGCTAGCATTGTAGCAATAACAATATCAAAATATATCAATAACATTTGACTGCTATTATTTTCAACGCCACTGTACAAGTTTCACTTTTGCGTCTTCCAGCAACTATGATGCATTCAAGAGCCGGCAAAGAAAGTGTGAAATCTTGACGGAAAAAACATTATCAGTGAAGCATAAAGACAAACATGTAAAACGTTCAGAGTTGCAGATGGAACATGAAGTACATCGACCTTCCTCAAAACTGTGTTTTTCAGTCTAGTACTATGTTCAGTCAAATACCGTGATCTGACACATAAAAAAAAAATACGCACCCAGAAAAAAATACTTGTGCATTTCAATTTTGGCTCGTGCTCCTCAACAATCCGCTGTCCAATTGTTCAGAGAGCCCAGTAATCCAGCCTTAGATGGGAGTCGTGCAGCACGGCCTAATAGGATCGCAGTATTAACAATGGCACCAGCTGTTGCGGGGCCCCCTGTCGGTCACCGGGAAGAGTTTGAGGGCGGGGGTGAGGCGGTGAGACGGGGGAGGGAGGTGATTGACGGCGATGGAGAGGTTGTCTGTGTGATGCTGTCAGTCTCATGCGGGAATAACCTGGGAAGCAGCTCGCTTGAGAAACTGCGGAAGCGCATGCTTGGCTTCATTTTGGTTGGACCGATTTGTGTCATTTACCGCCTGCTCTGATTAAGCAAACTTTTTTTTGTTCTTCACTTTTGTTTCACCTTCAATACAGGCCTGACTTCCACTGTGGTGCAACCGGGCCTCGCAAAAGTGCACAGGTGGCCGTCGGCTGTGCGCTCCAGACTTTATATGGCTGAATAATCCACAGTAGGGGTGGGGGGGTCGACTTTGGTGGGTTTTTGTTGTTTTGGGGTTGTTTTTTTTTGCGTCTGAGGAGGGATTACCAATCACCTTCAGGAACTGAGCAGCTTTAGTGAGGAGCTGGTGGAGGATGGCAGTGGCCCTGGATGAAGTGTGGGGGCGGGTGAAGAACGTTTGCAAGCAGAACGGCCTGCTCATCCTGTCTGTGCTCGCCGTGGTAATTGGCTGCTTGCTCGGCTTCTTCCTCAGAGGCAAGCAGCTCTCCGAACAGGTCAGTCAGTTCAGCGGCTCCCGTTTACCGCGAACCCCCCCGCGCCGTTTACGCACACTCGCCGAAGTGTCCCGCCGACACCTGTTTCTATTTTCAAACCATGAAAGATGCCACTGCTGCTGATGTAAGACATTACTCCACTTGCACGTTCCAGACGTTGGGAGTGAGAAACCCGGATAATAAGCTACCACCTTTTCTCCAGCACACAGGCACATCATTCAAATTCCATCAGGACAACAGTCTCTCAGGGCAGTGAACGTCCCGTCCCATGAGCCTCTCAGATTGCCTATCCCTGCTGAGGGACTCGTCTGTGGCTAGAGAATCCCGGTGAAGAGATTAGTAGTCAATCACTCGCAGAGAGAGCAGGTCAGCGACGTCCCATCATGCTGACTTATATGATTCACACGAGACGGTCGGAATTCTGTGCGTATTCCCGTCACGCGCGGTGCATGAAAAGGCATTCAAACTACGGCACAAGAATAAAAAGATTCTAGGGCGGATGGGGAAAAACCAAAAAAGATGGGTTTTTGCGAGATTTTGCAAGAGCTCGTGCTGGCACTCGAATCGTTTTACGCTGGATCCTCGCTTACTAACGACTAGCAAGTCATTTTACAATGAACTGTTTTGCCAAAGGGCCGCACGGTGGATGAGTGGGTAGCACGTTGGCCTCACGGTCAGGAGGTTCAAGGTTCGAATCACCGTTGGGACATCTCTGTGTGGAGTTTGCATGTTCTCCCCGTGCGTGCGGGGGGGGGGGTTTCTCCGGGTACTCGTATGTGGTATGTGGAGGGACGGGGTACTAAGAGCGTAGCGGTGAGACGACGCCAACCCGAGCTATCCTGTTTTGTGCACGACTGCTCTGTTTTGCTGCCTCGTTGTAAAGAAAAGCTTATCTGAAGCCAGAGGGAAGTTCCCCTCCCCACTGAAGAACTACGCTCAAGTTTCCCTCGGACACGTATGACACGATGACATGTCAAGCTTACAACTAAATCGCGTACATTTACGAGATTTAAAGTCATTATTTTCTGCGTCAGGGTTAGGTAATGATATTACAACTTTAAAAAAGGTAACTTTACGAAACTACCAGGTTAACATGGAGCAGCATCGTCTCACCGCTACACTCTAATACCGCCCCCTCCGCATACGGCTCTCCGGTTCATAGCGGTGAAGTTACGACTTTTTTTCCATTTTTGCTGGCGTAACATGATGATCTTTTCTTGTGAATATAAAACATTATTGTCGTAAATTTCTGACTTAATTCTGAAAATCTTGATAACAAAAATAATAATGCATTTTAACTATATAGCGCTTTTGAAGACACTCAAAGAGGATTTTAGTGCTTCATTTAACAGGCATTGTCCGAGACAGCTATAAACACACGAGACTTGTGTGACTCTTGACCTGGGTCAAAGGTTATTATTAGGTTATATATTATGACTTTTTTTTCCCGTAAAATTCTTACTTTACATCTCGTAAATTTACCACTGTTTTCTCGTAAACGTACAATTTTTAATCTCGGAAATTTACGACTTTAAATCTTGTAATCTTGTCTCTCATATTACAACTTTTAATCTCGAAATCTTAGGGTTTTTTCCTACTACACATTTCACGGGTTGTGAATGTTTTTGTGCTGTTATAAAAACACTGTAGCTTTCGCCCCGACAATGAGAAAATGACAACGAGGTCAACAATCACTTCATCAAACGAGCAAGCAAGCCAAAGCAACCATAATTGCATACCACACGGTTGCTATTGATTTTGCCAACCCTGATGCAAAAATACACGCTTACACAATATTAATATACAGTACATGCAAGACAATACGAGTTTATAGTATGTTGATATAAGTGTGCACATGGGCTTCCCAGCATGCCTTGCGGGTTATGCGTTGGCGTACGGCAATCCCTCAGTCATCGCTGTTTATTGATCAGGGTTGATTATTTATAAATGGAATAGCTACGCCAACCGATGCCAGAGTGTTTGATCACTCCCTTGTCACACCTATTGGCGTTCGACTTCTCTCGCATTTTTCTAGCTGTTGACAGTCAACGCTAACTAGCTAGCTAGCTAGAGCTATCCGCTTAGCTTCTCGTCTTCGGGCCGCAAATGTGAGTTTTCACCACACTGACATTTTGTTTTTAAAACAAACACGCAACGCAGTTAGTTTGGAGCTCGTTTTTGTCCCATGGGCACGTGGATGTCACGCCCATTGACATCTCCTCCAAACACTATTTGTGTGTTGTTATTTACAGAAAATTACCTTTTTGCCAGCGGCCCTTGGAATTCAGTCAGCAGTTATCATAAATACATTGAAAAATGTATTTATGAAAATCGGCCCATCTCACTCGTGGATGATCGGTATCGGGATCAGTAGCATAAAACCCCGATCGGAGTATTCCAAGTATTACCCAATATAGTAGCCGTAACAGAAAAAAAGACATCTTAGACATAAATAAGAATTAGCATTAGCATTGGGACATTTTTCTGGACAGCGTACTTCCTGTGGTGGCTGTTGTTTCAATCTCAATCAGTGTAACATTTACTGACACCTTGTGACCAGTGTCGAATACTACATATTACGTGTTTGAATCCACCTTCTGAATGCCTTATATTTGATTATTTCATTAATTTAGTCGTTTTTATGATTTCAAAATGCTTAATTTAGGCCATGATATTGCAGCACAACGCTACACGTACAAAGCCCCTGTGCATGCGCGCCGTGCTAATTGAAATACCATGCAAATGTTTTACACACACGCAGCCTTTGGCCCTAAAAGCTTTTCAGTGCTCGCTCATTGTGTGGCAAAGCTCTGGTTACGTTTGTTTGGACTGTACAGTACTCCGTGAAAATCCATGTAATAACTGGTCGGGCATACCATAATAGCATGGTGTTAAAAATAAGAACAAAGGGAAACATTGCAGGTCTTTATTCAGTAGAATATCGCCTTTTTTGGTTTACAGCCAAAATTTCCGCCCAAATTTTGTGTAAGCGTACAACATGGCTCGTGGTTTGTTGTTAATAGACCGCCTGAGGCCAACTGTGTTCTTCCTGTATTTTTATGACAAAATGTCCGCGTTTACATGACAAGTGTAAACAGGAAGCGGATGTCAGCTCTGTCTATGATGTCATCAGCGGCTGACTCTGTAGTTTTCTGTTAACTAACACACTAACACTAAACACACGTCTATGCATGTAAATGACAAATGAAATGGATAAATAAACATTCAGTAGCGTTTCTCACCTTGGCACTTGCGACTTTCTTTGGCTACATTTTGGGTTATTTAGCGTGATGACGACAAGAAAAGCCGTGAGACACACTGTTGCATTGGAGAAATAAATCATGGCAAAACAGGAAGGTGGTACAGTTATTCCTTTCATTCGTCGTAAGAGTTTTGGCTTTCCGGATGAGCCTTTCCTGCATTCCAGATAAGTTGGATTTACATTATTTCTTTGATTCGGTTAGAGTACGCTTTGGTTAGAGTCGGACGTTCTGGACCGGCTTGATGCGAGCCGAAGTGCTACCTTACTGCAGGTCTGCACAAACGCACACGCTACGTTGGCTTGCGACAATCACTTCTGAGTCCATTGATCCTGTTTCTTGGGGCTTTTTTAACACCATGTACATTTAAAATTATGCACGTGACCATTTACAACCCTGTTCCCGTCTAATTCGTTTACCTTCGTGTCACTACGTACATATCTGAGCCTTTTTTAGCCCTCCTTGGTGTGTCAAGGGAACACTATGATTTGTAAAGAGCTTCATGATCTCATAGTTATCCTGTTCTTTTTGCAGGAGGTGAAGTACTTTCAATTTCCTGGAGAGCTGCTCATGAGGATGTTGAAAATGCTTATATTGCCGCTGGTCGTTTCGAGGTAGGAGCAACGCACATCACACATCTTCTACGCAGTCGCTGTCTTTGTTTGACATCCCTTCCTCGCCCTGTTATGGTTTTAGCATAAGAGGGTGTCCAAAGTGTGGCCCGTGGGTCATTTGTGGTCCATTTTTTTTTGGACATAAAATAAAACGTGAAACATTATGAAGGCGGACTCGGGCCACACAGAAAAATGAAAAAGTTGAAATACAAAATGTTTGAACAAAATATCGCGCTAACAATAATAACAATTGAAATCTTTCAAACAGCTTAGCACATTTTTGTGGGTTTTGCTTGTTTAATACAAAATTAAATAAAACTAGAGGTAAAGCTCCGGTTAGGGTTTTATGCTGCCAGAAATGTTATCGCGCCACCCCATTTGAAATATTATTGACAACTGATAATATCGATTTATTTTATATGTATTGCACAAACTAAATTGGAAACTGAAACCAGGAAAATGCAACTAAAAGAGTCAAATGGCATGTTGAGTGTAATAAATTTGGACATATTGGCAGGTTTACACAAATATTGAAAGTACTCCCTGTTCTCGCGCCCCTCCTGACTGAATAAATTGTCATCTTATATGGGATGCTGTACCCTTTTAGATAGTTAAGATACAGTGTTTGAAGTGGCATGCTAACAGTTAGCATGCTAACTATTGCATTTCAGTCAGCGTCAGCTTGTCAGGGCTAGGTGTTAGCATGTTAACAGTTGACATGCTAGCTACAGCAAGGATTTAGGCGGGGGAATTGACAGCAGGATTCCAGTGCGGCGCCAGCATTGACAGCATTCACACGCAAATGATGTGATATGAGATCATTAAGGTAAAACGTACAGCATACCAGTGTTAAAAACAAGCCCACAATTTGTTTTGATATGTTTATGTCTTTATGCTTCCCATTTTGCATTTTGATCAGAAGTTCTTGAATGTACTATTGTCACTCTTTTTCGCAAATTTTGATCCAAAATTAAACCCTGTAGTGTGAAAGGAGCCTTTGACTATTTTAGGCCCAAAGCTCATAGTTGCCTGCATGAGGTCAGTGATGTCCAATACAAAAAAACCCTCCAAAAACGAATGAGTCAAACACGGCGGTTACATGCAGGCTGCTTTGTGCAATAAGCTACTTACAATTTATGCACCGGCAAAGTCTGGATGAGAAGTTAATCCAGCCTCTCTCCCCGCTGTCTGTCTCTCTTTCTGTCAATGCGTTTGTGTCGTGCTGCCCGTCAAACCTGAAGCACGTGAGAGCAAGGTAGAATAATTAGCGCTAATTGCAAAAACAACGCATGCCGGCAGGGAGCCACAGGAAGCCCACTGGTCTCGGCAAACACCGAGCTTTCGTACATCATTGTAGTCCCGCTCTGTAGCTGGACACTGCAGAACGTGTCGAGTTAATGATGCGCAGATCGGCTGCTTGACACGGTGCGTGGTTCAGTAGGGCTTATCTGGGGGTGAAATATCTGACCCGGCCCCTATAGCCTGTCTGTCCCCATTTTTTTCTCCCTCCCTACGCCATCTGCACACCAGCCAAAGAGGAAACCAGATTATCCCACGGACGCGTCATGTGGAATCAATGGTGCCGCCACTTACTACATCAAATGCTTTCTTTCCTGTGCGTCAACAAACCAGGGGTAGACTCAAGGAAAGCGATTTGAAATATTCAACTCAGTAAAGAAAAGAACAAAAATGGAAGAGTGACGTGGGTCGGCTACAAGTATGAGGTCTGACTCCCTCTGAGGAACCCATCTCTGGCAGTCTGAGAAGAATGGAAAAACACATAAATGTGTTTTGCCAAGAATTCCATTTTCCATCTTGTTCAATCTTTGCAGGCATAACTAATGAGTGGTTGCATTACCGTTACTGAATGGCATGCCTGCGTCCTGCTAAGGGAACAGGAAATGTACCAAACTTGAGAGTGAATAACAGCACTCACATTAGCGAAACCAATTGGACATAATGTGTCCCACTATAAGACCAATTCAGTACACCACACATAGTCAGCAACGCAGTGGTTCGTGTGTAGGCCACACAGTCAAGAAACTTGGAAGACCTGGGTTCGAGTTGGCATGTTCCGGGTACACATTCCAAAAACACGCATGCTAAATTGTCCATGGGTAAATTGTCTATACGTGCCCTGCGATTGGCTGGCGACCAGTCCAGGGTGTACCCTGCATCTCGCTCCGAAGTCAGCTGGGATAGGATCCGGCATACCCCCGCCACCCTGGTGAGGATAAGCTGCATAGAAAATGGATGGATAGAGCGTCAGCGACTCTTCCTGCTCATCTGAAGAGGAGAAAGGATTAGATTTAGTCATCTCTGAGTGATTCTTGGACTGAGGATTAAGCACCTTGAACAAAACGCAGGGTCAGGTCCGACTTTCCACCGTAAATATCAGAGGCTGGAGAAAGTCAGTGTGGCGCAAGCCTCAAGTCAGTTCGAGTCAAGTCCATGCTATGGAAAATGCTATGGTGGAGGTTTATACTTCTAAGATCACGGATTTGCTCTTTTCCCTGTCAGTCAAAAAGGGATTCCACCTGAGACAGATCAGAAATAATGTGTCACTGTACTTTCCATGTGCGCTATCAATGACTTCTTGTATCTTGGTATATTAATGTTGTTGTAAAAGTCTGATCACCCCCTCTTGTTTTGATGTATGACCCTCCATCCATCTTGCCGGTCAAATTCATGTATTCATTCATTCATTTTCCACACCGCTTGTCCTCATTAGCAAAGCGTAAACATATTTTTAATAGGGCTCTCAAGAGATTAAAAAAATTAATCTCATTAATCAGTTTGTAAATGAATTAATCATGGTTAATCACCATTACCAACTATGTCTGGAATATGCCAATTTTTTTACTGTATTTATTTAACAAAGATAAGAATCGTTATATCGTTAAAAAAAAGACAAGAGAGGATAAACTATATGTGTATGTAATAACAGTGAATCAAGCACAAGTGTATTTGTCTAAAACTAGGAGCACAACATTTGAAGCACACTTTGAACCGTGTTATTATGCACAATTGCGTCGTTTTGCGTTGATCGTCGGTTCCTGCCTTGAATTTGACCGGCAAATTTTTACTTAAGAACTTTGATGAAACTATTGCAATCATAGAGAAAATACATCAGATACTAGACACAGTTTTACTAATGGAAAAAGCATCAATAGCTACCTTGTGTTTGAACAGAGGTGTGGATACACTTTGAACAGACTTCTCCTGTGAGACAGGAACCAGCATCCTCTGACTTAAAGGCAATAAAAAGACAAGGCTGGCCCCTTTATTGAGCCTGGCCCCTCTTCCCTGCAAGAGACCCAGCGGATTAGGCCGTTGCTCTGTGGTCTTAGACCCACCCAAGACGGTACAGTTGGTTCTGTTCTTTCATGAAACAGTGTGCCACCCCGATGAGTAATTCCGCGCACCGCAATTTTTACCATCACTCGCTGATGAAGGAACTGCAGGAACAGGCTCAGGTTGTGATAAATCGTCGTGAAGGTTGCCACCGCCTGCAACCACTGCCATCATTAAACGGTTCCTGATATGATTCATCAAATGTGCCAAAATATGTTCTATATTTTTGTTGACTTAGAATGTGCATTGTTTTGTTTTCTAAAGCAAACAGTAAATGTGTAGCTCATGGAGCCTCTTCCAGAAGGGGCGCCATTGGAGTACTACATAGCGGTGCACGAGACAGAGCATGTTTCCAGTGATTATAGCGATGAGTCGAGGGATGTGTCAGCAGGTTTCAAGGTGAAACCATCTGGAGATGAACTAGAGAACATGGACTTAAGCCTTATGATATGCAGATGAAGATTAGTCGCCTTCAAAACACAGGATGGCAAATGCAAATTACTCTGGAGTCGCTTATCCTTCAGGAGGTCTTCATTGGAATATGTTTAGTCATCAGTGAAATGATCACTGCAAATAACAGAACGTCCATCGTGGTGGGCGTCCATCTGTCTCTTGTTCTCTGTACTTACCTCGTCATTTTTATCTTAAACCTTCCTCTTTTGGAAAAGTAAGCAAACTTGCAGTATCAATAACAGTATCACATGACAACTCTCTTAATGAAAAGTATATCTACCTCTGGAAGTGTTTGCTTTAGCTGAGAGGCTAAAACACAAACAATATATAACATATGTCATGGACCCTTTAAGGATATCGCACTCTAACACAACACAGCAAATACAATGGTACCTTGGTTAACGTCACCCACTGTTTTTTGGTTAACATCCAAAATGTTTGCGAAAAGCAACAGAACATAAGCATTCAAAACTTACCGTAGCAGGTTTGCGGTATCCTGAGCTCTGGTTGCAGCAAAAGAATGTTTATTTTGTGTTCTTTTGTAAATTGGTCGTTTTGTGGGGGGTGTTCCAAAAAAAGTAGGTAAAAGGGTTCAGTTGTCCATTCATTTGTCATTTGAAATTATTTTTGCATCATCTTCTGCATGTAAAACTATAATTATAACATTTTGGGGTGTCTGGAACGGATTAATTGGATTTACATTATTGTCTATTGGAAAACTTACTTTGGTTAGAGTCCGTTTTGGTAGGACCTTCTAGAACGGATGAATGATGTTAACCAAGGCACCACTGTACACAATCTTTGTATGAATAAACCTGTCATCTGAGCTGCTTGGGGTCAAACCACAAGTTGCCACAAATCATAACCCTCCTTCAAGAGTGTTTTGCCTTCTTCTTCATGAGCAAAGGATTACTGTAATGCTCTTGCTCAGCAAAGGTGCAGGGGGGAGCATAAGCCCCATATGCTTCCAGATCTTGCGGCACAGATACTCTTGTGCTCCACCAAGCAGGCAAACCACTGTAAGCTCACCCCAACACGCACTTCCATTTTGTCAATGATTTGTCATATGACATTGTGAAAAATTGGTCGTACTATAAATGGCACGGTGGATGAGTTATTAGTCATAATGCAGAGCCACATACAATACATTTACACAGCCAATGATGAGCCCTACAAATAAACAAATCTCATTTGCAACGTTTTCCACTTTAAAGAAAAAGGTTAAACTCTCAGATAAATAAATATAATACCGTAATTCTTGGTGAATAAGACACACCGGTGTTTAAGTCACACCCAGTTTAGAGGGGCAAACAGATTCGTACATACTAAATACAAGCCACACCAGACGATAAACCGCACATGTGCACGTCATAAAATGCATATTGTTGTGTGCACGTCTCCGTCCGCCAGTCATGAGCTATGAGAAAACTCACAACAAGCTTAATAACTCATCGGAAATCGCAGTAGGTTATTACTCAACATAAGCGTCGGACTTACTGTGTCATCTTACAAAGAACGCTAAAATCATCACAACTTAACTTAACACTCAAAAGCTAGCTAAGAAATAGACAAAACAAGTCCCAATACGAGTTTGCAAGGCCATGGCCATGGCCGCTAGGGCACTGTAATGATTCTTCAACTCCCTGCGGTGGTTATCTGGATCCCTCTGGTTGACACAGGCAGTTGAATGAATCACTGCAGCAAATGAACTGCCTTGCTGGGAAGCAATGCATGATGGGAAGAAGTTGAAATAGTTACTTTTTTAATTCTACATTTTTATTAATTTTTATTCTAATATTGATACGTATCTTGTATATTTCTTACCTACCATTTGAGTGTTAAGTTGCTGTGTGATGATTTTAGCGTTCTTTGTAAGATGACACTGTGAGTCAAACTGTTATATTGAGTAATGACCTCCCGCATTTTACGATGGTTTGACGAGCTTGTGATGTGGTTCCTTATTGCGCGTTTTTTGGCTATTGCATAAAAGGAGCTACACGGAAGAAGATCGTATTTGTGTCGGATCTCTTTCTATTTTTGGATCAGGCAATCCAAATAATTGTGGTTTAGGATTGATTTCATCATTTCTTTTGGCTTCCCAGCACAAAACAATCCGTCTTGTCAAGTAGGCAAACATCTGGACCACAACAGAACAATTCTGTTGAAACAGTGTGTGTGCTCCTTTCCGGGCGATTGATGTTTGGCAAAGCCACCAATCAACCTAAGCTTGACTTTTTACTTATGATCTGATTTTGTTGCTTCGGGGTCAAATCTGGGCCCACAGCAGGACAGGTCTCTTGTGCATCGGTTTAGTCGTATCAAAATGCAATGTAATTCTGGTCACGTCAGCTCGTAGGCCAAAATAGAGTTCCCCCAGTGGGATTTTGGGATTCAAACCTGGCCTTATTTCTGAAATTGTAATACCCCAAACCCATCCCGACTAATTAAGCGTGGAATGCACTTTCTTGGGATTGTCAAACTTGAATTATAATCAGTGTTGGCCGCCTGTTTTGTTTATCAGTGCAGTGGATAAATATTCATCTGGCAATGTCCTAACATTGTTTTTACAAAGTTAATGTGGGGAAAAAAACATACAATACAAGGTTGATGTGTTACCTTAGCAGTGCGCAGTCTGAACAACAGAATTCTAGGCAGAAAAGGAACACAGTTGAAGACATGTAGCACCTCGTGTTAGAAAGTGATGAAAATTAGTGACGTGTGGCTTGATACTGAAATATCCACATCTCCGATTCCGGAGCTTTATGTTCCAAAGTAGATTCCTAAATGACAATATTAATATTTTGATACTTCAGTCATTTCAAGTAATGTCAGAGATGTTCTCAAGTCGTGCAAGTCCAAGTCGAGTCTTTGGGCACAAGCCCAAGTCAATTCTCAAGTCTTTGTGGAGTGAAACTCGGTCAAGCCTCCAGTTTTTGGTCACAAGGTCAAGTCTCAAGTCTCTAAAAAAAAACTGGCAAACCTGCCACAGTCACATTACGTGGCAAACCGTTAACTTGCATCCAAATATGTAAATTGCAAAATATTAACATAAATTCTACTAAGTTACTCTACACTACGTACTATTAGGACCATTTCCCCATGGTTGGGACCCTGACAGGTGCTATCACTCTGGGTCAGGGTGAACCTGAGAGCAATGGTGATTAAGGGGTAACTCCACTTTCCCAAGCTTCCGGAGCCTCTGCCCTGCAGCTTCACCACCGGTTGCAGTTTAACGTCACGCCCAGGACCAGCAGTCATCAGTAAAACTGCGCAGGTTACATGACGACAGCTCTGTGTTTTATGTCAGCTGAAGGTACGTGTATGCCATCTCCTAGAACACTGGAGTGCACAGATGATGGGCTAGTGGTCTGTCCTCAGCCCACTGCAATGGCATGGCTGTTATGTCATTATCTCAACAGAGCTGAGCTCTCATAAGGGATGCGTGAACTCGAACATACAGACGTGATAATCGTCGTTATTTGAAGTATCGATAACGCAATTTTTCCTTCTTATTGGTGCATGTATAGTGCACGTGTGTTCTTGGGTGTTCTACTTGTTAAGAGTGCGCCGAGTCGAGCAAGCACTCGGCTGTACTCGTGCCAGCAAGACCTTAGCTCTAAAAGCTCTCTTGCATCATGTAGCGTTACGCTTTTCCACATGACAAAAGTGAGTAGCTGTCTCATTTGGGTGTGTGCACGTGTCAGGCAACAACGTCCTCGAGCTCGTGACCGTGAGTTATGGATTTTGACTGATGCCACGTCATGTGTTTATTTTTTGTACAAAGGATAGATGGGTATAATTAAGGATATTGTTGGTGTATATAATTCGACAGAAAGACCAAAGGTTTACATTTTGTGTGTACATGAATGGACAAACACAGCAAAATGTTGACATTATGCTTGTATGTGAACTGACAGATGAAGAGCTGTGTGTGTGGATGTATGTGCAGAAGGGTGTTCACGTTATCTGTGTGTGTGAATGGATAAACATGTTTGCATGATG
Organism: Oostethus manadensis; assembly: GCA_024372805.1. Taxonomy (NCBI): domain Eukaryota; kingdom Metazoa; phylum Chordata; class Actinopteri; order Syngnathiformes; family Syngnathidae; genus Oostethus; species Oostethus manadensis. The sequence continues at coordinate 1,290,074 of QODF01000013.1, read as the reverse complement.
GGGTGTGATGAATGAGTGAATGAATGGCTAACCATAGTTGCATTTGTGTATGGTAATGACATATTTGCATTATCTGTTTATGTGAATAGACACACATTCACAATACGTGCATATGTGAATGGTCAAACATACAGTAATCTCATTGTGTGTGTGGGGGGTTGGACAAACATATTTAAACTATGTGTATATGTGAATGGACTAACATACATTGTGTATGTATGTAAATGGACAGACATATTTACATTGTGTTTATGTGAAGGGACAAACATATTTATATTACGTGTGTATGTGAATGGACAAACATTTACATTACATGTATACAGTATGTAAATTGACAAACATTTACATTACGTGTATATGCGAATGGACAAACATACATTATTCATGTATGTGAATGGACAGACATATTTACATTGTGTGTGTGTGTGTGTGTGTGCGAAGGGACAAACATTTACATTACGTGTATACAGTATGTGAATGGACAAACATACATTGTTCATGTATGTGAATGGACAGACATATACACATTGTGTGTGTGAAGGTACAAACATATTTATATTACGTGCATTCTGTATGTGCATTTACAAACATTTACATTACGTGAATATGTGAATGGACAAACATACATTGTTTGTGTGTGAATGGACAGACATTTACATTGTGTGTGCGTATGTGTTAAAAGACAAACATTTACATTACGTGTATATGTGAATGGACAAACATACATTGTGCATGTATGTGAATGGACAGACATATTTACATTGTGTGTGTGTGTATGTGTGTGTGTGTGCAGGGACAAACATATTTATATTACAGGTATATGTGAATGAACAAACATTTACATTACTTGTATATGTAAATGGACAAACATACATTGTTTATGTGTGTGAGTGGAATGACATATTTACATTGTGTGTGTGAGTGGACAAACATTTACATCATGTGTATATGTGAATGGACTAACATTAACGTTACGTGTATATGTGAATGGACAAACATACATTGTTTATGTGTGTGAATGGACTGACATATTTACATTGTGTGTGTGGGAGGGGACAAACGTTAACATTACGTGTATGTGTGAATGGACAAACATTAACATTACGCGTATATGTGAATGGACAAACATACATTGTGCATGTATGTGAATGGACAGACATTTACATTGTGTGTGTGTGTGTGAAGGGACAAACATATTTATATTACGTGTATATGTGAATGGACAAACATTAACATTACGTGTATATGTGAATGGACAAACATACATTGTTTCTGTGTGTGAATGGACTGACATATTTACATTGTGTGTGTGTGAGGGGACAAACATTTACATTACGTGTAAATGTGAATGGACAAACATACATTGTGCATGTATGTGAATGGACAGACATATTTACATTGTGTGTGTGTGTGTGCAGGGACAAACATATTTATATTACGTGTATATGTGAATGGACAAACATTTACATTGTGTGTGTGTGAGGGGACAAACATTTACATTACGTGTATATGTGAATGGACAAACATACATTGTTTATGTGTGTGAATGGACTGACATATTTACATTGTGTGTGTGGGAGGGGACAAACGTTAACATTACGTGCATGT
>QODF01000013.1:1069556-1286862 GCA_024372805.1 Oostethus manadensis | reverse complement strand
AGACATGGTTACAGTGCGTGTGTGACACAAGGGCGTTTACGTTTGGCACAGACAAGCGGCTGATGACTTTAAATGTGTGTGTGACTACGACAGAGGTTGCGAGCATGTGTGTGCGAATGAACTGACATGTTTTATATTAAGTGTGCGTGTAAATGCTTAGCCGGTCATTCCGTCACGCGTGTATAGAAATAGGACAGACCGCACTGGGTGTGTACGTTGATAAACAGACAAACAAGATGATCGCGTGCTATGTGTACGCGAATGGATCAACAGATGTTTGCGTTATGTATGCATGTGAATGGAACTACAGGGGTTGACTTTGTGTGCGTGTCCATGGCGTGCGTTCACAGACTCATGCACACGCACGAGCGACCGCAATCCACGTGCATTTTTCATCTACTGCAATCCGTTTAATGTTTACCTGCAATTTACTATCCCTTTTATTTATCGAAGTAACTGTGTTGCTTTGTTCCTTGTTGCCATGCCGATGGAGGCCTTTCTACCTCCAGCGCTACTCCAAGTAACACTACCCTTAAGTAGCTCAGTCCTCATCCTTGAATCCTCTTTAAAGACCAAACCGTTTTGAATACGTGCTCTTCTCTGCATACAAAGCACTCGATGGTAAATGTTCAGCTTTGTGGAGGTTGCTAAGACCGTTGTAAGGACGTCGGCAGGTTCTCCTTGTCCTTTTTCGATTTGTATAATTCACAGTAGTAGGAACCAGTGTAAAGGGCTGAATGGTGCGCGTTTTAGATGTGAAACGGTCACATATTAAGCAACGGTTGTTTATTTTTACCCATGGGAGTGTCTTTCCTCGCCTGCTATGTTGTTCTTTTTCTCTTTGTTGTTTGCGTTTTGGCTACTATTATTAAGAACGTTAAAGTGCCTCTGAGCATCCCTTGTGGGACTCAAGTTTGCCACAATATAGATCACATTTTCTACCTCGGATAGGGACTATTTTACGGCACAGTTCATTTCAAATTTGCATCACAAACCAATAAATGTAAATGTAAATACATTTGTAAATTTCAACTTGCAAATTTACTTTGGACTACGACAACTTTACATTGTGTTTGGTGGTGCTGGTGGTGCTGGTGGTGGTGGGAGGGGGAGGGGGGACTTCTGGGAGACCAGGAGGTAGAGCACGTCGTCCAGAAACTGGAAGATTGGTGGTTTGATCCTCGCTCTCTCCACCCAGTCTGTTGTTGGTGTTATCTGTTGTGTGAAGTGTGCTATCTAAAGCACGTCCGTTATAATTATATATTTAAAGACAAAGCTTTGTTTTATAATTATCATATCAAGCAGAGGTGCGGACTCAAGTCATGTGACTTGGACCCCACTTGACTGTATCATCAACGTGGCCCTCGACGTCAGTGACTCAGGACTTGACTTGTCTGATGGTTTGAAAAGGCTTAAGATGCTGCGTGATCATATCTGCTCATTAGGGGCGTCCCAAGACTCGACACAAGACTTGGTCTTCGAGAGACGAGATGGGACGGGATTTTTAATAAAAATAAAAATGCCTTACACTTGTCATGCGCTTTACAAAGACTCTCAAAGCGCTTACACTGAGGTCATTATTCATTCGCTGCACATTCCTCCGATGTGCGCCATCGGCCCCTCCGACCACCACTTTGATACTAGGGAATGTGGGTGAAGTGCCTTGCCTAAGGGCACAAGGAAGGTTTGATTTTTTCTAGATGATTTTGCTGATTATCTTTTCCCTGTCCTCCGTCTTTTCAGCTTGATGTCGGGTCTGGCCGCTCTGGATGCCAAATGCTCCAGTCGCCTGGGCATCATGACCATCTCCTACTACCTGTGGACCACCTTCGTGGCGGTGGTTGTGGGCATCGTCATGGTGGAAATCATCCACCCCGGTGGAGCTGCTCAGAAGGAGGACTCCGACGAGAGCAAGAAGCCGATGACCAGCTCCGCTGATGCTCTGCTGGATCTCATTCGGTGAGAGCGTCGCCACACAATTGCTGTTTGTGTTGCTTTTTTGTTATTTCCTGTAAATTCCCCAATCCGACCAGCCTTTTGTGCACGAGTTCTGAATGTAAAATGTGCCACTAAACAAAGTCAATAGGAGAGCACTTCCATAGAAAATGTGTCCTCTTTCTCGGCCTTGGAAAAAGAAACATGAATTGGTCGATTATTCACTTGGGTATGAGTAATAAATGAATTATCACATCCCGCCATCCTTTTTCTTCCGTTTATCTGAAGTCGAGTCGCAGGCGCAGCAGCCTCAGCAGGGAAGCCCAGACGTCCCTTTCCAAGGACTTTTTGTCCAGCTCCTCCCAACGTTCCCAGGAGACACAGTTTTGTGTCTGAGAGACACAGTCTTTCCAACATGTCTTCTCCGAGGCCTCCTACCAGTTGGACGCGTCCGGGGGGCATCCTAACCAGATGCCCGAGCCACCTCTGCTGGCTTCTCTCGATGCGGAGGAGCAATGGTTCTACTCCGGATGACAGGGCGAGCCCAGCCTGCGGAGAAAACTCATTTCGACCGCTTGACCCGCCATCTTGTACTTTCAGTCACTACCCAAAGCTTTGCCTTTCGGCTCAGTTCTCTTTTCACCACGACAGACCGATGCAGAGTCGGCACCAATCCGTCTGTCCATCTCGCGTTCCATCCTTCCTTCACTCGTGAACAAAAACCCGAGGCCAGGATCTCATCCCCGACCCAAAGACGGCACTCCACCCTTTCCCGGGCTAGAACCGTGGACTCGGACATGGAGGTGCTGATTCTCATCCCAGCCGCTTCACACTCGATCCAGTGAGAGTTGAAGGTCACGGCTCGATGAAGCCAACAGAACCACACCATCTGCAAAAAGCAGAGACCCAATCCAAAACCCTACAAATCCTGTCCATAAAGTAAAGAACAGAATGAGTGACAGGGCAGCCCTGGTGGAGTCCAACCCTCACCGGAAGGTTCTGGCTTATTGCCGGCAATGCCAATCCAACTCTGATATCGGTCATACAGGGAACGAACCGCCTGGATTAGGTGGTGCGGTACCCCATATTCCCGGAGCACTCCCCACAGTATTCCCCGAGGGACCGGGTCGAATGCCTTCTCCAAGTTGGCTTTCCAAAGCAGTGTGTGACTGTGCTGGAGTTGTCTGCGCACTTTGGGAATAACAACGCGCAGCAGTCGTCCCGGACCCGACCCCTCGTATCGCCCAATATGATAGCCATTTCCTCGTTTTTATGCTTGAAAATGATTCATATAGGCCATAAGTAGCCTCCCACCCAAAGTCAGCTGGGATAGGCTCCAGCATGCCCGCAACACTAATGAGGATGAGCGTTATAGAAAAGGAATGAATGAATGAAATTCCGGGGTATAAGTAGCACCCGGTAAATTTACAGCAAAAAACTGATTTCTTTTTATATTTGTGGCAACACCAGCAGGCCGGCAGCTAATCGTGATCTACGGAGAGAGAAAAAAACTCACCGCCAGCTCGTCACCCCATTGGAAATTGGAGGTCATAAGTCTATACAACAGCCCGCCTCGTGGTGTCATTTTACAAACAACACTAAACCCATCACACAACAGCTACGAGTTTAAAATGAAAAAACACAACTTTTTTGAAGTTTTCCCATAATGCATGTCGTCTGAGCAAGAAGCATTGCTGCCTCGGTCTACCAGAGGGAGCCGGAGCGCAGAGCCCAAAGAGAAACTGACGAACGAATGCGTTGTCCGGATATTGCATTGTTGTTGTTGCTCGTTAAGAGGATAACCAAAGAAGACAATAATTAACTAAAGTTAATTATTAAAGTTAATTTTGTTTTCAAATTCTCCTTAATCCTATCAATTGACTTATTTGTAGTTTTACATTTTAATTATATATGAAGTACATGCACCCGATTTTTCCCCAGGAAAAGCTCTGATGCTTGGTTGTAAAAGTTTGATCACCTTCTGTCGAGCTTGGATGTGCAAACTCTCCATTTTAGCAGTCAAAACCATTCATTCATTCATTTAAATGTCCTTTTCCTGTCTATGGAAGGACAGCAGCGACAAGCACCTTCTCGCCCACACAATTTTTACTTCCATAAATGTTTGAAAAACCAATTGAAATCATACAAAAACTACATTTACAACAGGTTTCAACGGACAGAAGTAGTTGTAAAGCACCCGTGGTGCATTTGCACATGAAGTGAAGCGGAGTGCTCGGCGAAGGAGGAAATCCTTGAGATGTTGAGGGCCTACAAGTTAACGTGCTAAGCTAATTACAACCGCTCAAGCCCAGCAGGGTGTGTGTGGGTTGAACTTCGCTCAGCTGGTCAGTGACTCCACCACGTTGAGTGGGTCAGTGTGATAGCGGGTCAGCGGACTGAAGGAATGTGGAGCTTTGTTCTAGTCCAACACGACGAAGTCGTAAATTGACTGGAAACCTACAAATTTACAAATTTCTGCGAAAAAAACGCCAATGCCTGAAACCGTTATGAAAAGGGGGACTAATTCTTATTCTTGTAAATTTACAACTTCCTTCCCGTAATATTACAACTTTTTTTCTCCTTAATTTACAACTTTATTCTTGTAAATTTACGGCATTTTTTCTCATAAATTTACAATATTTTTCTTGTTAATTTACAACTTTGTTCTTGTAAATTTACGGCGTTTTTCCTCATAAATTAACAAATTTGTTCTCATAATATTACTATTTTATTCTTGTAAATTTACGACTTTTTTTTCTCATAAATTCACAGTATTCTTTTTGTAAATTTACGACTTTATTCTTGCAATGTTACAACTTTTTTCCTGTAAATTTACGGCTTTCTTTCTTGTAAATTTAAGATTTTATTCTTGTAATATTACCTTTTCTTTCCTGTAAATTTATGACTTTTTGTTTGTCCATTAAAAATTTTATTCTTGTAAAATACGACCTTATTCTTGTAAATTTACAACATTTTTTCCTCTTAAATTTACAACTTTTTTCTTGCAATATTACGACTTATGAATTTACAATATTTTTCTTGTAAATTTACGACTTTTTGTCTTGTAAGTTTACAATTTTATTCTTGTAAATGTATGACTTTTTCCTGTCAATTTACAACTTTGCAGTATATGTACAACATTTTACTTTACTTTTAATTTAATTTAACATCGTTTTTGTGATATTGGAACTTTTTTGTTGTAAATTTACGACTTTTTGTCAAGTAAATTTACAACTTTATTCTCATAAATGTACGACTTGATTCTTGCCTTGTTACAACTTTTTTGTCATAAATTTACAATATTTTTCTTGTAAATTTACATCTTTATTCTTGTCTTATTATAACTTTTTTCCCGTAAATGTACGGCTTTTTGTCTTGTAAACGTGCAATTTTATTCTTGCAAATTTACGACTTTATTCTTGTAATGTTACTTTTTTGTCATAAATCTACTACATTTTTCTTGTAAATGCACACTTTTGATCTTGCGATATTACGCCTTTTTTCCTGTAAATGTATGACTTTTTGTCTTGTACATTTACAACTTTGTTCTTGTAAATTTACGGCGTTTTTCTTCATAAATTAACAAATTTGTTCTCATAATATTACTATTTTATTTTTGTAAATTTATGACTTTTTTTCTCATAAATTCAAAGTATTCTTTTTGTAAGTTTCCAACTTTATTCTTGTATATTTACAACATTTTTTCTCTTAAATGTACAACCTTATTCTCATGATATTAGAACTTTTTTCCTGTAAATGTGCCACTTTTTGTCTAGTAAATTTGCAACTTTATTCTCAAAATCTCCGATTTTGTCGTAAATAATGCATTTTTCAGAAATGTTACTTCATATGTGTATGTGTGTGTGCATGTGTTACTTTAACAAAAACCACAGTCCGGTTGGCTAAATAACTTTCTGGATGTTATTTGTTGATTTTAAGAAGAATGTTTTTTTTGGCTGAATCGCTGTAATGTAGTTTGTGTCGACAGGCTGTTACAATTTCACGTATTTGCCAATCCCATGCAAAAAACTCACACTTGTTACTTTCAGGAGTCTTCTGGGCTTGGGACAGGTGAACAAAAATGCATGAACTCAATGTCACTTTCAACTCTGCTGCCTTGCTGTTGTTTCTAAGACTTTGTGGATTATTTTCAGTCATATTTTCAGCCGTTCTTATTGTTTATTTCGTAGATTTTGTTTTGACGGTTGCAGGTATCCAAACACATGCAGGTGGCACGATTGCTTTAATCAAAGGACTACTATCTATTCTGCTGCCGTACCGTCATTTCTATGACCTTGTGGACTATTTCCAGTGTTATTTGGAGTCATTCGGATTGTTTAGTTTGTAATCCCAAGAGTTAAATGAGGCGTCTTTATTCCATACACGACTATGCACCGTGCCGTGGGGATGACGTTTGGATACTTTCCAGTATTTTATTTCTATTACGAATCGTCGGTGATTATTAAAACTCGGCTTTGCAGTCATTCTATGCCTCAGCTACACGTCGACAGCATGCACAGTGGCCAAACATTCCATGCCCGAGGCTTTAGGTGGGCCAAGGACGCTACGATTGGTCAAATGTGAGTGCGCCTCGAGTGTTGCCGACAATCCGCTGAATGAAAATGTTCCGAGCAAGATGAGCCTGACAAGGTCACTCTAATCCCTCTTTTCTTCCTTTCGTGTTCATCTTGCGTCTGAAAACATCAAAGTATCTATTATGCCATTTCCTCGAAGCATCCCGGCAGAGACTTGTGCGGCTTCCTCGGAAACTATGAGTCAGGGGTTCTTCCAATTATTGTCGTTGATGGTTTTGTGTCACGAGGACCTCAGTGCTCGTCTCCTGCATGTCTTATCGAGTCCAAGCTCTTTGTTTGACCGTTTCCCCAACTTCTGTTCCTCAGCAACATGTTCCCCGCCAACTTGGTTCAAGCTACTTTTCAGCAGGTAAGCAGAAATATGAATCTGAGCAAGCACACCCGATACGCCCAACAGGCTGTTGCATGTCCGAAACATTTCATTTTTAAAACATCTCATTTAGTTTTGACATCGTTTGGCCGAGAATGTTTTATTTAATATTTTCATACACAAATTTTAAACGATTTTACCCTATACATAGGTTATTTTTAAATATTTGACATAACTATTTGAATGTATTATAGTTCTTATATTGGAATACACAGAATTAAATTAGTATGCATTGCATGCAGTACTTTATTCTGCATACTACATAGATGATGAAGAGCAGAGATTCCTAAATACATACATAAGAGTGTCCAAAATTCTTGTAGCGGGGGCAGCATACTGAACATCAAAGGATGCAGATTTATTTAAAGCTATAGCTTCTTTACGATTTGCCTTTTTGCTCTATTTTTACCATTTTTGTTGGGGTTTTTTTTTGTTTCATTTTATTTCTACAATGTGCCACGGGCCTATAAAAAAACAGCCACGAGTCGCAAATGGCCCCCAGACCCCACTTTGGACACCCCTGGTATACGACACATACAAAATACGTACGCTTTCATAATTTTCATGGGGGGGGGGTTTTTTGGGGGTAATTTCCTTATTTTGTAAAATGTCAATTATTTCATTGTGGGAAATTTTATGTGGTACATTTTAGAAATCAAATGAAACCCCAAAAACCCAGCAAAAAATGAAAAGTGTAAAAAGCTGAAATGTTGATACAAATTAATAATACAACAAAGTTTTGGCTTTAAATATTTATAAATAGTTTTTTCCAGCCTTTTTACAAAACGTAAATAATACACCAAAATATCCAAGTTTTGATTTTCAGTGTGTGTTTAGACGCTCCTCTTTTAGACCTGGGGTGTCCTGATCAGATCTTAAGGATCTTGATTTTGAAAACCGGATAAAATTGGCTTCCACCACAAAATTGGGCCACTCCGGTAGCCGCATAAGGTTTGCAATGCACCTCAAACCTGGTTCCCACTCAACCTTCGCCGCCCGGAAGAAGAAGAAGAAAAGGCAACCCCACCATCCAGACATGTCGGCCGAGGTTAAGTTAGTTTCACGTTGGATGCTTTGTAGCTACATAGGTAGTTCCCCCTCACTGTGCCTGAACTGCGTGTCATGGTGCGGTGAGCTCGCACAGGAAGTGCTGCTCTAACCGCTGGTTGTTCCTACTAGGGACCGTCAATAAATTACTATTGCGTTGAACAGAGTTTGTCATATATTCTAAATCCCACCACCAAGTGTCAAATGATCGGTCCTACCATAAAAGTCATTTACGCGCTCATTTTATCCAAATATCTTTGTTAAAGTGACTTACATTAGATTAGGCACCTGACTCGCAGAGATTCGTTACGAAAGCCAAACCATTTTTGGGTGGCTAAATCAAGGCAGTGATGGACTGACCTAATTTAGCCCAGAAATAGACGTTAGAGACTGAATTTATTTAGCCCCAAAATAAACATTTTTCAACCAAATTTAGACGTGAAAGGGACGTCTTCATGGAGACCTTCCACTTCTCATCCAAATCGAATTGTTTTTTCAACAAATGGTATTGAGGTCTTTTCAACGCATTTTTGCTGGGTGGGACTGGATCGAATCAGCAGGAATACTTTAAAAAATCCGATCGAAGCAAAAGCCAAAAATTGTGGATGGGGACGCCCCCCCGTGTTAGACTGTGAAAAATGTCTCTTCTTTAACGGAGCACGATCACCACCCGACAAATATAAATATATATAAATATATATAATATAAATATAAGCACGACCTGCTGTCGCTGACGTTATTTCTGATACGACTCAGAGGAGCATCAAATGATCCATGCGTCATTTTCACCGGATAACCGGATTACTGAGAGCCTTTTATCCCTTTTGCTTCCAAGTATCGAACCCAGAGAGATGCCGAATTGATACCCAAACCAACAGTAGCTCAGCTCCTGGACGAGACCCCCACTCGAAGAGTATACATCTACGGTATCCAGGACGACAACGGAACCGACGTGCAGAACTTTTCCCTGGATCTCACCCCGCCACCGGACGTCATCATGAAAACATCGGCCGGTACAAGCGAGGGCATGAACGTGCTGGGGATTGTGATTTTCTCCGCCACCATGGGTAGGTGGTCGGCGTTAAGACGCTCTCGCGATGCCCAGGGATGGGACTGATAAATCATTTCATCGTTTCATCCAGGGATCATGTTGGGGAGAATGGGCCCCAATGGAAGCGCGCTGGTCAACTTCTGCCAGAGTTTGAATGAAGCGGTCCTGAAGATTGTTGCCATTGTCATTTGGTAAGAGCCATCACGATCATTAATTAGTAGCGTCATCTTTAACGCGTCTTTCTCAGGTACTTCCCCTTTGGGATCGTCTTCCTGGTGGCTGGGAAGATCTTGGAGATGGATGATCCATCAGCAATGGGGAAGAAGCTGGGCTTTTACGCCATCACAGTGGTAATGGGCTTGATCCTTCACGGCCTTTTCATCCTCCCCGCCATGTACTTCTTTATCACCAAGAAGAGCCCCATCGTTTACATCCGCGGAATTCTGCAAGCCCTGCTTATTTCCTTGGCCACTTCTTCCAGGTAAACAAAGACTTCTGAAAATTTCCAAACAGTTGATTTGGAGTCCGCGTATTGCATAAATTGCGTTGCCATGAACCCATCTCAGTGCTTCCCATGTATTCAATAGTAAAAAACCCGTTTGCCTTCACTCATAAACACATTATAACGGGACTGTCTGAAAATGTAGCTTGTTGTTACAAGCCATACAGCAGATGGCTTCGTAACTCTGCTATTATCATACCTCATACACACCTGGGTGTAGTATTTAGAGGGTAGTCAGACCCAAAGTGCGGGCTTATTCTAAAATTCAAGATACCAAGATACAGCAGCAGAAAAAATAAAAGCGGTAATAGGAAAATAAAGTAAATATTACAAGAAAAACGTAATCTCAGGGGGAAAAAGTTGCCATTTTATGAAAATAAAGTCATTTCCTGTGGAAAAAACATGCAACTTTGACAAGCATGAACAAAAACGTTACTTTCTAAAGTCGTTATGGGAAAGACAACAAAATTAAGAATCAAAGTGCAAAGTGTATAAACTTCATTTTGGGAAAAAGAATGAAGTCATAAGATAAAAGTTGTCATCAAAATGGTTGGACAAAAATCATGTCAGAATATTCTGAGGGAGAAAATTTCATTTTTATAAAGCATAATTTTGATTATTTTTGTTGTTGTTGTTTTTTTCTTAAGTTACGTGGAAATTGAGAAACAAACAAATGGATGAAGTTGCACATTTTTTAAAATAGTTTAAAGTAAAATTTGTATTATTAGGAGAATAAAGTCATAATATGACAACAACAAAAAGTTGTCATTTTATAAGAATAAAGCCGTAATATTCTGAAGGAAAAACATCTCATTTTTAGAAAAAGTTGAAATATAAAGAAAAAAGCTGCTATTTTCTAACATTAGAAATCAAAGAAAAGAACAATGAAAACAATTATAATTCCAAAAAACGCCATAACATTTATGAAATTAGGAGAATAAAGTCATAACACGAAAAAATAAAGTTGGGATTTTACAAAAGTAAGCCGTAATATAAAATGTTGAAGTACTAAAGCCAAAACATGTTTTTTTCTGCAGCCGTAATTATGTCAAAGAGAAAAAAAGGAATGAAGTTGACAATTTTGGGAAATTAGTTTGGGGAAAAAGGTGTATTATTATGAGAATAATGTCAAAATATGGGAATAAAGTCTTAACATTATGGGAAAAATTAAATGTAGATAAGATAAGATAAGAAGATAAGATAAAAATGTGGATACGATATTCTGCACCACTGGTCAGAGTCACTCCACAGGCTGCAGAGGAGGCTGGAGTCAACAGAACAAAGTCAATGTTCTTGTGAGGGCCACAATGTTGAATTATTTGAAAAAATAACAACAAAAATGGGAAAAAAAAAAAAGAAATCTTGATAATATCCTTTTTGACCGTTTTTCTTCAAATATGTGCAGTACCCCTTAAATGTAAAACACCACGTCTATCCTTTGGAAAAAGTTCGGACACCCCTGCAATAGCAACTTTCCCTGGTCTGGTAGGACACTAACACAAAAGAGCGCGTGGCTCCTCTCCACGAGCGACGGGTCCTGCTGTGGACACACAGATGGGCCGAAAAACCCTCACAGAAGTGGTCGAAAACATTTGTTTGCATTTCTAAACATATTTGTTGTTCTTTTCCTGATTTTTTTTTTTTACGCCCATAAAAAATGCACATGCCCCACAGCCACTCATGCAAATGAGATGATTGTGCTGCATTGGGAGGGAATCGTGGAGGCGAAAATGCTACTAATCTTGAATTAATTTGATCTCTGATACTGTTACCCTCGTAATGTCGAGAGCTCCGGCCTTGGGTTAAGCCATGCCCTCTAACGGGAACCGTTCATGTATGCTTGCATATGCGAGTCGAGTGAAGAGTAAGACGAAAGGCAAATAATTGAAAAGATGTTTAGATTTGCTTGAAAAGGGAAAGGTAAGAAGACGTCTCCTGTCTAAGTTTGGTTGAAAAGCGTCTATTTTTGGCCTAAATTCGAACCAAATCAATCGGATTATTTCTGGGTTAAATCAAAGCAATGATTTAGCCCAAAACAAACACGTCCAAATGACGTCTAGTGTTGGGTGGGATAACCCGGAGCAGAACCCTACACTATGCTACCATCGCTACAATGTCACACATAGGTGGGGGAAAATTTAAATTTTACTTACTTTGACCTCGCTTTGGTTTCAACTTTGGCTACGGAATTGGAAAAATGTCCAAACCTCCTCTCCATTTCAGCTCCGCCACTCTGCCTATTACCTTCAAGTGCCTCCTGGAGAACAACCACATTGACAGACGCATCATCCGCTTTGTGTTGCCTGTGGGGGCCACCATCAACATGGACGGCACCGCCCTCTACGAGGCCGTGGCGGCCATCTTTATCGCCCAGGTCAACAACTACGAGCTCGACTTCGGGCAAATCATCACAATTAGGTACGTAGAAACGGAGAGTGCAGGTTGTGATATTCTTGCGACCGCTCTTGGAGGTTATTTGGTTCTCGAGGTAGATCATCAACTTGGTTCGGTTTATTTTCATGCCAAAATAGTAGTCAGGCCAAAATGTTGTGTTGCTGCTGGATGTTTACAATATCCGAGCGATACTTTTTCTTTTTCCAAAAAAAGTTTAAGGTAACAAAGGATGATGCAAGTGCAGAGAACAAGAGACAGACGGACGCCCATCATTCCACGGACGTCTGTTTCGAAGGAACACCATAATAAACTAGGGATTTTGTTCGTAATTACCTATTTTAGGGTACCCTGGCAGTCAAAGGACGTTGGAATTATCCAGACTTTTCCTTTATACGGCACCCCTGGCAAATAGTCCCATAAATAAAGTGGAAAGAACACATATCAGTATTGGTATCGGTTGATATCGGAATCGGAAATTGAGAGTTGGACAAAGATGCTATCCTGTCGGTAAACGGAAAAAAAACAGGACCAGAAAAATTCATCAAAGTTGCCACAGAAAGGAGTAAGACATGTCCTGTCACATAAACACAATTCCACAATGACGCCGAGCATTATACATGTTATATAAACATCTTTTCACAGCAAAAAAAATGGCTGTAAAACCCCTATAAAGTCATTAACACTAGAATTACTGGGATTTTTACTTTCCGGTGCAAGTCCAGTCAAGGTGTTATTCACCCCTGCTGAGATTTTCACAGTTCTTCAGCTCGATTCTCCTCTTGCTTTTGTCGTGAAATGGACCCGACCCCTGCGAGGCCTGGAACATTTCCATTTGTTTACTCAGAGTAGCTCAGATCTAAGGCAGGCCAAACCTCTGTGTGCAGAGTGGATGTATAAATGTGTGTACTGTGGATATATCTTTATGGACAGGCATGCAATGTGGAGACAAGTATGACAAGAACTAATATTGCATATGAGAAATATTGCACGTCGAAACTACCAAGGTGTATTGGATGTCTGTGTTTGTTAGTCAATATGTGTGGGGTCCGCTCCTGAATCTCTCCTGGGGGAGGGTCGGTATTGGTTTGATCGGCATGGATCAGATGTTGGGGACTGCAAGAGTGAGGGCTGTACGGGTGGAAAGGCGGGGGCAGATGAAAACCTGTTGAACAAGACCTCTGATTGTGCTTCTAACCAAGGAACTCTGTTGCCCATTCATGCAGTCGGAGGGCAATCGGTACTTTTGGCAGAGTTCCCTTGACATGGCAAATGATGACGGACTCATACTGCAACCGTGGGGCTTTTGTTGGCGTTTCAATGGCATGGGCCCATTTCAAATGGAGGGCGATTACCATGGCATTGATGGCAGATACTGTCATGGCGCTTCACAACATACTTCACGACACATAAACGCCGTAATGGCGCAGTGCTGCGCATAAAAGCATACCGACCCAGCCGGGAGAATCACTTCTTCTCCGCATTTTCGAGAACGCACATCAGGATGGCCTCCGTATCACTGCCACGCGGGAAGAACCTCTCAGCGCAACAGTCTCTGGCCCCGGCTTCAGGAAGTGGACGAAGCAGACTCTGATGGAGGAGACATTTCATTTGTCCCGCACGCCGCTGATACCTCCTCATAAGAATCAGAAAAGGAGACGGAACAAGAACACAACACGCCTCCACGGAAGAAGCACCGCGGTTCTGCAAAGCCCTGTCTGAGCCAGACGGCAAAAGATGGCGGGTCGAGGAGGACATTGGAATGCCCGGTCCAGTAGCAAACCACTCGTGCTTCACTGCGTAAACTGGACCCACAGAGTCTGCTGAGGTTTGTCATTGGCATAGTACAAATAATATTCCTACAAACCCATTTAGAGTGAGGTTCGTGTAAATTTACCATTCTCTATTTGTTTATCTTCCGACAGCGTAAAATTACGAGCGTGCTCCCAAACTTCCTTTGCCTGATAGACGCGGGAATGCTGCCGTCCATCGGGGATGCACGGCCCATCAAGCCCGCAGAACAGAGCCGGACTGGAATTTGGCAATTCATGGACTGATGGCGTGCCTTTAAGCAATCAGGTGTCCCGTCGGTGCCGTTGTGGATTGCTGGTCGGAAAACCGCCCGGTGCCGGTAATCAAAGAGACAACGCCCCGAGATGGATTCATTTCAATTATGCAACACCTTCGATTTGATGACGAGGACAGGCGGGCAGAACTTGACAGAATTTGCTGCGATTTCCGACATCTGGACACGCCTCACCAAGAACTGTGCTAAGAGGTTCACTCCAGGAGAACACAGGACTATAGATGAAGAGCTGTTCCCTACCGAGGTCCGTTGCCCAGTCACACAATACATCGCAACCAAGCCAGACAAATTTAGGATCAAGTTCTGGATGGCCACTGATTTGGAGACCCAATATGTCTGCAAAGCATCTCCTCACTTGGGGAAGGACCCCGGTCGTAAGAAGAGAGAGAGACTGGCAGAGAACGTGGTCATGAGTTTGATGGAGCCATTTTGGGGCGAGGGGAGAAACGTCACGACGGACGATTTCTTTACCTCTCCGTCGCTCTCGTACGGACGTCTGCAGCGCGAAACAACACTGCTGGGCACGGGGGATGAAGTCCGCCGTGAACTTCCTCCATTTGTACGGATGTATTCCGTGAGAGCAGCAACACGCAGGTGGCCAGCAGCGACCTTTAACAATATGCTGGACCTGGCGGCGGGGAATGCCTACATTTTGTACGAGGCGTGGACCGGCAAAAGAAGATTGTTTCTGAGTCCTCTAGCTGAGTACAGTAAATGAGTACACCTTGGCAGGCACATGGTTGCCATGGAAAGAAAGTCATTATAAGAGATGCGTGTGGGGCAGATGTTCACTCTTTTTGTTTTCCCCTCCCACGTGTTCCAAATATAAGTGTGGGCAGATATTTTTGCATCCAGTTGCCAAAACGTGTTCTCCATGCAAACGAATCCGCCGTTTGCTAAGCGATGAAAGAATTTGGGATTTGCTCGATACACATATATGTAAATATCACACGGATTACGCCTCGTGTGAGCTTCTTAGTCTGATCGGACTTCTGCCAAAGCGGCCTGGAAGCCACAGCTGCTCACACAGACACCAGTGCTCCCAGTGCACCTGTCGCCTCACACCTTTGGAACGGATCGAGAAGTCCGAACAGGACAAACAGCGTCCCTCTGATTTAATGATATGTTGGCATGTAATAACATTAAGCAGACCTCTGCCCGTAGCTTCAGGCTGTGCCCGTTCCCTCATAATCCTTTGGCAGTAAAACCCACATGACCTGTACGACTCGTCTCCCTTGTCACGCCAGAATTATAATCATTTTGCCCCCCGCCCTTTCGGCATCCTGTCCTGTTTGGCTGCCGACCACGGAGCCGCTTCGTGTGGGGCCCCACACCCCGTGCGGCGGCGTGGTATCAAGGAGTGCACGATACTGTAGGAAGACTGACTAGGAAGACGCCGGAGCACGGCTCCCCAGCAGGCACCCCACAGAGGGGACGACCTGAAACTGCGTGACACCATGGGCAGAACCATATCGCCAGCTGAGCACGACTGAGTAGTTCTGCCCACCAGGTGACACGGGTCCTGCCACCCCAAAAAAGAGTGTAAGGGGTCTGTGAGTCTATGTATAGTGAGTAAGTGTAATTAAAACTGGGGAGTTTGTGGCCCCCAGGGCACCACAGAAGGAGGTCGTGTTTGTGACCCCCCCTGCCACACCCCCATGGAGTACGCGCACTCCCCAAGATCCTACGTGCTTGTTTGCAGGGAGTGGGGGAGCGAGGGCCCGAGGGATAGAAAAAAAAATTCCCTCCTAGAAGACGAGCCAATGGGCAGTACACACCCCTGTTCCCCGGGACCCACCACGGGGCAGCGGCCGGCCTGAGGCGAGGTCATTCATAGGCCCCGGCGCCCAGTGACCGCAGTCTGGAAGCAGCCTCTCCCAGATGCAACACTAAAAAACCCACCATAAAGCCCCCCCAATAGGCATGCCGCTGTAGAAGATCCCGGCGGCCCGGGGCAGTAACCCTTTCAGGCACAGTCACACACCTCACCCCCCAACACTGCCCCCAGTGCAACCCTCCTCCACACCACTGTTTAATCCCCTGAACCCAACGTGGACAGAAACACACACTAACATACAGACACCAGCCCTCAGGCACACAAACCCACACCCGCGCATCCCTATGTAGATTCCCCTAACCCAGGACCTCCCGGGCACCAAACCGGCACCGGGACTCGCACCCCTCCACCCTCGCAGCAGCAAGTCCGGGCCAACCTAGATTCCCCCGGGGGTCAGATACACCCCCCCTCCCACATCTGGGTAGAGGCAGCCCCCGGAACCCAAGGCCCAGGAGCGCCGCACCAAACACACCCAGCCAGCCCAGCCACCCGACCCGGGGCCAGACGGCCACGACCCAGGCCCCAACCTAAAATGCTGTTTCTAAAAGAACCGTTTAATACAAAGGCAGAAAAACATCCAAAGCTACACGGTTCTGTGTCAAACAGTGATTTTAGCCCAAAGCTAAGAAGTGTTCGGGTCGCCCTTAGCAACAACTGCAATCAAGCGTTTGCCATAACTTGCAATGAGTCTCTTACGGCGCTGGAGGAATTTTGCAGAATTGTTGTCATTCAGTCACACTTGAGGCTTTTCCAGCATGAAGCGCCTTTTTAAGGTCATACCACAACATCTCAATAGGATTCAGGTCAGATTCCAAAGTCTTCATTTGGTTTTCCTTCAGCCATTCAGAGGTGGACTTGCTGGTGTGTTTTGGGTCATTGTCCTGCTGCAGAACTAGAGTTGGTTTCGACTTGAGGTCACCAACAGATGGCCGGACATTCTTCTTCAGGACTTTTTGCTAGACAGCAGAATTCACGGTTCTATTTATCACAGTAGAAGTCTTGCAGGTCCTGAAGCAGCAAAACAAGCCCAGACCATCACACTACCACCACCATGTTTTACTGTTGCGCTGATGTTCTTATTGAAGATGTTTTCAGGCAAAAGACAAGATGAGCCTTACTGTTCTTTTTGGTCAGCAGTGATTTTGGTCTTGGAACTTTGCCATGCAGGCTGTTTTTGCCCAGGGTCCTTCTTATGGTGGAGTCGTGAACACTGACCTTAACTTGGACAAGTGAGGCCCACAGTTCTTTGGATGTTATTGTGGGGTATTTTGTGATGTGGAAAGGTCAAGGCTGCGCTCTTGGGGTAATTTTGGTTGGCTGGCCACTCCTGGAAGGTTCACCACTCTTCCATGTGTTCGCCATTTGTGGCTAATGGCTCTCACTGTGGTTTGCTGGAGTCCCAAACTATAATAATCATCATCATTACAATACAGCTACAATAATCATCATCAATCATCTTCATTAATAATAAAGTTTCACTTAAGTGTGTTGTCATTGTCTAATATGTACATTTGTTTGATAATCACAAACATTATGCAATGACTACACTTGTAATATTACTTGTGAGCTTTTCCAGTTTAAGAGTTATTGCACGTGCAATTAGTAGTTTTAATATCACTAGATTGCAGCGGAGCTCCAGCTCTTGATGAGCGGTAGAAAATGAAGCAAATTTGTATCATCATCTGGACGTGAGGAGGTATTGTCGCAGTAGAACATGCTGTGCTGCTTCATCAGCCTCCAGAGCTTCACAAATAATTTTATCTGTGCATTAGGGGTACAAAAAAAGAGATTGTCCTCACGTCAAGTATGTGAAAAAGTAAGATCCAGCCCCAAATATAATGTACACGATACTGTACGGCGATGATATCATTTGTTTACTTAAATGCACTTTCTTTTTCAGCATCACGGCCACAGCAGCCAGCATCGGTGCAGCCGGAATCCCGCAGGCTGGACTTGTTACCATGGTGATCGTGCTGACCTCTGTGGGCCTGCCCACCGATGACATCACTCTCATAATTGCTGTCGACTGGGCTTTGTACGTAAGAGTCCGCCCGTTACCTTTCCTTTTGTAGTATTGCACAGCGGAAGGGGCGTTGCAACGGAGGGAGAGACAGACTTGACTAACTTTAGGTCCAGTCGTGGGTGGGATTGGTTTCACACCAAAATACCGCTGCGTTTTCCAGTTCTCTCGCGTCGTTGAATTCGACTAACCAATCCAAAACGTCCTTTCGGGATAGAGGGCCAATCAGAGTGCATGTTGGTAGCTGGCCAGGTTACTCTGCCAGAGGCGTATTAGGGCCGGATGAAAAAAACATTTCAGATTTTGAGATTAAAAGCTGTAATTTTACAAATAAAATGTTTTAATATTCATATCAATAAGTCGTAATATTAAGACTTTTTTTCCGTCCCTTTGGTTTGGGTGTGAGGTCCTGTTCCAGGACTTAAAATGTCTTAAAAAATGGGTCAAAAATTAAATGGAGTATTAGGGCCTCATAAACAAAAAAAACAACTGAGATTTCGACATTAAAAGTCTTAATTTTACAAGAAAAAGTTGGCATTTTACAAGAATAAAGCAAAGATTTTTCTCACAAAAGACGGGTCAGATAATACGACGGCGTATTAGGGCCACGTTAAAAAAAATCTCTCAGATTTTGAGGTCTAAGGTCGCAATTGTAGGTGAAAAAAAGTCATAATTTTAGGAGAAAAAAAATCTTATGTTTACGTGAACGAAGTGGTAATATTACGAGAAATATATGTCGTAATTTTATGAGAAAAATGTCGTAATGTTTGCTCCTGCTCGATTGACTAGCGACCAGTCCAGGGTGTTCCCCGCCTCGCGCCCAAAGCCGGCTGGGATAGGCTCCAGCATACCCTAATGAGGATAAGCGGTATCGAAATGAATGAATGATTGCTCCCTTTGGGCTGGGTCTGAGGTCCTGTCCCAGGAGGAGTTCAGGTATTCAAATATCCTAAAATATGGGTCAAATAATACGACGGCGTATTAGGGCCACATCAAAAAAATCTGAGATTTCAAGATTAAAAGTCAGAATTTTACAAGAAAAAAAATTGGAATTTTGAGAGAATTGCTCCCTTTGGGTTGGGAGTGAGGTCCTGTACCGGGAGGAGTAAAACTCTTAAAATACGAGTCAAATAATATGACAGCGTATTAGGGCAACATTAAAAAAAAAAAAATCTGAGATTTCAAGATTATTAGTTATAATTTTACAAGAAAAAGGTCGTAATTTTATGACGAAAAAAGTCAAAATTTTAGGAGAAAAAAATGAAAAGTTGGAATTTTACGAGAACTAAATGTCGTAATTTTGCAAGAAAAGTGTCGTAATCTCTGCTCCCTTTGGGTTGCGAGTAAGGTCTTGAGGAGTTCAGGTCTTCAAATGTTTAAAAATAGTATGACGGCATGTTAGACCCACATACATTTTTTATAACAACATCTGAGATTTTGACATTAAAAGTTGTATTTTTATGAAAAAAGTTTAAAAATCATGAGAAAACAGTCAAATACTACGCCGGCGTATTCGGGTCACATTAAAAATGGTACTTTAGAAGCAAGCGTTCATGTCAATGAACCTGCCGGTGTCACGAAAATGAGAAGTCTTGTAGGGCGCGTGCCGAAAGGATAAACACTCATTCTTTGGTTTTCAGGTTTATTCTGAAGGAATCAAATAAATGTCCCCTAGTCTGCTCACCTCTGGACCCTCATTCATGCCAAGCCCATTATGTCCACATGTATGCACACCATGAACTTTTCAATATAATAACATTATATTAGAAAATGGATGGATGGATCGCTCCATTTACTAGAAATGTACAAACACGGTGGCCAAAGTAAGGAACTGGGTGGGGGGAGGAGTGTCAGATGAAAATCAAGATTAATTTATACTGTTGTTATTTTTTGTTGTTAAACACAAAAATCAATAAATACATGTCCTCTTGTCGGCTCACTTCTGGACCTACACGTACAGGACGTAATCCCAATTGGGATACGACAGGGCCTATTTCAACACGATCGCGCCAATACAAAGAAGTCAAAAGACGGTTTGAAGCCCAAACTAAGGATCAGAAGAACATAAAACGACTTGATATTTGATTTACAAACAATATACGTCGAGCGGTGCAACCTCATGGCTCGAGTTGAAAAAGAAAAGGCAAAATGACGCCTGCAGCTTCTGAACACACCGCTTGCCATCGTCCACGCCGAGCACATTATGGCGAGGAAAGGCACACTACAAGAGTCAGATGGCAACGTTGGAAGCCCAGGAGGAGCGGAGAGGACAGAATAAAATCAGAAAAGCAATAAAATCTTGCATAAACTAGCGAACAAAAATAAATAACCCACTGAGATGAAACTCACAAATTTAGAAATAATAAAGAAGGAGCATTTTTAACTCTGTTACACAGTCCATCGGCTTTTTCAGGTTTACATTGTGAGCTCTTCCTCTCGGTGTTTTCCGATGCCAAAAAAGGTGTTTCGACGTCCTATCAAATGTTCATTTTTTACACAAATAGCAAATTACAGTCCAAAATCCAGCCTTGGTTTTCTAACCTTTACCAATAAAAATCAGCCCAGTAAAATCCACTGGTGGTCTAAAGGGAACAACTGCAAAAAATAAAATAAATCAATGACATAAACGTGAATAAAACCATTTTAAAATGCCCACTTTGTTCTTCTCACTGAATCATGACCTTTGACCTTGTCCACACGCTCACCCATGTTAACCGCAGGCTCACTAACGTGATGCTAACCTTTAGGGCGGGGCTGAATTGCAATGGACGGCCTTTTTCAGGATTAAGGGGATTTTCTTACAAAGATGGACTGTGCATGTATTTAATTGCAATCTATGTAATCAGTCTTTATAACATTTTGGGGTACATGCCATCATAAAAATTGAAGCAGCAGACGTGGTGGAAATTAAAATTTGTCATGGTAAAAAAAAAAAAAATTGTAATTGTAATCAAATTACGACTTTTACTCTTGAAATCCGTTTTTCTGAGGTTGCTGGTCCCAAAACAGTCCCAAAACAGTGACTGTAAAATGACACGTGACTTTGCCGTACAGGGACCGATTCAGGACCATGGTGAACGTGATGGGCGACGCCCTGGCCACAGGCATCATGGCGCACATCTGCAGGAAAGATTTTATCAAAGAAGGAGAACAGGTGGGTCACAATGGGGGTGCAGGTGAAATGGATAGTCTTTGGTGGGGTTTTTTGGTGAGTCCTGGAACTCACCACTTCTGTTGGCCCCGTGGTGGGTTATTTAGCAGTCCCACTCAATAAATAAACGCACGGACGGTGAGTCAGCAAAGGGTGCTTTGTTTGGGCACTCCACTCAAAAATTAGTTGAAAAGACGTTCAAAAGTGAAAAGTAAAAAGACGTCTCAACATGGACGTCCTGCTCCTGCTAAAATTGGATTGAAAATCGTCCATTTTTGGGCTATGTTTGGACCAAATCCGTCGGACTAAACTAGTGGCTCTCAGTTCTTTTCTGTCAAGCCACCCCTAGGGGATAAAAATGACCCCCCCCCCAAAACCTGACAGTGAAACCAGGAAATGCATTAAAAAAAATACTCCCACGCCCCCACTGACAGTTAAGCCGCTCCCCCCAGGGGGGGGCCCACCCCGCTGTTTGAGAAGCACTGGACTAAACTAAGCCACATTTCGGGGCTAAGTCATGTCAATGTCGGACGGGTAGGTTTCGGAATTTTGCTGCCACAATTGAAATTAATTAAGAATAAGATGAATTCTGTGTCTGTTGACGTCATCTCCCATACAATGACCTCCGCCAGGTACCTCTGATCTGCGAGACGAAGCCCATGATCAGCATCCAGCAGATGATGACCTACCAGAACCAGAAGAACGGCTGCTACCAGCCGCCTCCGCCGGGCAGCAAGCATGAGCAGCTCTCCCCGGACGTGGCCCGCCTGATCCAGCTGGAGGAGGGCATCCGACCGATGGAGAAGAAGAAGCACGCTCTCTCCTCCCACCACAAGAGAGCCCACCGGGACAAGGACCACTGTTCCATCGACATGAACGGCCTGGAGACGAACGTATAGCCCAGTCGGGGACCAGCAGGGTGTTCTTTTAACACCTTCTAGCTCTAAAAAAAAAAAAAAAAAAAGAGGGGTGCAAAATGGATCAATGCAAACCTTTTATTATTCTTTTTTTTTTTTACAGTTTCTTAAAATGGCCCGCCTTTGATTGTGTGTTTGTGAGGCGTACATATCTAGCACGGACCATTAGGCACCGCCGGCGAGGTGCAGCCTGTGCTTACACGTGTCAAGGTCTCACTGACATTTTTCCGGCATTGAGTCAGCCCCGCAAGGAGCACAACATAAAAGGCCACATTACCTTTTTTTTCCCGGAGACACAGAAAAACAAACTGGAGCGTCGGCTGCGGAGTCCGCGTGAGCTTTTCAGCTAGAAAATAGTACGTCCTCCGAGTGACTCTTTCTATATCGGGAAACTTGGACCTCTCAAGTGTGCGCATGATAAACAGGCTGCAGGACACGTTCCCCGGACCTGCGGAGATCCCCACGAGCATCTTCTCCTTTGTGTATATTCTGCAATTGTTAGAGATCGACAGACGGATCGGTGCAGCATCTGCAGTAATGCGGTCGCTGTACCGGACCGTCCTGGTGAAGAGAGAGCTGAGCCGGAAGGCAAAGCTCTCTGTTTACCGATCCATCTACATTCCCATCCTCACCTATGGTCATGAGTTATGGGTCATGACCGAAAGAACGAGATCTTGAGTTTCCTCCAGAGGGTGGCTGGACTCACCCTAAGAGATAGGGTGAGGAGCTCGGCCATCCGGGAGGAGCTCAGAGTAGAGCCGCTGCTCCTTCACATCGAGAGGAATCATCTAGTCTGGATGCCTCCCCGGTGAGGTGTTTCGGGTATGCCCGGTCGGGAGAAGGCCCCCGGGAAGACCTAGGACGCGCTGGAGGGACTATGTCTCACAGCTGGCCTGGGAACGCCTCGGTGTCCTCCCGATGGAGCTGGAAGAGGTCGCTGGGGACCGGGAAGTCTGGACTTCCCTACTGAAGCTGCTGCCCCCGCGACCCGAACCCGGATAAGCAAAATAGGAAAATAGATGGATGGATGGTTAGTCGCAGGTGAAATGAAAAATGCTTCTGATTGTTACCGTTGTTGAGGTATGATGATGATGATGATGATAAAATGGATGTTGGGGGACGTTTGGTCTTTTTTTTGACTGATGCCTCAGCCCTGCTTATTTTTATGACTTGAACAATGTGCACTTACCGCACGTTTTTTCCGACGACGTGACAGTTTTTCGTCAGCGGCGTATCATATGGAGTACTTTACAAAAGCCTTCATCGGATTTGATGGGTTATTTTTGCATTTCTAAAAAACAACCAAAACCCGCAGCCCATTTACATCCCATTACATCCCAACACCAAAATGCAACAGGTTGGAAAGCCCACGCAGGGGCGATAATGAGGAACTGTGTAAACACCAAACACACAACTTCAGAAACCTTTTGCAAAGCAAGTACCGCAATGCATGTTGGGAGCCGTCACCTCTCCCAATTAGGGATATGATCAAATATCTACATATCAAACTCTAGCGATATTAAAGCTCTTAAGGCTGTGTGGTTGGCTAATTAGTCGAAAGGGGCGGGTTCCGAAAAATAGCAGTGTCTGCCTTTTACTTTACAAATTCAAAACTATTTTGTACAAACTTTTTATTTCTAGGATTTGCCAATCCTGAGAGTCACTAAACGAATATTAGGTTTTTTATAAGTGCTTCACTTCTGTGTGGCATGGACTCCACCAACTTGTGGCACCTTTCAGCACTCCAACATTCCTTAGCAACATTCCACAATTCAGGAACATTTCTTGGTTTTGCTTCAGAAACCCCACAAGATCTCCATCGGATTAAGGTCCGGGGATTGGCCACTCCATAACATGAACTTTGTTGGTTTGGAACCAAGATTGTGCTGGTTTATAGTGTGTTGGGGCGTATTTAGTATTTAGACGTATGCAAACTGATCCATGATCCCTGCTATGGGATAAATAGCCCAACACCATAGCAGGAGAAACATGGCCATATCACGATGCTCCACTGTGGCTTGGATTCAGAGTTTGGGGGTCGTCTCACAAACCCAAAAAGAACAATTTTACTCTCATCAGTCCACAAAATGTTCTTCCAATTTTCTTCAGGCCAGTTGATGTGTTCTTTGGCAAACTGTAACCTTCTCTGCACATGTCGTTTTTTGTTTTTTTAACAGCGGGAGTTTGAATCCCCCCTTTCAAGTAATTGGCCAATTGCACAGCCTTACGAGCGTGCACATCATGAATGCTGGGTATTGTTCGATTTCTAAGAATCCATTGAACCTACGGGTAACTTGTTTGCCATGTAGAAATACAAATATGCTAACAACCTCTGGTTAGTCACGTTGGACTGCTGTTATTTTCAACACTACTGTAAGTCTAAGGGCTAAATTGGTTTTCATGATAGGGAAAAGAACAACAACGATAAAGACCATCCATTTCCTTCCGCATTTCCGAGGTCGGGTCGCAGGGGCAGCAGCCTAAGCAGGGAATCCCAGACTTCCCTCTTCCCGGCGGATGCCAGCTGAGAGACATAGTCTCTCCAATGTGTCCTGGGTCTTCCCCGAGGCCTCCTACCGGTTGGACGTGCACTGAACACCTCCCCAGGGAGGCGTCCTAACCAGATGCCCGAGCCACCTCATCTGGCTCCTCTCAATGCGGAGGAGCAGCGGTTCTACTCCGAGTCTCTCCCGGATGACAGTGCTTCTCACCCCATCCCTAAGGGAGATCCCAGCCACCCTGCGGAGAAAACTCATTTGGGCCGCTTGTACCCGCGGATCAATATTACATTTTTATGTATATCAGGTCATGACCAAGTTTGTTGTAATTCCATCTTCGATGCCGCTTATCTTTACTAAGGTCACGGGGGTTTGCTGGAGGCTATCCCAGCTGACATCCGTAGAGAGGCGGGTAAACCCTGGACTGGTCACCAACCAACCAATGGGCATATGATGTAATTTCTCAAATCATGGGGGGGTTGTGACGTTTGTAGTGTACAAGTGTAGTAGAAATCTTGGTGTCTGACATTTACGCTTTGTAGACCCAACGGACCAGTCCAGGATGTACCCCCGCCTCCCGGCCAAAGTCAGCTGGGATAGGCTCCAGCATACCTGCGACCCGAATGAGGATAAGCGGCATAGAAAATGGACGGATGGAGACCCGACGGATGACGTTGTTTTCACAAATCGGTTCTGAAAAATACGTTGACCGGATGTGGACGCGTTCTGCACACACGTAGAACCAATCAGTGGTCCCCGGGGAAATTGAGACCGCTGCTCTAAATAGTCAACAGGTGTGAATGTGAACGGTTGTGTGTCCACGTGTCCTGTGATTGGCTGCTGACCAGCCCCGGCTGTAACCCCGCCCTCTTACTCAAAGTCTTCTAGCATTGTCTCCAGCTCACCTGAGACCCAGGTGTGTGCAAACTTTTCGTTGTCTCGCCGGCCACATTGGGTTCAAAAATGTTTATAGTGGTCATCACACTTTCTCACGGTGCAACAAAACAAAAACACAACAAATCCACAACAAGTAAACGCATCACATAAGTCAACCACTATGTGGATGATAGCATGAACAACTAAGCGCAAAACATAAACTGTTATTTACAGGTGCCCGCAAGGCATGCTGGGGAGTCCAAAATGAACTCTAAATGATAAAACATTGGATATCAAGAATATGTTAACGTGCCTCAACATATTTTGCAATTAAGCAAATATGCGCCAAACACGGGAAAACGTTGGGAGAAAGAGTACAAGCTACCCAGCATGCCTAGTGACGGGAATATATGGGTGTTTTTTGGGCATGGGTATTGTGCGTTGGTAGTTATTTGTGGGTGCGTTGGGGTTCAGGCTTAGTTGATGGAGTCGGTAAGTTAGGTTGTGCGTCACGTCACCTGTCTGGATCGCTTTTTTTGCACAAGCTACACATTGCATCGGGCTATTTTGTCGACTCAAACGTCCGCAAGTCGTGTTGCAGGCTCCAGCTTTGTTGTGACAAGATTTTTTTAAATGAATTTGAGACGACCGTATTCGGGCCGTTTACAGTATAATCAGTACAATCAATGAATGGGTCGTATTTTTTGTTTGCTTGCTCGTCTGTTAATTCTGCTTCTTGGTGCGTGGAGGATGATGAATAGATGGGCGGTACCAACGATTCTGGACGTGTCCATTGATGCTAATGTGATTAAAACTAATCCATCCATCCATTATCTTCCACTTAAAATGTCAAGGTCACAGGGGTAATATTCTAACCAGCGGCGGCCACAGGGACCACATCTTTTGCAAATAGCAGAGATCCTCAAATCCAACATCCTAGTGAGAGTATTAAGCTCACTGCAGTTAGAAAACTTGTTTATGACTTTCTAAATATTGGGTTTAACATTATTAGAGCCTTCTGGAAATAAAATAGCACCTCTAAACTTGAAATAAACTTTAAAAAAAAGCGTTTCAAACATAGTGGGGAAGAATGAAAAAGACAACAAAAAACTTACCACTTCCACACAGAATAAGAGAACCTTTTTTTATTCAATCTCAGCCATGACAAGTCGGCCAGTTTCCATGCAGAGGTAATGTAATCCCATGACATGTCTCATATCATCACCGATGCCTAGTAACCGGAACTACATACACAGTAGTGTTCAAAATAATAGCAGTCCAATGTTGCAGCCAGATGAATCTGTTATTAGTATACTTTTATTGCTACATGGCAAACAAGTTACCCGTAGGTGAAGTAGATTCTCAGAAAAGAAGACCCAGCACTCATGATATGCACGCTCTTAAGGCTGTGCAGTTGGGAAGTTAGACCGGTGCATAGATCATTTATTTATGTCCCGGAAAAATTTAGGAAAGAGGCGTGTTAAAAAAAAATAGCAGTGTGGCAGTCTGTGAATCAGGTGGCCCCTACTTAAGGATGAAAGCAGCACTTGCTGAACATCATTTCCCTTGGAAAGCCTGGGCGAAATGGGTCCTTCAATACATTGTTCAGAAGAAGAGTGTACTTTGATTAACACTTTAATCAGAGAGGGGAAAATTTATGAAGAGGTGCAAAATATTTTTGGCCTATTCAGCTATAATGATTTTAAATGCTTTAAAATGGAGAGGAAAACCAGAGGCACGTGCCAGAAAACGGAAGACAACTATCAAAATGGAATGGAAGAATAACCAGAATGGCGATGGCTCAGCCCATGATCAGCTCCAGGATGATCAAAGACGGTCTGAAGTTACCTGTAAGTACTGTGACAGTTGGAAGACGTCTGTGTGAAGCAATTTTCTGCACCTCTTTTTCTGACCACTGCTGTGACTTGTCTTTCAAAAGTGTGACTAACAATAGCCTAGAGTTTCGCCTTAATTTGCGTGAATTCTCTGGTTAGCATCTTGTCGCGTTAAGACACTACGTGAGTCCAGTTCTATTCTTAACATATATTTTTTTTAAATCTGAAAACGTAGCATACTGTTAGCTAGCTAACAAAATGGCCACCGGAAGTCATCTGTATCGTCTAAAAATGGTAACACAAAGCACTTTTTTGTTGTAGTTTCACATGCACAGAATCATGTCTTAAATGTTCATTTGTCCCTGTCACTCATCATGTACAGTATATTCATTTCAATTCATCTTTAATTGCTTTGTGGATTGCATTACTTGGGATTTACAATGTTTGTTATTGGGGGAAATTAATTTGAACATTCGGGAACAAATTAATGATGCTACACAAGGTTCCAGTGTAGACTGCATGCAACGAGGCTCTAAAACGTTAGAAAGGTTGCCACGGTAACATAATTGGTTGCCTGCTGTATTGGAAAACAGGACCCGCAGCTTTTCCGAGCACTCAAATAACTTATTTCCTTGCCTTTCAATAAATGCCGGAGCGTGCATGTATAGTGAAATAAAAATAGTAATAGCGGCTGCCAGTTTGTCAGAGGTGCTGCAGTACTCACTTCATCCTGAAGGGGCGGGTGGGCATGTGTGAGCTGGAAGGTGCTTGTCACTGCCGTCCTTCCATAGAGAGAAAAAAGCCAAGGGGTTTTGTTTTTTGACAGCACCACCACTGGCTAGAGATGAGCAAGTCAAACGCATTAAATATATTTTTATGCGCTGATGAATGAATGAAAGAATTTGACGGCCATACAATGAAAACGGGTTTAAAAAATGTTGTATATAGGCCTGTGTGCCGCCACACTGGCCGTCGTCGAGGCATCCAATGCGGCCACTACGCGGGGTCACGTGTGTTTTTATCGCTCCCAATATTTTGTGCTGAAAAGCCGCATGGTGTGGGGGTGGAATGAGCTGCTGAGTCTGTCAGTGGAGCAGGACAGGGATAGTAATCTGCCACTGAAACGTCTTCTGTAGGAACAGCAGATTCGGAAATTGAGAGATGGACTATATCAGCATATCGGATATCGGCAAAAAAGACGTTATCGGACATCCCGAGTAAATACTAAAAAGCACTACCAACATGGAGCAAGAAGGTGAGAATTCAAACACCTACACAGTCAATAGTATTCATTCAATATATTTTGCAGGTCAGTCGGTCGGAACGACAAATCATAACAAGTACTTCTGTTTCTGATTTGAAACGCACGTACAAATAATGACAAAAAAACAATTGTTTAATTACACGGTTGCAATTCAAATGAATCACAAGGCTTTATTAACTGAGTTTTAATTCTGCGAAGTAACGATAACATCAATTCCTTAGAAAAGAAACAGGCCAAAGGGTTCAGTGTAGATATAGTGTTCTACTGGCTCAGCTCATAATTAAATTACTCATCCAAACAAAACCCAGCATTTTAGTGTACTTACATTGTTACAATTCTAATTCATTATAAGGCTGGAAGGAGTTTGTGACTACCCCATCATCCAGAGTTCCACCGTGTTCCTTTTGTTGTAACGTGTGTATACCGGGCATCATAACACTGTTCCTGGAAGCACGTTGGTAGAAAGCTGAAGAAAGTACTGAAAAATGTTCATCATCACTGATGTGTGATTGCAAGGGAGGGAGAGGGGACGGAGAAGTTCACGTGGCACAGAGACACAGAAGACATTTTCATTTGTTTTGGGGGTTTGGGGACCCTGCAAAGGAGGGCAATCATACAGCATGGGCCATAATTAGTTAACACTTTGACATTTTACATTCATGCTATTTATATATTTAATCTCTCAGGTGCTCCAAAAATGTAAATAAATGTAAAATGTCTTAAGTGTTAACTGTGTGTGTGAAGACTTGTGCTTTTTTTAACACGTTTTGCTAAATTCCTTAAGCGCGAAGCTTGCGCAAACTCGTGCGCTGCCAGGAGTGTCTCCTGGTGATGTTATGTCATTTGTTATGAATTACAACTCCATTTCACTGTTGCTGAATAAACGAGCCGATCCCCTTTCTCCTTCAGATGTGTCTTTGAGCGGTTTCTCAATACGCCACGACAGAGGACGTCTCAACAATGAGACCACTATGGTGCTCAGTTTTCACTGTCCATTTCATAGGAGCACAAGAGAGACTTCCATCTTTATCCGTGATGAGTCAGTGTAGCGGCACACAACTTAACTAGTTCTTTTCGTTTTGTACAGTATTAGTAATTCATGGCGGGGCGTGCGTAACCACAAATCGCCGTAAAGGTGTACACGTCAGGGCTTTACAGTATTCTCTCGTTCTCGCAGTTAATTGGTTCCAGACTCGACTGCGATTTCCTTCTTTAGAGATGGAATACTTTTGTAGCTGGAGCATAGAAACAATGTTTACAAGCTTCTAAATGCTGATTTTAACATTATTGGAGCCCCCTGGACATGAGCTAACACCTATATAGTCTCCTTTACACCCATATTATCCAATATAAAACATATAATTGGAGAAAATGAGCCATTTTCTGTCGTTACAAATGTGCTCCCTAAGGTAGCAGAATAAGTGACGAACAGGAAGTGACGTCAGGGGTTCGGAGTAGAGTTTTAGCTTGTTGTGGGTTACTGTAGCAACAGTTGCACGTGTTTTTATTAGGGATTATTGTGCAGGTTGGGAGATAATTCATATTGCAATAAACGCCTGTTGTTCCTGGGATCAGGTCTGGCCTTTCGGGCCCGCCGGAACATTACAGTAACGTTACTGACGCCTAGTGAACAGTGTAGAATACTACATGTCATTCGCAGGATTTGTGAATGGCACTTAATTTGGCCAAAAAATGTTTCAATATGCAAATTTTGCACTCAACACTGAAACGGTCTGATTTATGTTTTAATGCATTTGAAAAACCGCAACACAGCGACGCTTGCAGAATCAGAACCACAAAGCGGCGGCTGTATTGGGCTTTCCTTGTTTAATGATTTAACTTTTTCTTTAGCGTGACTGTAAGATACATACTTAGAAGGTATGTTTTGGCTTTCAGTTCAATGTAGGTTGGTGTTGTGGTCCAAATGATACCGAATTGCAACTGAGCGGCCAAACCGCCAGCAGAGCGAAACACAAGTGTTGCAATAACCTTCGCACCAACTTCAGTTGCATGAATTACACCACGGTGTCGTTTCAGCCTTCCCTCGCATAGACCGCGATAATACTGCGTTTCTTCATCTCCATATTCACAAAGAGCAGTGTGTAAGTGTATTTGACGGTACAACAGAAGCAATACTGGTGCAAATAAAAGGCTCAAGGTAAAAGTTCTGTAGCAGCGAAAACTAGAAAAATAGATTTTTTTTCCACACTGCAGCCAATCAGTACCTGTGTCCCACCAAACTAATTCTAATGGTGAGAGTCTCATCTGCGATCACAGCTTGGCTCTTCCTGGCGATATCTGAAGGCTCTGCAGCTTCATGGCCATGCCCATGTTCCCAGTAATCTTCAGTTTTCCTTTAAAGAACGCCTGAGGAGGAATAGGTGCAGAGAGAATGTGAGTAGCACAAAAGAGATGGCAAAATGTGCTCTTATAAACACGATGCCTGCAAGTGAACCAGGCGATCTGCCAAAGCGTGATGATGGAACTGCTCCAGACGCGGCTCATGAGGAGGGAGTTAGAGTTACAACAAAATTACGGGAGCGGAGCTTTTGTTAGTGAACCAGCGGCTAATGTTAGCTGCCTGATGAGAAAACCAAGCCAAGGCTTCCACAATTAAAAGATGAGAATAAATAAAACATGGAAGAGCATCGCTTTGTGGCATGTTTGTGCCGTTCTCTCCTCTTCTACCAGAGATGCTTTGCCGGTTGTTGTCCAGGCTTTCTGAATACTCCACAAAAGCTCAAGGCTTTTAGCTTGACATTGAGGGGAAAAAAACAGTACGCCCCCCCCCCAACTAGGGATGCTCGGATCAAAAGGCTGTGAAAGAGCACGTAATTGGCATTTGCTGAGAAATGCCTTTCAACGCCGATCACCTCATGCTTGGACAATTGCAGCCTACAGCCTGTAGCGCTCGTCCCCGGCCCACTTTCCTTCACTCAGGCGTGCCAGACCCAAAACAAACATGTCTGCAGCGTGGCTCTGCAGTCTGTTAGAGTGAGATCAATTTTGCTCCCTGCAAAGCATGCCACAAAAAGTATCTCACCGAGAAAGCAAGTTGAAAGCTGAAAAGCTTTCAATTATTACAGAGTTTGAAAAACAAACGCTTGAGGGAGCATGGTGAGTTTTTGAGGCTAATGGCAGCTAATGTAGCCAAAATGCAGAACAATTGATATTAGGAAGTCCAAATCATTCATTCATTTTCTATGCCGCTTTTTCTCATTGGGGTCGCGGGTATGCTGGAGCCTATCCCAGCTGACTTTGGGCGGGAGGCGGGGTACACCCTGGACTGGTCGCCAGTCAATCGCAGGGCAGACAGACAATCATTCACACTCACATTCACACTCTAATGGTGAATTTAGAGTCGCCAGTGAAGCTAACATGCATGTTTTTGGAATGTGGGAGGAAACCCGAGTACCCGGAGAAAACCCACACACGCACGGGGAGAACATGCAAACTCCACACAGAGATGCCCAACGGAGCTCCAAACCCTGAACCTCCCGACTGTGACGCCAACATGCTACCCACTTGGCCGCCATGCCATCAAATAACCAAATAATCCAAAAACCGAATTCATTGGACTGGATGAGCAGCATTTCTCAGCGGTGGAAGGCACCGGGTTTGCCGACTGCTCTCGGACTTGGAGGCCTGCTGCGTGACATTCCAATGTACTCAGATCCAAAGTCTCTTAAAAGAGTCGTCTGATCCTTTAAGATTCACAAGTAAGAAGTTGTATACAAAAGTTTGGGCACCCCTAATCCTTTTCAAGATTTTCCTTTGTTATTGATTAGCTTTTGGGATCAGCAATCTCAGTTATTATATCACAAAGAAGACAAACAGTGATATTTGAGAAGTGAAATGAACTTTTTAGGATCTACAGAGTGTGTCTTCTTTTCCTTTCGGCTAATCCCTTCAGGGGTCGTCACAGCGAATCAAACTACAGAGAGTGTGCGATAATTATTTTTTTTAGGCAGATAATTAGGCAGGTGCATACATTTGGGCACCCTTGTTGTCCTATTGATTTGAATAACTTTAGCGCTAATTATTGGAAAACAACATTCGTTTGGTAAGATCACTGACCCTTGACCTACATACACAGCTGAAGCCAATCATGACAAAGGGTATTTAAGGTGGCCAATAGAAAGGTTTTTCTCCTCTTAGCATCTTCTCTGAAGTGTGCCAACATGGGAGCCTTAAAACTACTGTCAAATGACCTGAAAACGATTGGCTGGCGACCAGTCCAGGGTGTACCCCGCCTCTTGCCCAAAGTCAGCTGGGATAGACTCCAGCAACCCCCACCACCCTAACGAGGATAAGCGGCATGAAAAAAAAAAAGTTTTTAAAATAAGGCACATTACATATAAATAAGACATAATAGAAACTCAAACGTGTTAGCATTGGGATTTTTCCTTGTTGTTCTGTACAGTACTTCCTGCGGTGGCTATCGTCTAGTGACCAGCGTAGAATATTATATATAATCACATCTTTGAAAATTATTTTGAATGCCTTTTATTTGTATTGTAAGTTATTTAGCCTTTTTTTTCCTCAAAAATGCTTAATTTAGGCACAAAATCCATACAATGCTTAAATATGCATTTTTTTAAAACCAATAATAGGCCGTATTCAACCACAAAACAGCAATTTTTGTAAGACCGTGATAGAAACAAGCGGCAAAGTTTGAAGTACTATGTGGCGGGGGATTACTGTAGTTGTGTGAATGCGTAAAGCAGTTCTGTTTCCTTATTCCGACGTTTTCTGACGTCTAAACTCCTTTATTTTTCAACCAATTCACACCAATAGTTCAGTTCATTCAGCAATTGATACCATTTTAGAGTTTTTGTTTTTCTTTTAAGTCCCTCATTTTGCACAATTCCCCCTTTCTTCCCCATTGAAAATGAATTGGGCATTTTTCCAAAAGTCCATATTTCTCAACCGATTCGGACCGCGGCCAAGAGAGAATGCTCAAATCACTGGAATCAATTCTCTGTCACTCCTACGCTGACGTGTGTGCACGTGTGGTGGGTAGATCGCAAACGAATCGGCTCTTTGAACTTCAAATCAGTTTATTATCTTTTTTTTTTTTTTTTTTACTGCGTGATGGTTAGGGGTCGGGGAAAAGTCGAAATGAACAACTTTAATCAGGACATTTAGCATTGCCAGTGCATTGTGCTATTTTGCTACGCGTTAACATGCTAGCAGGTAGCATGTTAGCATTAGGTGTGGCATGATAACGTTAGCGCCGGTGACATGCTAACATTAGCACAGTAGCATTTGATCTGTTTTCTTTAGTAGAAACCTACACAAAACTTTTAGTGCTAATGTGTTAGCGCTAGCATGCTAATATTAGCATCGTAGCATATTTTGACATTTTAACCCTACCATGCTGGGTGTTTTTGTTAGCATGCTAGCACGTTAGCAGTGTTAACATTCCACCTTTAGCATCATACACTCAAGCCACTGCATGTGCACGTGCAGTTTGTAAATGGACAGAGTGATGCTCCGTAACACAAACAAACACGATCTGGTATGTTAGGGAGACTCTAAGCGTTTAACACCATTTCAAACTCAGCCACATCGCCCCAAACAGACGATTCTCATACAACGCGTGGTGGCACGTACCGTTTGCGGGTTCAACTTTCCGGTCATCAGATCCAGAAGATCCGGATCGCTCATGGAGAGGGTGCAGTCCGCCTTTGTACCTGAAAGCCATGTTGCAAAATAAGAATGACCGCATCAACTGCAACAGCGTAGCAAAACCTTCAGCCATGCATGTCTAAATTGTGCACAGGTGTGAATGCGAGTGTGAATGGTGGTTTGTGCGCATGCGCCTGCGATTGTCGAACATGAGAGCCATAGATTATGGATGAGCATATTGCAACACGGCTCATAAAAAGTTGATTTTTTTTTTAAATATATGTTACATATCCAATGTTACCTCAAGCAGTTTCTTTTTTTTTTTTTAACTACAATAGATCCCTCACCTTTTCGTAGGGGTTACGTTCCATGCCTACCAACAAATGGCAAAACATGAGTAATTGATCCGCCCGAATAAATGACTATTTTTAACACTCGGCTCCCTCCTAGTCCTCCAGAACCTCCTGCTAGCTTGGTTCTGACGTTCTCACCCAATTTCGCCACATTTGCAATAAAAGCGACTGTTGGAGCCTGCCCTCCCCTCGTTAATCACTATTGTTCACTAGCAACAGAAGCTGGCAAAAGAAGTTCTTTTCCTCATGCAAATATTGACAATAGGACGCTTTGACTGCTTGAACCCACAATGGCAGCAGAGGTCTCGTCTGGAATGGAATCACAGGAGTGCCAAAATGAACAGGAAATCGCCAGCCAGAGGCATCCGGTAAATGCAATGACAGCCAATAGAAAAGTCAAAGACAAAAGAGGAAAATAAACGCCAAAAAGGAAAAAACAAAGACAATACAGAAAAAGCAATGACAAGATCGGAAAAAGAATATCACCACATTTGAAGATGATGAGGTTCTTTTTGGGAGTGACCAGGATGGACAGGATCAGGAATAAGTACATCAAAGGGACAGCACATGTTAGTGGTTTTGGAGATCAGAGAAGATTGTGTCGCTCATACAGAGGGTTGTGTCAGGAAGGGTATCTGACGTAAAACTTGCCAAATGAAAACATGCGAATCACACAGAAAAATGTATTCGCTGTGGCGATCCCTGATGGGATAAGCAGGGATACACCGAAAGAAAAAGAACATTTCCTTTTCATTTTGGCACTCCTGTGATTCCATATGGATGAGCCAACAACAATACCAATATCATCAATACCAATCAATACCAATGCTATCAAAACAGGACTTTAATATTCAACACAGGGATTCTACCATGCCTTTTTGCGTCGCGGTTTTTACTTCCCTACTAACCATATGTGGTAATTCACTGCTACGCTTACCTCTAATTAGTTGCAAAGAAATAAATATGGAAAAAGTATCAGTTGTGCTGTGCAGAAGTCAGGTTGACCCGCAGGCCGCCAGCCCCCTTTGACAACGGTTAGAATTCATATTATGGCAAGAACCAATCAGCTACGTCAAGAGAAACAAGAGGCCATCATTGCTTTAAGAAACGAGTCAGTCAGGAAAACTGCAAAAACTTTTAACGTGTCCACAAGAGAATGAGGAGGCGTGTCCAAACTTTTGGCCTGTACTCTTTTCTTAACTTTTGAAGCATAAAATGTAAATGAGGATAAGTGTACTTTGGCTGCAGATATGCTAATGTCTAGAAAACGAAGTTAGATACCAGCTTCGTCGGTGACACAGCCGTTGCCGTTTTTCACATCCACAAACCAAGTCGCCTCCTTCCCACCGGGGCCATCTTTCACCTGAAAAGCAAATACGCCCCCAATCTTCTTGACAAGCTGTGCTCCTTCCTGCGGGAGGACAAAAAGTATTTTAAGCTGTACAAAATAATCCTGCACAAAAGATGGTTTGAATTTTCAAATGGAAAAATAGGATCAAAGCGCGAGTGACGACCACAACAGCAAAATCAAAACAAACACGAGAATAACACATTTGGTGGCCACGTGGACGGTCTCTACGTCGACACGTGACGGAGACCCTCAAGCGCCACTCAACCTGTGGTCTCCAACCGCTACACACCAAACGTTGCTGGTTTTCGCTCACAGTTTTCATGACCTGAAATCTGCGACGGATGTGCTGATTGCGTGCCAGAGGTCGGCCCCAATGTTTTGGGGGCCATGCGTTGTTAGGTGGTGCTTGTGTCCTTGTATGTGAATGCCACAACCATGGTCTGCAGGATCTCGTCAGGGTATCTCGGTGCCTTCAAAATGGCGTCAACAAAAGGCGCCCATGCCGGTGGAGTGATGATATGGGCAAAAAGCACGGGTGCATTTTATTTAGGCGTCATACGGATAAATCCGATAGCGCCGATAACTGATAATTAAAAATAAACGCTCCGATGACACGCGATTAGCTGTCCTGCGCTGGAAAGTGAGGTGGGCGTGCAAATCAAGCGCTCCTTTTCTCCTGCGTGTGACGTGCTGTAAACACGTGTTGTAAACAAACATGGCGTCCATCGTTGGATTCATTAACAGGGGGGGTCAAACTCGTGCGGTGGAAGGGCGAGTCCCTGCAGGTTTTCTTTCCAGCCGGTCACGACTTTGAGACCCCTGCTTTCCAGCATAGAAAACCCGCTTAAGACCTTCCAAATATGTTTTTTAGCATTGTTAGAGCCCTCCAGACATGAAATAACACTCCTACAGTCACTTTTGGACTTACATTACCCAATATAGTCAACATAATAATAAAAAATAACACACACGTTAGCGCTGACAAGCATACTCGGTGGTCTGTCTTGTCACATCGTTCTGTCTCATTGATGTGACGGTCCTGACACCTTGTGGACAGTGTAGTACAGAAATGGCGCAAAGAACACATACAAAGTGAACATTCATTCACACAGGATCTGCTGTCAGCCACAACTCACGCCGGTCTCCACATATTGTTCACCCTGCTAACACTCAGCATCTCTACAGTAGCTAGCTGACGCCGCACACGTCACTTCCCAGGCCCCGCCTCTTAAAGGTTGACACGTCACAGTCGTCCCTCGCTGTATCGCGGTTCAAATAGCACCCCCACGCAGGTTTTCAAGAAGTAATAAATAATCAACAGATGATCACTTTTGTGGTTGACTATGAATTATTATTAAATTATTATTAGTTACTAGTTATTTAATGTCTACAGGGCTGTAATAATGTTAAAACCCATATTCAAAACGCGTATTTATAAAGTTATAAGCAGGTTTTCTATGCTCTAACTACATAATTACTTGGTTTATTTATCGCGGTCGAGTCTGGAACCACATAACCACGATAAACGAGGGATGACTGTGTTTGTATTTTCATTACCTTAGCCATTTTTAGTGTTGAAAATGCTTAGTTTGCGATGTTCGAACCGCGATGTAGCAAATGAGGAATGTGTATCAAACCATAGCACAGCAATATTCGTCCCTAAGATGGTTTATTACACTCGCTCTGTATTGTTTTCGTCTAGGTGTGTTCTGATACAACTAATTTCACTAACAACAGCAATATTGCAATGTTAAAAAATGCTTGATCAAGTGATATTACTGCGACAGAAACAGTCGGCAACTGTAGGTAACTCACCCGTTTACTTCTTTAAGCACAAGTTTTTTTCACAGTGTAATAAAAATAATAAAGGGGAGGTTTAACATGCTCGCTCATTCCTGCTATAATGACTCTTTGCTCGTGTGATTCCGCTTCATATGCGCCATGACATTCATGTGCTTCCACTGTTCTGCACCACCACGGAAAAACTTGTGCATGACAAGTTTTGCTCTATTTGGAGTCCTTTCATCACCCCTGCTTGCTCCTTGCTAGTTTGTTAACAGCTGTTGTGATCACATGGGTTTTATCCAATCCAGTCTGGAAAGGAGTGTACATAGTGCCTATTGTATATCGGAGATTTGAGATGTTTTGCCTGTAATACTGTATGTTGTGTTTATACTTTTTACAAAATATGAAAAAAAAAATATATAGACATATCAAAGTGGGTGCCGCATCCTTTGAGTTTTTTGTAAGGTTTGGACCATAAAAGAATTGGTTTCACCTTATTCACCACCGTTATCGTGAGCAAAGTGTATTGTATCCTGAGGCACCCGGAGATTCGTAAGCAGGAAAAAAAAAAGATATCATGCATCCTTAAAGTTCTGAATGGCATTCTGCACGCACAAAGATACCGCGACAAGATCCCGAGGCCCATTGTTGTGTCGTTCATTCGATGTCAATTTTCCAATTATCTGTTCTTTTTCCTGAAGTGGCATCCAATATGTTCCCCTGCAGTTGTAATTCAGCTTCCTCAAGATTTAACATACAGTTAGGTCCAGAAGTGGATGATGGATCAAAGCATTTGCTGGGGCTCACGCCATAATGGCTGATAAATTATGTTAGGGCATAGATAAAAAGTGCACAGCGGGGAAGCGGCTGTCAAAAAAAAAGTAAAAAAAACAACAGACAAGACCAAACATGAAACAACAGGCATGTGTTTATCAATGGACTGAGGGAGGAAATGTATTGTTTCATTTTTTGTTTGAATGTGTCCTGCAATGGGAGGACTAAGGGAAGGATAAATGAATGCATTTATTCATTGAATGCACCCTGCTATGGGAATATGCTATATAGGTAGAAAAATCAAAGTAGAATCAAAAACCAAAATTGCACTCTACCTTCTGCAGGTGTCTGTCAATCTCCTTGAAGACGGGGTATGATTTAAAGCCCTCCAAATTGTGGCTTGCACTCGTGGATATTGCTCTGACTTGCGCACTGGGAGGGGCAAAAACAAGCAGGTGTCATACAATACCCAAATTGTTTTTAGGGGCCAAAGTGATGCTGTGATACAGAAAAAAGTGCAAGTGGCCACAATTAGGCCCGGTAACAAGAGCGGCATAAAAATACTGCCATTACAAATGATTATTGCGCCATGTGGCCATACGAATAAATATCTACGCACAATATCCGTGCCATATAAAACCCCTATTAAATTCCCGCTCGATTGTAGCACACTGTTTTGTGAGCAAATTAACCCATTCGCCCTGTACTCTACCAATCTGCAGAATGGAGTGCCCAAACAAAGCACCCAACCCACTGCTGATTCACAATCTGTGCATTTTCTGTATTGGGCATGACTGCTAAATAACCCTCCATGGGGCCAAAGAAAGCTGCGAGTGCCATCAATTTGATGAAGAGCAACACTATTACATTTAGGGGTGCACAATTAACAGAAGTTTATTCACTATCACGATTTTGGCTGCCACGGATAAATTGCGATGATTGTCTGTGACATAAAACATATTTTTGTTAATATTTTTGGATGTCTGGAAAGAATTCATTGGATTTGCATAAAATGTAAGTAAATCTAATTAATGCCATGTAAATCTAATTATTCAGTTTTCAAAATAATTGATCTTGATTAACATTGAGTGTAGATGTATTTTCTGGGACTTCCGAGCGTACTTAATCGCAGAAAACTGTACTTCCGCAGTAAGAGCTGCGATAGCAAGAGATACAAATATCCACTTATTGTTTTTCTTTGTCTTTCAGTTTATTTAGGCCACACATGCACACTGTTTCGATTTTCGGCGTGTCAGTGAATGCATCTCGCCGTTAGTGTAGCGACAATGACAAAGCGTTGTTGCCAGAGCGAACAGCCTGGAGATGTATTTGTGAGTTGGATATCCACATATGGGGTTGCAATTGCACTGCTGTCGATGCATTCAGCTCAGAGTAAATGTATTAAGGAGGCTCTGTGGGGATGCTGCTGTGGCTCCGTCAGCCGTCATGACAGGACAGAGGTGTGACGTAATTATTGAATGTGCAATTTTTGTCTTAACTATAATATGTTTTGTCAATATACTATTAATACTATTATATTAAATATGTTAGTCCCCTTCTATTCTATTCTCTATATCTGATCATATGTGCATATTGTCTATTTCTTTGCTCCTCAATTCCCACCATTGCTTTGTTTTGTTTTGTTTTCTTGTCTTGACAGACTTTTCTCACTTCTTGCTGTGTTACTGGGTGGAGCCCATAAAGTTTTCCATCAAACCACCGCGTCCACATCGACACACTACCGCACTGTTACGACACATTGGATACCTGGCATCCTGTGCGAAGCCCATCTTGTAGAGAGTGACAACCACAGCTCCTCCTAAGCCAATGTTGTGCTGCAAGGCCACTTTAGCTCCAGGTACTTGCCTCCTGCCAGCCTGACCTCTGAGCTGCCAGCAGAGCTCAGCACACTGAGCCAAACCTGAGTCACGAGAGCGTGAATGTTAGGATGAATACACACACACACACACACTCACACATATTTTTATTTCTTTTGTTTTTTTTTTTTTTTTAATTTTTTTTTGTTTTGTTTTTTTTTTTTATATCTTTTTTATGTTTTTTATTAAGAATTTTGTTTTACTTTTGTTTATATCATCTTTTTTTTTTTTTTTATCCAGTCCTGGACTGCGCGCGAGAGATGTATCGCAGGTCTTTCCTTCCTGTTG
The DNA here is from genome assembly GCA_024372805.1 of Oostethus manadensis. Lineage (NCBI taxonomy): Eukaryota > Metazoa > Chordata > Actinopteri > Syngnathiformes > Syngnathidae > Oostethus > Oostethus manadensis. The sequence continues at coordinate 1,246,428 of QODF01000013.1, read as the reverse complement.
CTGTCAGACTTTATAACAAAAACTGCTCCAAAAATCCTGTACACAATAATAGCAGTCTAATGTGACTAACCAAATTAAGTAGTTATTGGTATATTTTTATTGCTACATGGCAAGCAAGTTACCAGCAGGTGCAGTAGATTCAAAAGCAAACAAGACCCAGCATTCATGATATGCACGCTCGTAAGGCTGTGCAGTTGGGCAATTAGTTGAAAGGGAGGTGTTCAAATAAACAGCGGTGTGGCATCTGTGTGATCAATGATTATCTTCTGTTCTTTTGGGCTTATCCTTGCTCGCCATAGCAAATCCATTTTGTGAAAAAACAGGTGCGAATCAGGTGGTCCCTATTTAAGGATGAAAGCAGCACTTGTTGAACATGCATTTCTCTTTGAAAGCCTGAGGAAAATGGGTCCTTCAAGACATGGTTCCGAAAAAGAGTACTTTGATTAAAAAGTTGCAGGGAAAACTTATGAAGAGGTGCAAAAAATGTTTGGCTTTTCAGCTAAAATGATCTCCAATGCCCTATATGATGGAGAGCAAAACCAGAGACACGTGGCAGAAAACGGAAGACAACTATCAAAATAGATGGATGATCAGCTTTAGGATGACCAAAGCCTGTCCGGAGTTACCTGTAAGTACTGTGACAGTTAGAAGACGTCTGTGTGAAGTTAATCTATTTACCCGAATTCCCCGCAAAGTCTCTCTGTTAAAAAAAAGGCATGTGCAGAAGAGGTTACGATTGGCCTAAAGAGAAATGAAAGAACATTTTGTGGACTGATGAGAGTAAAATTGTTCTTTTTGGGTCCAAGGGCAGCAGATCGTTTGTGAGACGACCCCCAAACTCTGAATTCAAGCCACAGTACGCAGTGAAGACAGTGAAGCATCATGATATGGGAATGTTTCTCCTACTATGGTGTTGCCCTATTTATCCCATAGCAGGGATCATGGATCAGTTTGCATATGTCAAAATACTTGAAGAGGTCATGTTGCCTTGTGCTGAAGAGGACATGCCTTTGAAATGGCTGTTCCAACAAGACCATCACCCCAAACACACTAGTAAACCAGCAACATCTTGGTTCCAAACCAACAAAATTAATGTCATGGAGTGGCCAGCCCAATCGCAGGACCTTAATCGGGTGACATCAAAAATACAATTAAATAATACAACTGAATTCTCATACAACTAAATAGTAGTTTTTAAATTCACAGGATTGCAAAAAACAAAACAAAAATGTTTGTACAATATACAGTGGTACCTTGACTTACGAGTTTAATTTGTTCCCAGACCTAACTCGTAACTCGATTTACTCGTATGTCAGAACAATTTTCCCCATAAGGAATAACCGTATAATCCGCATAATGGCTCGTATGTCGGAAAACTCGTAAGTTAATGCACTGTGTCAAGTTACCACTGTAGTTGTGAGTCTGTAAAGTCAATGGCAGATTCTGCTATTTTTGTGAACACACCCCTTCCAACTATTTGCCCAACTGCTCGGCCTTGGGAGCGTGCATATCATGAATGCTGAGTCCTGTTTGTTTTCTGAGAATCTACTGCACCTACTGGTAACGTGTTTGCCATGTAGCAATACAAATATACTAATAACGGTGATTCATCTGGCTAGCCACATTGGACTGCTGTTATTTTGACCACTGCAGACCACAATAACTATGCAATAAACCTGTGGCTTGTTCAACATGTACATAGCTGAAAATAAATGGCGGACTTTCGTACTCTGCTCTTGTACCTTTGCTGCCGTTAACCTGCAATGTCCCCTTGTGTGACTAATAAAGGCAGATCTTATCTTAATTCCAATGTAAAGGTGACGATATGGGTGTTATTTCATGTCTAGAGGGCATAAATGATGTTAAAAAATGCATTTTTAGGATTGTCAACAGGTTTTCTATGACACAACTCCATTTATGAAGATGGAATCCTACTTTGCCAAAAATCACCTGTCACAGTCGGGTGTGGAACCAATTAACTGCAATAAACGAGGGATTACTGAATCGCGGAGATGATTCTGGAATGCCAGTAAAGCTAAAACACTGAACTCTGCAATAGATTTAAAAACAGGAGTAGGAAACAACAACTGGGATTTATGCACTGTATTCAACAGACTAACTGTGATTCTGTGGATGCCATTCAAAGGGCAGTGTGTGCCTGGCAATGCAGGAGGAGATGGCTCTCAAGGACTTGCTAGAGTTGCTCCGATAGCCGTAAATAATTGCGCTTGTGTTTTTCAAGGCTGACATGTCAGACCTTCAAAGCAAAGATTAAGAGCATCAGTGCTGATCAGCTAGGCAGGCATCCTATCTGCCAGTCTTTATCAGAGTGAGCTAAGGGTGATGCTTCAATGCAGCAGGGGGGGGGCAGGCCTGGCATTAGAAGAAAAACGAAATTGGATTTTTGCTCCGATTCGCATCAATCTAAATGCAACAAAAACAGCCAGGGAGAATGTGTCAACTATCGCTGATTGAACAACAGGCGCCAACGTGAATATAAAGCTCCTGTCACGTGCCTCCTAGTGGACATTGCATGCATTGCTTAACAAATCCGCTGATCTCTTTCATTGCCTGTCGGGCTTCGGTAGAAAATAAAAGAACGTGCTTACCGGTAGCTCCTAAAGGATGACCTTTGGAGATGAGGCCGCCACTGGGGTTGATCACAAACTTGCCGCCGTATGTGTTGTCTCCCCTGTCGATCAGTTCTGCTCCTTTACCTGGTGAGAGACGGGCACAACAATCACGTGACCAGTCATTTGAATTTTCATTGAAAAAGATGATTGACGGCCAAGGGGGATGCTGTCAGTGACAGTGTACATTACTGTCTATTTATACACTGTTCCAAATTATTATGCAAACAGGATTTTACTATCATAAACATAAACTAATCGGTCAAAAGTTCTAGAACACTCCAATTTCTCTGGAGGAAAAACCTACATTATTGAGAGTCCCACTGTAATTGCCTTTTCTCCAGTTCAATACTGTTCAAGCCATCCCTGATGATGGTACAGGGGTGGGAAAGGCCACAGCGGGCCCGCCAGGCATCTTAACCCGGCCGGTGGGGATTTCCAAAACTTTTTTATCTTTATCACAACATTGCCCTCCCCTACTCTAGGGGCGGGACCGGCTCTCTTCAGTGTTCCAGTGAGTGTTTCTCGGTGTTATTGCCGCTGCTTTTGGACCACCTGTCAATCGCAAACGCTACCTTCGGGGCACAGGCCCAGGGCCTCGTAGGTTATAAGCTCGTTGGCAGAGAATCAGTCGTGCAGCTCCACCACATCGACATCAGCGGGCTTCAGGCCTGCAGCGTCAAAGCACTTTTTGGCAGCCATCCGAGACATGTCGTAACCCACCTGAGCAGAGACAGGAAGTGGCGTGTTGACAGCGGATACGTTTATGGTCATATTATTATATCCTTAGCTTTACAAGCTTTTTTTTTTTTTTTTAAAGGCTGTCCACCGACTGAGAGGTTAAGGGCAATGGAATTCAACAACAATTAAAAAGGCACTATCTGCCACGGTCAGGTACCGGAACACGTTCGATTTCCTTCCTCCTCCCGCTCAGCCTTGACTTGAATCGTCCGACTTTCATTGAAACTGCAGTTTTTATCAAGCTACTGTGCAACTGGCTCATAATACGTACATTCCTGTGAAATAGGATCCCTTATTACATCATGTTAGGGTCACTGGCGACTCTAAATTGTCCGTAAGCATGAATGTGAGTGCGAAAGCCTGTTTGTCTATATGTGCCCGGCAACCAGAACCAGAGTGTAACCCGCTTCCTACCAAAAGCCAGCTGGGATAGACTCCAACATACCTGCGTGAACCTAGTGAGGATAAGCGACACAGAAAGCCTGTTTAATACCTTCTAGATACATGGTGAAACATTATTAGAGCCCTTTAGACGTGAAATAACACCCCCATAGTCACCTTTACACTTGTACGAACCAATATAGTAGATATAATCAGATACAATAATCAATTTAAGACCTGAATTAAGACTCTTGCTCGTGTGTGTGAGTCTGAAAGAATGGACAGAAAGTCGGGGGTTCCGAGTTGAGTTTTAGCAGCATTATGGCCATGACAGTAGCCTGTCATATTATGATGATTATTAATATTACTGTACCTGATAACTAAAACTTGCAATAAAAGTCTGGTGCTGGTCTCACCGAACATTAAAGTAACATTAATGGTGAAACCAAGTGTCACTATTTTAATGTACCCATTTTTATAATTGAAAATGCTTAATTTAAGGATTAGTAGTCGACAACAAAAAGATCAAGCTATCCATCCATTTTCTACCGCTTATCCGAGGTCGGGTCTCTCCAGCGTGTCCTGGGTCTTCCCCGAGGCCTCCTACTGGTTGGACGTGGCCTGAACACCTCCCCAGGGAGGCGTCCGGGAGGCATCCTAACCAGATGCCTGAGCCACCTCATCTGGCTTCTTTCAATGCGGAGGAGCAGAGGTTCTACTCCGAGTCTCTCCCGGATGACAGTGCTTCTCACCCTATCTCTAAGGGAGAGCCCAGCCACCCTGCGGAGAAAACTCATTTCGGCCGCTTGTACCCGCGATCTTGTCCTTTCGGTCACTACCCAAAGCTCATGACCATAGGTGAGGGTAGGAATGTAGATCGACCGGTAAATTAGGAGCTTTGCCTTTCAGATCAGCTCTCTCTTCACCACGACAGATCGGTGCAGAGTCCGCATTACTGCAGGCGCCGAACCAATCCGCCTGTCCATCTCCCGTTCCATCCTTCCCTCACTCGTGAACAAGACCCTGAGAATTTAAACTCCTCCACTTGAGGCAGGACATCATTCCAGACAAGGCACTCCACCCTTTTCCGGGCGAGAACCATGGACTCGGATTTGGAGGTGCTGATTCTCATCCCAGCCGCTTCACACCCAGCTGCGAACCAATCCAGTGAGAGTTGAAGGTCACTGTTCAATGAAGCCAACAGGACCACATCATCTGCAAAAAGCAGAGATTGAATCCTGCGGCCACCAAACTGAAACCCCCCAATGCTCTGGCTGCGCCTAGAAATTCTGTCCACGAAAGTAATGAACAGAATCAGTGACAGAGGAGCCCTGGCGGAGTCCAACCCTCACTGGAAACGGGTCCGACTTATTGCTGGCAATGCGAACCAAACTCTGACACCGGTCATACAGGGAACGAACAGCCTGGATAAGGTGGTCCGATAGAACTTCCCCATAGTATTCTCCGAGGAACACGGTCGAATGCCTTCTCCAAGTCCACAAAACACATGTAGACTGGTTGGGCAAACTCCCATGCACCTTTAAGGACCCAGCCGAGAGTATAGAGCTGGTCCACAGTTCCACGACCAGGAAGAAAACCACACTGCTCCTCCTGAATCCGAGATTCGATTATCCGGCGGATCCTCCTCTCCAGAACCCCTGCATAGACCTTACCGGGAAGGCTGAGGAGTGTGATCCCACAATAGTTAGAACACACCCTCCAGTCCCCCTTCTTGCAAAGCGGGACCACCACCCTGGTCTGCCAGTCCAGGGGCACCGACCCTGACGTCCACGGGATGCTGCAGAGTCGTGTCAACCAAGACACGCCCACAGCATCCAGGTCCTTGAGGAACTCTGGGCGGATCTCATCCACCCCCGTGGCCTTGGCTCCACCAAGGAGCTTTTTGACCACCTCGGTAACCTCAGCCCCAGAGATAGGAGAACCCACCTGTGAGTCCCCAGGCACTGCTTCCTTGTTGGAAGGCGTGTTGGCGGGATTGATGAGGTCTTCAAAGTATTCCCTCCACCGGTCCACAACATCTCGAGTCGAGGTCAGCAGCACACCTTCCCCACCAAACACGGTGTTGACTGTGCACTGCTTCCCCCTCCTGAGACGGCGGATGGTGGTCCAGAATCTCTTTGAAGCCATCCGGAAGTCGTTTTCCTTAGCCACTCCGAACTCCTCCCATGTCCGCGTTTTTGCCTCAGTGACTGCCAGAGCTGCAGACCGCTTGGCCTGCCGGTACCTGTCAGCTGTCTCCAGAGTCCCATGGGCCAAAACGGCCTGATAGGACTTTTTCTTCAGCCTGACGGCATCCCTCACCGCTGGTGTTCACCAACAGGTTCTGGGATTACCGCCATGACCGACCATTTTACGGCCACAGCTCTGATCAGCCGCATCGACAATGGAGGCACGTAACATCGCCCACTCAGATTCAATGTCCGCTGCCTCCCTCGGAACATGGTTGAAGCTCTCCCGGAGGTGGGAGTTGAAACTCCTTCTGACAGGGGACTCTGCCAAACGTTCCCAGCAGACCCTCACGATGCGTTTGGGTCTGCTAGCTCTGACCGGAATCCTCCCCCACCATCGGAACCAACTCACCATCAGGTGGTGATCGGTTGACAGCTCCACCCCTCTCTTCACCCGAGTGTCCAAAACATGTGGCCGCAAGTCAGACGACACAACCACAAAGTCGATCATCAAACTGCTACGCAACAAAAACAGTAATAATTTATTATTCATTTTGGGGAAAAATTGCTATTTCCATAAATGGAACAACGGCGCTTTTGTTTGTGCAGGGGCGTCAAATGGAAGCTGGCTATGCGGATATGTTGCGGGGAGGGCATCCTTCTTGACTGAAGGTCCTCGTCTGTGTGGTAATAACTGATTTTTATAGGAATAACATCACTCTTTTGGACCATCCTGTGTGTTGCCCGGATCGAAATCCATTGGAGAACATTTGGGGATGAATGGGAAGGGAAGATAACAAAAATGGACGTCAGTTCCAGGCAGTGGATGCCCTCCGTGAAGCAATCTTCACCACCTGGAGCAACATTCTCACTAGCCTCCTGAAAAACTGGCATCAAGAATGCCGGGGTAGGGTTTTTTTTTTTTTAGCTATGGTCTTAAACTTCTAAATGATTGTTTTTTTGTCTCACAGTGCAAAATTCTTGCAACTTTTTCAACCGCTTTTAAAATTGTGATCGGGAGTATATGTATGTGAAGTCCACAAAAGTGTAGCGCAAAAAGTTTCCCACCATCTTGATGCAGCTGTTTTCGTCAAATGTAGTGACCATGTCAGTCACCATCTCCTGGGCCAGGATCTCCACTGCTTGCTTCTGCAGACGGTGCTGGCTGACAAAGTCCTCGCTCGCCAAGACTGCGGCGCCGGCACCATCCGAAGTGGGGCTGAAAGAACCATAAACGCTTGTTTCAACTTCAATTTTCTGGACATCATGAAAGTCCATCATGACACCTCACCAGCACTGCAGCAAAGTCAAGAACTCAAACACCTTCCTGGAGTTCATCACCTGCTCCAACGTGTACTCATCCTGGAACTGAGAATAACTGCGCACACAAATGCACATTCCTAGCTTGCCACTGAACCTCAAAAACTCTCAGAAATTGCAGCTTACGGGTTGTTGGTGGAATGTTTGTGGTTTTTCCAGGCAATTTTGGCAAAGTGCTCCGGCTTCGTGCCTGGAAAGGATTCTGATTAGGGACCGACAGTTGCTTTTAAACGCATCCCCTCTGTGATAAAGCAGGTACCGTATCTTTCCATGTGCTCCCTGCCGGCGTTGCCAAACATCTGCGCGGCGGGCGGAGCCGCCGCCATGCCGTAACGGTTTATCATCACCTCCATGTGCTTGTCCATTGGATTGGTCCTGTCCATGTACTGTGGGAGAAACATATGAGTGATTTCCCGTCATCATCATTGGTTTTCTAATGAATTAATCATGATTAATCCCCATTTGCGACTATGTCATATACATACAGTATGCACAGGTTTACTGTATTTTATTGAAAGGCAGGACTGAATGATACATATCTGTACGTGTTAACGGTTACAAATGAACTGAAAACACCTGAGTAACGTTGGCCCCCCAACCTGCACAAAACTCTGCTCAAATAGTCTCATTTGTTTGTGTTGCGTTTGTGCTGTTTTGTGCAATTGAAATTAGCATCTGTGCTTTACTTACTTTCGTTTTTGAGTTATTACAGTTTCTTTTATAGGTCAACCAGAGGTCATGCCGACCCCCATTTTCTCCAAAGGAAACCAAAATAATCCCATTTGTTCGTGCTGCAATTGTGCTGTTTTGTGCAATTAAAATGAACAATTGTGCTACTTTTGTTTTTTAGATATTAACAATTAAAGTTATGAGCTATTACATAATCGGTCCGTCAACAAGCTCTGAATGAAACCAAAATAGTCTCATTTTCAGTGTCCTTGTTTGTGCTGTTGGGTTCAGTTGAAATCAAATTTTGCTCTGCTTTCGTTTTGGAGATATTACCGTTTCTTAAAGGTCACCCAAAGGTCACATAGCCCCCGACATGCTCCGAAAGAAACCAAATTAGTCTCGTTGATTGGAGTTTTGTGCTGTTAAAATAAAGATTTGTGCAGCGTTCGTTTTGGAGTTATTATCCATCAAAGGTGTGTGACAGGTGTGAAAGTGGCCCCCCAACCTGCGCAGAACTCTGTTCAAATAGTCTAGTTTTGTGTCTCGTTGAGTGGAGTTTTGTGCCGTTAAAATCAAGATTTGTGCAGCGTTCGTTTTGGGGTTAGAGCACATTTATTAAAGGTCAACTGAGGTCACTTACTTGTCAACAAGTTAGGGGGCCAACTTCACTCGGGTACTAAAAACTACATCAAGCTAAAAGACAGCACCTGACACTCAGTTCTTTAACAGTAGCACAACATTTGAATCACAAGCAATGAGGGATTGCGTTCAAAGACACTGCGTAACTTTCATTCTCTGGGGTTTCCAAGCACACTTATATGCAACAAATTGTACTCTCGCATCAATGGGTTAGACAACGGTGATAAAGATATCCGCTTAGTTATTTCCTCTGTTTATTGCATGCATACATGCATGCTTTTGTGATTTCCGGCGTGTCAGTGAATGCATCTTGTGTTAGCGACAATGAGGAAGTTCCGTACCGAGGCTTAGAGATACATATATATGGCGTTGGAATTGCACTACTGTTGACGTGCTCAGGTCAGAATAAAGTTTTCAAAGAGCGGCAGACTCTGCGGGGAGCTACACTGTGCCTGAAATGATGTGTATCCGTCGATTACACAAAAAATCTAACGTTTAATTAAAGCACTAAACGGATTACCACTGTCAACGAGTAATTTTCGACAGCTCGAACAGTGTTGTTACTTGGGTATTAAATTGTGCAAGGAGGAAAACAAAGTGTTAAAAGAATGTTTTTCACCTTAGAAGACAAAGACCCTCGCTCCATCTTCTCAAATCCAAGTGCAAGCACACAATCTGAAAGCCCTGCAAATGCAGATGATTGATGAGGATTACTTTCAGGTAGTTTCCCAGGAGCAGGAACGACTCATGGAGTTCCTCCTCTTCAACACACCTCCCTGGATCAGCTGTCGGGCCATGAAGAGAGCCGTGGAGCCCGTGGAGCAGTTGTTATTGACGTTAGTGATGGGGATGCCAGTCAAGCCCAGGCTGTGGTAAATGGCCCTCTGCCCACACGTGGAGTCCCCTGAAATGGTAACACGGAGGTCAGGTGACGACCTAACTCACGCTTTGACATCATAATAGACTGCAAATGGGACAATGTTACCGTAAACATATCCCACACAGGCTTGTTCTATTGCAGAATATGGGATTCCTGCATCCGCAAGAGCCTTTTCACCTAAAACAGAATGCAGATACGCAGTCAAGAACACGTATCCAACTATCTGGGAACGGCTGAGCAATGTCCAAAAGTCAAGCACCGGCTTCCTTGGCCATGTCGGGGTAGTCGTAGTCGCCACGGGCCCCCGGCTTGTCAAACTGTAGCAAAGAAAAACACCAAATTATGTTCTGTTTTGTTCAATCCATGTGCAAAAAATGCATTTTTTTGTCCTGACGTATATACTGTACACTCACACGTCATGTATGGTTGCGTAAAAGCACACATTTGCAGCAGAAATACTGCATTTCAAACATAAACAGACAATCTTGTAGCGTCCGAGGCAACTTTGGGAGCACGTGGGGCAGCTTGCCGAATGACCCTTAACCCAGATCCGGTGTTTGCGATGGACGCGAACTCTGGACCTGCTAGATAACTGTTCCCATGTCGACCCAGCTATTAACCCACGAACGAGTTCGTGTTTAGGCAAATTCATGTGGAAATGTTTTAAAGAGTCTTCCATCACTTTTGGACTACTTCTCGGACGGGCTCACATTTACGTTACAGTCGCACATAAGCTAACATCGCCACTTAAAATACAAGTTCCATCGCGGAAAGGCGTCGTAATGTTCTTTTATGGGGGGTAAAATTACCTTTGTCATCCCAACGCCGATGACAAAAACCCTGTTTTTGTTTCGGGGAGCCATGGCGAGCGGACGTCCGTCGGTGAACGTTAGCAGCGTTTGCTAGCCATCAGGTCGCCATAGGCTTCCGGTTACGACTTTTGGAGGATCGTCTATTAAAAGACCAGAAGTGAGGCGTCACTTCGGTTTTCGTTTAAAACGGATGTTCGCTTTGGTCGGTGTCGTTCAAAAGCAGCTTCCACTACAGTAAATAATCCGCAGAGTGAGGGCTCATTTTATTGAAATTCTTGGTATTTGCGACAATAACGCCGCTGTGGTTCAAAGTATAGCAATAAATGCGATACAATTCTGATTCTTCTTATTCCGCCCTTTTTTGACGCCCAACGCCTTCATTTTCAACCGATTCCCACCATTTAAGCATCATATTGTTCAGCTCTTTCAGGAATAGTTCGCTGTCATTTCATTTTTTCCCAATTTTTCCACAATTCTCGACGGAAAATGGGTCGATCGCAAACGAATCGGCTCTTTGAAATGAACCACGAGAGCCGACTCTTTTCGTTGCGAGCCGACTAGCTTTTCCTCTTTCTTTTTTAAACTGTGTTAGGATTAGCGATTAGGGAAAAGTCAAAAACAACTCAATTGACCGTTGTGTAAGCACGTTCATGTTAACATGTTAGCATGCTAACTTTAGCATCCTTTCCTGCTCATTTTTGTTTTTTTCCTGCTGTTGCTTACCTCTAGTATTATATTTTCAAATGCGCTATCATGCGGTGTGTTGTGTGTATACATTTAGTATTTGCAAGAAGCACATCTGCTCGGAACGTCATTGAAGAAAACGCCATTTATTGGTAGCGTAAAGTGAAATATCATTATCTTGTGTAAAAATAAAAATCCTCAACCCAGGATTTGTTCCTCCTCAACTTTATTTTTGAATTTTAAAAAAAAGCAGTGAACATACTGAATAAAGCCGTCGTCGTTCTTGTTCCGCGGTGATGCCCGTTCATTCACCCGATCACGTGACATCAGCACTTGATGAACTGGTGCGTGACCTCGTATATTCCCACTGATTCGCTGACTTTCTCGTCGTAGTCCGTCCAATCCTGAAACGTTGACCACAAATGTAAACTTGTGTCGACAAAAAGGATTTGCCAACAATGTCTGCACGTCACTTACTTTTTCTAGTAGCGTTATTTCGGGGAACTGTGTTCCAGACTCTGCTCCCTGTGCAGCAAAGCCCGCCTGCGGTGGGTGCAAAATAAAAACATTTTTAATTACAATACTGATTACCTCCGGTTGGCATTGATTTAGAATCCAATTCCAAAGGCCCTTTTCCATTTGAAGTTCCAAATCTGGGAGGGTGTTTCATGGAAAGTTGACACGCAATGCCTGAAAATGCAAATGAAGTTGAGCAGAAACAAAAAATATTTGATTCTTACTTGTGGCTGGAAGTCAACAGGCTCCAGGCCTCGACATTCAAACTGCACCATTGTCTTGAACTGCTCGCTGTCCTCGGCCTTCAGTCAGGCAGTCAGACACGATGTTAGATTTCATTAATGCACTCCAATTTGACACAGCAACTATGATGCAATTTCAGTGTGTGCTTACGTTATAAGGTGTAATTGTATCCCCCAGAATATCTGTATGAAGACAGTTTTTGCAGCATTAAACCAACTGACAGGCAACAAATCGCCATATATTGGGGCCACATAAAAAAAAAAATCAGATTTTGAGATTAAAAGTGGTAATTTTAGGAGAAAAAAGTCCTAATTTCAGAAGAAAAAAATTTTAATATTAGGAAGAAAAAGTTGTAATAATGCGAGGAAAAAGTCATAATGCTATAAGAATAAAACTCGTATTACAAAAAGTCACACTATTGCAAGAAAAAAAGTCACAATTTTACAAGAAAAAAAAGTCACGATTGTTCGAGAAAAAGAGAAAAAGTCGTAATTTTAAGAGAAAAAGAAAAATGTCTATTTTTAGCAGAAAAAGAAAAATGTCGTATTGTCATGTCGTAATGTGCTAAAAAAAAGTGCTAGGAGAATAATGTTCATTAGATTACAAGAAAAAAGTCATAGTATTAAAAAAAAAGTCCACATTTTATGAGAAAAAAAGTAATTTTACAAAAAACAAAAGACTTTACAAGAAAAGGAAGTCACATTTTTACAAAAAAAAACAAAAAAAGAAAAAAAGAACTTGTAATTTTAGCAGAAAAGGTGATAATGTGTACAAAAACTGCTGATACGAGAATAAAATTCATATTATTACGAGAAAAAACTCATAATGTTGCAAGACAAATGCACAATTTTACGAGAAAAAAAAGTTGTAATTTTACGAAAAAACAAACGTAATTTTAGCAGAGAAGGTCATAATGTGTTGAAAAAAAAAGTTGTAAAATTGCAAGAAATAAGTCATAATGCTACAAGCATAAAATTAATAATATTACGAGACACAAAGGCATAATATTTCAAGAAAAAAGTCACAATTTTTTATGAGAAAAAAAGTCGTAATTTTACAGGAAAAAAATTAGATTTTCAGATTTAAAAGTGGTAATTTTACAATTAAAAAGTCCTAATTTTAAAAGAAAAAAGTTGTAATATTATGAGGGAAAAAAAGTCGTAACAATGCGAGGAAAAAGTCATAATGCTATGAGAATAAAACTCGTAATATTACGAGAAAAAAAAGTCTTTGCAAAAAAAAAGTCACAATTTTACAAGAAAAACGTCACAATTTTACAGGGAAAAGTCGTAATTTTACGGAAAAAAAATAGTAATTTTAGCAGAAAAGGTCCTAATGTGTTGGAAAAAAGTCATAATGCTACGAGAATAAAATTCATAGTATTAGGTGAAAAAAGTTATAATATTGCAAGAAAAAAAGTTACAATTTTACAAGAAAAAAAGAACTTGTAATTTTAGCAGAAAAGGTCATAATGTGTTAAAAAAAAAAGTTGTAATTATGCGAGAAAAAAGTCAGAATGCTATAAGAATAAAACTCACAATTTAAGGATTTTACCAATAAAAAGTCACGATTTAAAGAGCCAAAATAGTCAAAAAATAATAATTTGACAAGAAAGTCATAATTTTAGGAGGAAAAAAATAAGTTGTAATTTTAGGAGGAAAAAAGAACTCATTAAAATGTTAAGAAAAAAAAAATCATAATCCTACGAGAAAAAAGTCCTAATCTTACAAGAAATATCACAATTCAGAGAAAAAAAGGTCGGAATGTCACAAAAAAGGATTGGAATGTTTTACAAGTAAAAAAAAGTCGTAATTTTACAAGAAAAAAAGTCTTATGAGGAAAAAAGTTGTAATATTATGAGAATAAAACTGGTAATTTTACAAGAAAAAGTTGTACTATTACGAGAAGAAAATGCGTAATTTGACAGAAAGAAATCCCTGAAATTGCAAGAATAAAACTCGGAAATTTATTAGAGTAAAAGTCATAATTTTACAAGAATGAAACTCGTAAAATTACTCGAATAAAGTCATCGTTTGCGTGTCGTGGTATCATACGTGAAAATGGAGGAAGGACGGAAACGTTCCTCTTGTTTCAGGCAAGCTTTTATTATGACGAGACGGCACAACATTGCAGTTGGGCACAAACAGATTAGCATGGGTTAGCATCATCTCACCTGTACCCTCACCCTCCACACAACCCCCACTCCTATAGCCGTCTCAGGCAACGCCTGTACCATCCAGTTACGTTTACTCTCGTAAAGTTCCGACTTTACTCGACTTTAATATTACGAGCTTTTTTTTCGTAATTGTACGACTGTATCGCCGTACATTTACAACTTTATTCTCAAAATATGATTATTTTAACACTCAGTTTTTTACAGGCATCGCCCGAGACAGCTATAAAGACAGGCCCCCGTCAAAGGGTCAAATTACGACTTTTTTTTCTTGCAAAACTCCAAAAAACAATTCTCAAAATACTACAACTTTTTATTTTATTTTATTTATCTGGCCCCAATACTCCCGTCGTACTTACCAATTGAGTTTTCCCTGGAGCAAAGTTTACACTTCTGCACCATGCTGGCACTTCCCCTTCCTCCCTTCAACGGCGAGCTTTCCTAAACGCATTACGAACACTTACTTAGGGCGTACTGCATATAACTGAGCTAGCTACTTCTTGCCACTCTTACCGCTTGGGTTATATATTGCCATTTGTCTGGAATCTCTCCACAGTTGCCACACCTGAGCTAAAGGCAAAGCAAATGGCGGGTTAGAGTAACTCCGCGGCATATTGTTCCATTTGCCCTGTGCTACTGCTAGCATGCTAGCCTGACAGACACGCTACCTTCAGAAACCAGCGAAAGTCGTCCCCCACCGGTGCGACGTTGGTTAGGTTCTCCAGGGTAGCTTTGAACTGGAGCCCGAATTTCTGTCACGGGAATGACGAAGACAACGTAATTAAAAACCACATGCAGACAATCTCCGTTCGGCAGCTTCGATGTTGACAGTGGAGCGTGGGGAAGATCCACCTACCACCATCTTGGCTTCCCTGTCGCTTTCAGGGACTCTCCGTAAATTGTGCTTGTCATAAAAATAACGAGCGATAATTGTGAAAGGATAGTAAAGATGAAGTAGTTATTTTTGTATTCATACATATTATTTAATGACGAAGAAATCTTATTTAAAAATAAACTGCAGACGATATTCTTCAGTTGTTTAAATATTTACATTGACGCTTAAACATCCGCGTACCACAAACTTCGCTTCTTTGTCGCTTTCAGGGACTCTCCGTAAAGTGTAGCTCTCACAAAAAAAAGCGGTAATCTTTCTTGGGTGAAAGGATGTTAAGGAGGAAACGGTTATTTCTGTGTGTATATTATTCCTATGTATTATTAAATGACGAAGAAATCATAATTACAAATAAATGCAGACGATATTCGTTCAATGGTTTCAATGTTTACAGTGAGGCATAAAGATCCGCGTTACCACCACCTTCGTTTCTTTGTTGCTTTCAGGGACTTTTCGTAAATTACTCCTCTCAATAAAAAACGGGTAAGAATCCTCCTTGTGTGAAATCATAGATGAAATGGTTATTTTCATTTATTGTATTCCTACATATTGGTTGTTTTAATTCTGTGAAAAAATGTTTTGAAACTCCTCTGGGAATATGCTAAATGACTCTTACCAATGCGCATGCGCGATTCATTCCTAAATAACTGCGCGCGAGATCGGGTCTGAGCGGGCACGAGACAGCAAAACAAAACACTCGCTGCTTTGGCCACGCCAGTTTATTGGCTACGTTTCATTTACAACGACCATATTCACAAAGCTCTGCTGTACAAATACATCAGTCACGTTGTACAAAATAAATACAGAACACGTGGTAGAAAAAGGATTCGAGGCTCATTTCATTGGAACCGGAAATGCAACCGGAAACCGCTGTGGATGCTTGCTGTGCGCGTTAACCTGAGGCAACTTTATGGAGGCATTGTGGTGGATCTCGGCGACACACTTTGGATATTTGCAGAGCAAAATGGATCTGTACAAACCTGAGTATACGTGAACAGATTCTCAGTTAAAGCCAAGATGGATAGTTTAACCTGGGAGAATAATGCAATTAACCCGGGAGAATAATAATGCAATTAACCCGGGAGAATAATAATGCAATTAACCTGGGAGAATAATGCAATTAACCCGAATAGTAACGCAATGTGTGGAATGCCAAACCGCCACTGGTTCTGCAGAAGTCAACCGTGGGTCGGGTGTTTTGTTATTTAGTGCTTATAATGCTGCTGTGTGGGACAATACATTTCACAACACACAAGGGAACAGTGGGGGACGGGTGGGAGGGAAAAAAAAAAGTAGGACACCATCCCCAAGATTGTCAAAACAAACCCCAAAGTGCAACCCGGGTTTCTTCAAACTCCGAGTCCACAACCGTCTGAGCGCAACTGATCCAACCAAACATTTACCACTCCCAAACTACTGGAGGTTCAAGTTTTATCAGATTAAAATAAATAAAAATAAATTCCCCTTTTTTTTTTTATTTGAGGATACATCGAAACAAAAGGTAAGCCCGCAAGGACAATGCAAGGTCGTATCTCGACATAAACGCCAACCCCCAAATCCAACAATTACAATGAATGTAACTAATATGAAGTAGTCATCGTAATAAAAAGGCATTTGGATTCTTTATGCAAATCTTTTTTTGTTGTTGTTGTTCCCCTCCTTTCGCTCATCTTAAATACATTGATGCCAACAAGGCGTTATTTACAGCGCTGAACCCCCCGAGCCCCTCTCTCCGCCCAGGGAGGAGAGGTGCGGCGAGGTCAATGGGGCCGGCTGCTGGATTCGGATGTCCGTCGCTGCCGCGGGGTGCTGTGGCCGTTGGTGCAGCCGTTGTGACGCTTACTCGGGCCGCCGTTCAGAATGTCTTGGATGTGCTGGACTATCAAGTTGATGGCCACTGGGGGAGAGTAAAATGGGGTGGGGCGGGTGAGAGATGGCGAGGTAGTGCCACAGAAACAGTCAAGAGAAACGTTACCAAGATTATCTGCTCCACGCGGAATAATCACGTCAGCGTACTTCTTTGTCTGGTGGAGGTAAGAGAACAAAACATGCAAGGGTTAAAATAAGAATTTTAGAAAAAAGACCAGTACAAGCGGCCATGTCGACTTGGGTCACATACTGGTAAGCAGAACTCCTCAAAGGCCGGCTTCACAAACGTGATGTACTGCGCCAGCACTTGCTCCAGCTCTCGCCCACGCTCCCCGATGTCTCTCAGAACTGAGTGGAAGAACACGTGCGGGGATGAGGTTCAGCCCAAACGTGATTCATTCATCACGTCGACAGTATGGCAAAAAAACGGGAGGTACAAAATTTGGTACGCATGCATTGACAAATTTGGTCATTTGCATCATTTCCACCCAAAACATTTGACGCAAAACATACTATTCATATTTTGGGCATAATTTCACAGCGTGCTGCGAGTAAAGTTTGCCGCCTTTCATATTGGAGTGCCGTTAATCCAAAAGTTCAACTTCACCAAAAAGACATGCTAGCTCCTAATTTGGCATGCACAAAATAACACTTCAATATTCACAAAAAGCACAACAGATGCAGATATGGATGCACCAAGCGCGCCCTCTCATAGGTGACGGGGTTAAATGCGTGTCAAGGCGTCGATGCCAAAAAAAAAAGGCGTTGAGCAAGCTTTAGAAGCGCAGTAAATCCCCGCTTTTCCGCCACAGTTACATTCCTGGGGTATCAGTCGAATTCAGAATCGATTGACACGCCCATGAAAATGTCCTAGTTTTGCCAATAGCGGTTAGCATGTTGGCTACACAGTCGGAAAATCGCGTCAAAATCTCTTGTTTGGGCATCTTTGTGTGGGTTCCTCCCACATTCCAAAAATACGCATGCTGGGTTAATAATTGGAGACCCCCGCAACCTCAGGGAGGACATGCAGCATAGAAAATGGACGGGGCCCCAACCCTCCTGAAAGCGCAACGTTCTACGCCCGATTTTAAGCTCGCAATAAAAGGGACGTGGAATTATTACGCCAGATTCAGGTCCAGACCCCTCCCGGTGTAAGCCCGACATATGCCTCGGACAGAACGTAAAACGTAGAGGTACTCTTACGCCACAAAATGGAAGCAGTCGTTACTATGGTGCATTCAAGGAAAGTACAAAATTTCAATGCTTGCTGAAAAAAACACTAAAAATAAAAAATTTTCTTTTTTTTTTTTTTTAACACAGTAAATGCATACTCTACATTTTACGTGGATTATCTGGTGTCCATAAAATTCAACTGAATGATTTTTTTGTTGTTGTTTCCCTAGTTTGTGCAGAGGATGGACATGATATCAGCTACACCCGTGTAGTCCTTGCAACAAAAAAAAACACATGCATGTGTGATCCTGTACCTCTGCGGGACAGTCGCGTGTCCGGGTCCGTGTCGACAAACAGCTTCATCTGGAATAGGTCACGGATCTCCTGCGAGTAGAACATCAGGATGCCCTCAAACAGGACCACGTCGGCCGGATACACCGTGACGAACTCGTCCTTCCTGAAACACACAGACGCATTTCCGGGCCTCTGTGTCTTCGTTTCGGGGGAAAGCACAATTAAAATCCCAGCACAAAAGAACTTCCACGCGGTGACAAACAACTGAGGCGCCTGCAATTTGGCAGCGAGCTAGCACGCCGCGGGAAAACCGCCCAAGGTGTGCTCACCTGGAATGAGTGACAAAGTCGTAAACTGGAATCTGGACAGTCTCCCCCTGCAGGATCTGTCGGAGCGTCTGCTGGATCAGGTCGTTGTCGAAGGCATCTGAAAGCAAGCAAGCAAACGCGTGCTCAGCTTTTCTTGACCCAGCCGTACGGACACGTTTGGGGTACGCTCGGTACCTCGGGAACACCAGCTGTTTGGTTCCGTCTCGGCGCAGGTGCATAAGGCATGCTGACCGCAACGGTGGGTAGAAGACCCTGCAAAAACGGAGTTTGTGCTTCTTGCCATGCATGGAAAAAGATAACGGACTCCAATTCCAGGCAGTAAACACACAGTAAGAAAATATGGAATTGGGCCCCCTTTCATTCGGGTGCTTCCAATCATGACTGATTGGTCGGCGGTTCCAGTTCTGGCTTTTTCAAGCACACCTTCCACAAACCTGGAAGCAATTGTGTTGTGTTAACTAGAAAAGCACTCGGACCTCCGCCCAGCGCCATAGTTTCCCCCCCATATTGTGATTCACACCAAAATAATCCCACATTCTCCCCAATTTCAATTCCTAAAGAACCCCTATTGTTTCATATTCTGGATCATAGAATAATGATTCCACTATATGGATCAGTCTTCTGTATCCCCCCCCTTAGTTCGTTTCATATCCCATTTCCGACAATTCCTGAAAACTTCATCCAAATCCATTCCGAATTTTGAACACAAACAGGTAAACGTCGGCAAAAACCTCTTTGGTGGAGGTAATTGACACTCGGTGGGAAACCGGCCCTGACGGTGCCCTATTCATTTATTTATGTCCCGATTCACATTTTTTTTGGCCACCATAGTCTTGCCGATTTTTGCTCTTCAAAGCATTAAAAATAATCCTACACAGCATGACCCACACTCCGCCTCTCGCCCAAAGCTTTAATATGAGGAAGAAAAAATTGTAATAATGCGAGGAAAAAGTCATAATGCTGTGAGAATAAAACATGGTGGCAAAAACAGGCATGAAAATACTGTAGCGACGGCTGTTTTGTGTTGTTCCCGACTGCTGTTTAGTGTGTGGGCAGTAGAGGGCAGTGGTGCTCAGCATGCTGGTTAGAGCAAGCGGCTGGAGTGGAGTGCGTAGAGTAAGGAAACTGGGAAGTGTTGTTGCACTGCTAAGGACCGAGCGCTCCGTGTTGACATGCAAATGAATGGCCACCTGAATTACAGCCATCCTGACGTGGAATTATCCAGCAACCATTACCATACTGCTGGAGTAGGACTAATCATTTGATGTTATTTTTTTAAACAAACTCTCTTCAAAGCAATAGTAATTTATTAACGACCCCTACTAACATCCGGCTCACTTCCCAAGTGAGCTCCCGACACCATGGCAGAGGACTCCGGGTACAGTGAGGGGAATCTACCGTGTCAAATATCCAGCGTCTAACGTAAAAGTAACTCCACCACGGTACCCCACCAACTTGTCTGCTTGGTGGTGGTGCGTGTTATCCCCTATTCGGTTGGCAACCAGCTTTGAGGCGCATTTACCGCACCCACCATGCTGGAGTGTGGTCCAGAGTTACGGCACACGCAACACTAGCTGTTCACCTTTGCCCCCAAAACTTCTTTTTATGCTACACAATAAGAAGAAGTAGCAAGCAGGATCAGTGTCGCCGTGTTTAGCGAGTAGGCTAAGAAAATTCCAAGGGTCCCTGAATGACAGGCCCCCCACTCTCAAATAAGGGGGGCTTAAAGTGGACATTTTTGTAGGGTTCAGAATTCCTGCCAGCACCCTTGATCAGCCCCGTTTACTCTTTTTTCCCCAAAAAAAATACAAAATTCTAGTGGCGTGAAAGCACGGATCGCTCTTCTCCACGAGCAGCGGGTCTTGTCAAAAAGAAGGGACAGCTGAACGCTGATATATAGAGCTACACATACTATTTGTACAACTTGTCTAAATTACATGAATACGTGTTTGTTTACCTGGATGGTCAAAATTGTACTGGCCCTTAAGTGCCTTGGCTTTCTGGTCCGCTGTCAGCACCTTGTAAAAGCTGTCCTGGCTGAGGATGGCCACCTGCCTCTGGTGGTGGTCGATCTTGTTCTGGCCCAGCAGCTCCATGATCTTTTCACACACTGACGACTGCACACACACACACAAGTCAAAGTAATCTTTTTTTGTGTGTATTTCAAATCTCTCACCCACCAGTAGGCCCTTTTGCTTGATTTCAAATGGGTCTATTAGTCTGATGTGAATACACATTAAGTTTCTCTTAGGGCCCGGGCGGAGACCTCTGTGCCCTCACTGACCTGCCCCAACCGAACGAGTCGCCGGATGAATGCTGACAGGACATTTCTGTGGCTGCACCAGGCCTGCGCTGCTTTTGTTTTCATGGAATGGAGCCTGAAAAATGTCAGACGCTCCCTGACAACCAATTGCCTAACTCCGATGCATCCTTTTTGTTCTACACTAATAATATATATACACTATGTTTTTGTTTTTTTAAATACTGTATAGTTATTTGGATCTGATCAGAATGTCAGAGACCTTGATTGACACTTAAAAGGATGTTAGTCATTTATCCGCAGCTAGGAGCCTCGATTTAACCCCAGGACTATGCAGTGTTTTGCTGCGGCATCGAGCCTCCGCCGCTTTCATACAAGCAGGCTAAAATTACATCATGCAATCGAAGCAGCAGGGATGACAGCCCGCTCCGGGGCGAGGGGGCAGCCACGGGAATTTAACTGCTTTGAGGAGGCAAATTTGGAGTCCAATAATGCACGAATAGAAGGGTGGGGAAGAGTTAGCCTCACGTTATACCGTGCCTTTATTTCACCGAGTGTTTCCGCGTCGAACCCGATTCATGGTTAGAAAAAAAAACCCACAATGACGTGCTTAAAATCGCTTCTATCGCCTCGTGCCGCCGCACGCTTATGTAATCCTACTGGTTTTGCCGGTGTTTTAGAACTCCACCGTGGCACGCCTGGAAGTCGAACGAACAGGCCGGGTTGGCAATAACAGAACATTCGATAAGATTTGGTGTGGCAGATAAACGTCACAAATGAGCTCGGACTGGCGGGCAACATGCAAGTTATTTATGAATAACTATATTATATTGCATTCAATTTTGATTGGCTAGAAAACTGGGTCTTTCATCACTATGGCGCTGACGTTGCTTTGTTCACTTAAATGACACAAAGCCGGCTTTGAAGCGGTTTCTTGGCTGTCAGTTGGCAGGTAGATTATGTGCATATAAATATACATATATATGGATATGTATAGGTCTATCTATAGAACAAAGGGAAGCTTACAGCTGACGAATGTGGGTCATTCCCTGCTATACGACAGCCAACTTGCTACATTCGTGGAGAGTTCAAAGATCCAACGTAGTCGTTTTAAAGCTAAAATAAGGCTTGTCAAGTTGGGGGTGGTGGAGGACTACATGGGACTGTTTACAAACGAGGCTGTGCTAGCTAGCGTTAGCCACAATAGCCGGCCGCGCTAGCGTGTGATGGAATGGGGGCCTGGGAGCTAGCATAGCTAAAATAATGGACATCCGCCGGCACAAGTGGCAGGCTGAGCTGACGGTAACTCGAAGTCCGTATTACTGCGAGGGAACGGAAGTGGAAATTCGCAACATGCGGTTCCATCGCGCCGGGAGCGACACGGTTAAAAAAAAAAAATGACAGAGCTGTCAATCAAGCGGCGAGGAAGCCACGCGGTCGACCGGCGTCGAGAGCCAAAAAGAACCGCCCCGCCCGACAACCCCCGAAACCCGTCAACCTTTGTTAAGATGGGATGCCAACCTTTCCGCTGGCGGTGCCCCCGGAGACACCGATGAGAAAAGGTTGCCGTATTACGTTGCTGTTCTCGCCCCGGTCCCGTATATGTGTCTCAGTGTCGCCGGCCATGGTTGCACTGCGCCGCCGAGGCCGGCCTGCTGGAAGATGACCGCGAAATGAGCTCCTCCCACTTTTACGAACGATGCTAATAAAGTAAGGACATATCCTAACTTTTTTTTTTTTTTTTAACTCGCCTGTAATTGCTGCAAAACTCACACAACCCGTTTGAACAAGATTGCATTTTGTATTTTTATTTCCTGGTCCGAAAAAAATGATATCCAATCATCTTGTTACGTCTCGTGACGCACGTCTTATGGTCCCGCCTCCCGGATGAAGCGGCGTTTGCTAACGTCAGAAAATATTGACCTTTTCGAGCCCTAATTTTACGAGGGAAAAAAGTCCTAATATTACAAAATAAAAAATTGTAAGTCATTATTTTACAAGATTAAAAGTCGTAATTTGACCAGATTGAAAGTAATATTTTACAAGAAAAAATCATTTCGTGAGATTAAAAATGGTAATTTTACGCGTCAGAGGGAAAATATAGCAACGTTCTCTTCAGGCAAGATTTTATTTATAACGAGACCGCAAAACTGTAGATGGGCGCAAACAGATTAGCACGGGTTAGCATCATGCCTAGCATCATTTCGCCGGCAGCCTCCAATAGGCTCCCCGTTTCATAGCTGTCCCAGGCAATGCCTGTATGATAAAGTTACGACTGTTGTTCTCGTAAAGTTACCACGTTACTTGCGTAATACTACGATCTTTTTCTCGTGAATGTACGACCCTGTTGTCGTAAATGTACGACTTTATTATTGAAATCTGATGTTTTTAAAACTCAATTTTAACAGGCCTTGCATGAGACAGCTATAACCACGTGACTTGTGTGACCTTTGGGGTTGGTATATTTTTTTTTTCTCGTAAAATTACGTCTATTAACCTCGAAATCTTTTCGTTTTTGGTGGAAATACGTCACGGTTTGCTAGCGCCGTTAGGTAGGAAACGCGTGCTGCATCTTGGACGTGCGAAGGAATTGCATGCGCGTTTGCATCGATATGCTCCGGAGGCTCGCCGTGCTCCTGCGGCAGCCCGCGGCCGCGCGGAGCCTCTCCTCGGGCAGCGTGAGCGTCGCTACTCCGCTGAACTTCTGGGGCGGGGGGAGAAGGACAAGCAACGAAAGAAGCAGCGCGGAGAAGGTCTACGAACCAGCAACCGGTAACCAAAGTCTGTGTTAAACACACGACGACTGTTTTGTTACGCATTATTGGTTGTATTTCCCACGCAAGTACAAGTCTGCTGGCGTGACGTAACTCAACGCCACGAAGGGAGACACGGGAGTGCAGAAATGACGGATGGATGCGTGAGGTCGACAGACGGATCGGTGCAGCATCCGCACCAATGCGGTCCCTGTACCGGACCGTCGTGGTGAAGAGAGAGCTCTGTTTACCGATCGGTCTACGTTCCCACCCTCACCTATGGTCATGACCGAAAGAACGAGATCTTGAGTTTCCTCCGTAGGGGGGCTGGACTCACCCTAAGAGATAGGGTGAGGAGCTCGGCCATCCGGGAGGAGCTCAGAGTAGAGCCGCTGCTCCTTCACATCGAGAGGAGCCAGTTGAGGTGGCTCGGGCATCTAGTCCGGATGCCTCCCTGGTGAGGTGTTTCGGGAACGCCCGGTCGGGAGAAGGCCCCCGGGAAGACCTAGGACACGCTGGAGGGACTATGTCTCACAGCTGACTGTATATAACTGAAACTGCTGCCCCCGCGACCCGGACCCGGATAAGCGGAAGAAAGTGGAATGGAATGGAATTACGACTTTGTTTCTCCTAAAGTGACGTTTTTTTCCCCCGTAATATCGCGACTTGTTTTCCGTAAAATTACAACTTTTTTCTCGTCAAGTTTTTCCCCCACATTATGACTTTTCCTCTCATAGTAACGTTACGACTTCGTTTCCAGTAAAATTACCACTTTTTTCTTGAAAATTTGTTTTTTGTAAAGTTAAGTTTTCCCCCCCGCAACATTACGACTTTTTTCTCGTAAAATTATCACAGTTTTCTCAGAATGTTTGTTTTTTTCCCATATTATGACTTATTCCTCATAATATTTATAATGTTACGACTTCGTTTCTAGTAAAATGACCACTTTTTTCTTGAAAATTTTGTAATATTACGACTTTGTTTTTTGTAAAGTTAAGTTTTTGCCCCCGCAACATTACGACTTTTTTCTCGTAAAATTATCAGTTTTCTCCGAAAGTTTTTTTTTTTTCCCATATTATGACTTTTTTCTCGTAAATTACGACTTATTCCTCATATTTATAATGTTACGACTTTGTTTCTAGTAAAATTATGACTTTTTTTTTCTTGTAATATTATGACCTAATTCTCGTAAAAAAAAAAAATCCCGTAATATTACGACTTTTTTCCCGTACTATTTGTAATATTACGTCTGTCTTTCATCAAGTTACGTTTTTTCACTCATACTATTACAACTTTTTTCTTGTAAAGCCTTTTTATTGTAAAATCATCTCACCACCATCTCACCCCCCACCGCCCCCTTCGCCTAAGGCCCCCTGTTGTATAGCTGTCTCAGCCAATGCCTGTTAACATCAAGTTACAACTTTTATTCTCGTAAAGTTACGACTTTACTGTTAATAGTATTACGAGCTTTTTCCTGTGAATTCAGAACTTCTCTGATTTTAATCCTCCGTCGTAACAGGCATTGCCAGAGACAGCTATACAAACAGGGGACTTGTGTGACCTTTGGCCTGCCTCGTACAATTGCACAATTTCTTGTAAAAAGACTACTTTTATTCTTGAAATCTCAGATATATAATTTTCATGTGGCCCTAATACTTTGTAGCAGTTACGTAACTTAAGTGTCTAAAAAAACGGTACGAAAATCGTTATTGGTGAAGCATAAAGACATGATCATGTAAAAATGCTGTACATTATTACTTATTTATGAATTCTTCCCCGCTTATGGTGAATGCGATGTTTCCCGCTGACAAAGCAGCCCGTTTTCTCGGGATAAACTTGTAATAATAATACATTTTGACCAAAAATGTGCACATTTGTGGGGCCAGGAATACGGGATTCTCTACTCTGTATTTTTTTTAAACGTGTGGTGAGGGTGTCATATATTGGAGGGGCAACCAATAAGAAAAGAATAATTATTAACTGACTAATAACTTAATAACAATTTAAGTCTTTTTGCAGGCCGCGTCCTGTGCTTGTTGGAGCCGTGCGGTCCGTCAGACGTAGACCAGGCCGTGGAGGCGGCCAAGTCGGCTTTTGGCCACTGGAGTAAGTTGTCGGGGATGGAGAGGTCAAGGGTCATGATAGAAGCCGCCCGCATCATTGAGGTGCGCTTGATCTTTGCGAATGCTGCAAGTCATCGCCACGCTTCTGGAAGCGCTTGTTTGTGACGCCGCTTTTCGCGCACAGAACAGGAGAGAGGAGATCGCCCAAATGGAAGTGGTCAACAACGGGAAGTCCATCACAGAAGCTCGTCTGGACGTGGACTCTGCCAGACTGGCTGTAGAGTACTACGCTGGACTGGCCAGCAGTCTTGCTGGTTGGTGATGGTTTTGCCTCTTCGGAAGCTTGTAGGAAGGTGGAGAAAATGTTCACATAAAGTTTATTTTGGGTCGTTAACAAGTGAATTTCCGCAACGTATCAAAAAGATCCATGCCTGTTACCACTTTCTAAAGATGGGGTTTAACATTATTAGAGCTGTAGGCATGGTATAACACCCCTATAGTCACCTTATCACACCTATATAGTGGACCTAATAAAGGAAAATAAGCCACTTGCGACATAAATAAGACCCGTGCTCATGTGTGTTGCCGCAAATGTGCTGCGGTGCTGGGGGAGCTGACAGGAAGTGGCGCCGGGGGTTGAGTTTTTATCTTGGCGTGGGTTACAGTAGCCCGTGTTGGGGATTATTGTGCCTGTTGTGCGATATTTCAAACCTGCAATAAAAGCCTGTTGTCCTGGTGCTTGTGTGTCTCGCCAAACGTAACATTATGGACACCTAAGCCTAGTATTTTTTTAGTGCATTTAGCCATTTTTCTAGGATTCATTTAGGAAAAAAAACACGGTTTGTGTCAATATGCATTTTTTTAAACTAATAAAATAGTTTTCAACCACAAAACATTCATTTTCTATACCGCTTATCCTCATGATATATTAATATTGTTTGCAACACTGATGGAGTGAAGCTGCAAATGTAAGTATAATATAATAATACTAATTCTAATTATATAATAACGTATTTGCATTCAAGTAGTAGAAGAATGGCTGCTTTCAGTTTTTTTTTTCCTGACCTGTGCAGGTCAGCATGTGCAGTTGCCAGGCGGATCGTTCGCCTACACACGCAGGGAGCCTTTGGGGGTGTGCGTGGGCATCGGTGCTTGGAATTACCCGTTCCAGATCGCTGCATGGAAGTCAGCCCCTGCACTGGCTTGTGGTAAGGAATTCTAAAGAAGAAGAATAATATACAAAAGACCGCACGGTGGATGGAATGGGTAGCATGTTGGCCTCACAGTCAGGCGGTTCTGGGTTCGAATCGCCGTTGGGCATCTCTGTGTGGAGTTTGCATGTTCTCCCCGTGCGTGCGTGGGTTTTCTGCGGGTACTCCGGTTTTCATCCCACACTCCAAAAACATACGTGTAGGTTAACTGGGGACTCTAAATTGTCCATTAGAGTTTGAATGTTTGTCTATATGTGCCCTGCGATTGACTGGCGACCAGTCCAGGGTGTACCCCGCCTCCCGCCTGAAGTCAGCTGGGATAGGCTCCGGCATACCCGCGACCCTAATGAGGATAAGCGGCATAGAAAATGGATGGATGCATGTTTGGATCTTTTCTCCTTTAATAATAAAAAGTTTCATTTAAAAACTGCTTTTTGTGTTCAGTTGTGTTGTCACCGACTAATATTTACATTTGTTTGATGATCTGAAAAATGTAAGTATGACAAACATGCAAAAAAGGGGGCCAACTACTTTTCACACCACTCTAAGTTTGTTGATAAAACAATACAACATGTAAATGTGTAAGACTGTCATGAGGTGATGATACATTTAAATGGTTACCGACACTTCTGAGGGTAACCATACCTGCGGTGTGTGTGTGGGGGGGGGCTGCCTGCCTTTATAAGCTGGAGGAAGAGTCTTATTGGAGAAAAGTGTAAAAAGTTGGAAAAAAACACCCGTTTTCTGGCAATCTCTCTCTTCTGTCTTGTGATCCAGGTAACTCTATGGTGTTCAAGCCCTCCCCAGTCACGCCTGTGACAGCCGCCCTGCTGGCGGAGATCTATGCTGAGGCTGGGGCTCCAGAGGGGCTCTTCAATGTGGTGCAGGGGGGGCAGGAGACGGGCGGCTTGCTTTGCCGCCATGCTGACGTGGCGAAGGTGTCCTTCACTGGCAGTGTGCCGACGGGACAGAAGGTCAGGTAACGAGAGTATGCCGGAGAGTGCTTGACTTGTTTTTTGTGGCTGACGGGACTTGACGGTTAAGTAAAAACTAAACTACCTCTGCCAAGCACCATAGTTCCCCCAATAGAGGGATTTACACCACAAATATTAGTCCTACGCTTATTTGATGTACATATCTCGATTCCTTGACCATACCATGGAAGGGTTTGAATGCCTTAAAGAATGCTAACACCTAGCATAATAGCACGCCTTCGTGTAAGTGCCTACCACTGAGAATGCTAAAAATGTTAGTAAACAGTACTTATGTTGCTATGCTAACACCTAGCATGGTTGCGCTAAGTGTCGTCTTAAGTAAATTTTTATGAAAATGGCAAAAAATGCTATTGTGCTCATGTTAGCAAGCTAGCAATGCTAACATTAACATGTCTCCCGAAGAAAATGACTAAAAATGCTGACATGCTAATGTTATCATGCTAACACCTAGCATGAAAGTAACTGTTTATGTAAGTGTTTTTCAATAAAAATGGCTAAAAATGCTACAGTGCTACCATTAAAATGTTAGCATGCTAACACCTAGTTTAATTGTGTCTACCTACTTAAAAACGGCTAAAAATGCTACTATGCTAATGTTAGCATGCTAACACCTAGCATAATAATGGTAAGTGCTCATATAAGTGTCTATAGTGTGATAGTGCAAAGTGTTTATATAAGTGTCTATGAAAAGGGCTAAAAATGCTATTATGCTAATATTAGCACACTAGCTATATTAACATGCTAATGAATGTTAACATGCCAACACCTAGCATGATAGTGCTAAGTGTTTATATACAGTATAGGCTGTTTACATGCTAGAAATGTAAACATGCTAACATTAGCATGCCAACAGACAGTGGCATTTGTGTCTACCCATGAAAATAGAAAAAATGCAAACGTTAGCATGCTATCAATGCTCACAAGCTAATGTTAGCATGTTAATACCGATTTCCCATATTTCCAAAATTAATATCCATTTTCATAAAATTTGATGTAGTAATTTACAAATGTGCCCTGTGATTGACTGGCGACCAGTCCAGGGTGTACCCCGCCTCTCGCCCAAAGTCAGCTGGGATAGGCTCCAGCATACCCGCGACCCTAATGAGGATAAGCGGCATAGAAAATGAATGAATGAATGCATTTACAATTTTTATTTTCTAATTTTAACCACGCCATGGTTGTTGGCAATACTGTAGGAATGCCACTTTTATGGAATATGCAAAACATATCAAATCATTCTGTTTTTAAAATATAATCGTTTACCACAAAGACATTTACATCTATGCTTATTATAGATCAAACCTAATTCTAGCTGCGATTGTAATTAATTATGAGTTAACTAGGGACGTGTGATTAATCACGATTAATTTTTATTTTTAAAAAAAAGTAAATTGACATCTCTAATAGACAAACTTACAGAAAAAAAATCCCTGTGATCTCACAGATTATGGAAATGGCATCCAAAGGGGTCAAGCCTGTGACCTTGGAGCTTGGGGGGAAATCCCCCCTGCTCGTTTTTGAGGACAGCGACCTGGAGAACGCCGTGCGGGGCGCTCTCATGGCCAACTTCCTTTCTCAAGGCCAGGTAGAGTCGTGATTCTTTTCAAACTTGCCCTGTCATCACTGCGATGTCAGGTCGGTGCTGGTCTCCCAGGTTTGCAGCAACGGAACGAGAGTTTTTGTCCAGAGTGATATTCTGCCTGAGTTTGTGGAGGAATTGGTGAAGAGAACTCAAGCCATTAAGATCGGTGACCCGCTATTAGAGAGTACACGAATGGGAGCGCTGGTCAGCCGGACACATCTAGACAAGGTTCTAGCCTTTGTGGATCAGGCGAAGAAGGAGGTGAGATAGATTTGGGACAGTCTGCCCTACGGGTCCCTGTTCATGTTGACATCATTCAAAACTGCATCTTTTGTTTTACTGATTTTAGGGGGCTGCTGTGTTGTGTGGGGGTGAACCCTTTGTCCCATCCGACCCTAAACTCAAGGATGGATACTACATGACGCCATGTGTGCTGAGTAAGCCTTATTTGGTTTTGAAGTGGCATATAATTTCATATTTTCACTATTTTTGTCCCAATCTTTTGATACATTTTATTGGTGTTGAAAATATTGGGTTTTTTGTCCCAAACTAGGACGTGCCTACTTTGTAATACTATTCTCAAGTCCCACCCACGCAGAGGTGTCACCCTCTCCTTAGTTGATCGGTGTGTTTGAAGGATGTGGGTGTGTGTACATAAGCAAGCAGAGGCAAGCTTGACAGTGACTTGGCAGTAAAATTCAATTGCATCCATTGATCCATCACTGCAATGATGGGCAAACTGCTGCCCCCACATCAGACCTGCCAAGCGACTTGATCGGGCCCGCCTAAAATATTTGTTTAAAAACCTTTCAACAACAAAACTGTAGCTGGCAACATGACTTGCGGTGCTATTGTGGCACTTGAGTCGTCAAAATTGTCAAATGTGTAGCTTGTACAAAAAAGCGATCCTAACACGTCAACACACGACAAAAAAAGTACCCGACCTACTATACCTGGTGGGCATACAAACAAATATCTGTGCACAATACCCATGCCAAAAAAACCCACCAATATCAGTCAGGCAATTCATAGTTCATGTTGTTGTTGCAGCTGGACTACCCAGCATGCCTTGCGGGCATTTAGAAATAAGAGTTTTAAGTCACATGTTATGTTTAGCGCTTAGTTGTTGTTTGTCACCCACGTACTAATAGTAGATTTATGTCATGCATTAACCTTCGTTGCACCGTGAGCAAGTATGTTGTTCTGTTTGACCACCTACATATAGACGGCCCCTCAACCAAATTTTGTTAACTTTTGCCCACCCCTGTGATTGTGTCCAGTTCCAGTCTACTCTTAACAGTGTTATCAGGTTATGTCCACATTCTCATCCTGTTTGTTTGCCCTCTCATAGCCAACTGCAGGGATGACATGACCTGCGTGAGGGAGGAGATCTTTGGTCCTGTCATGTCGGTGCTGTCTTTTGACACGGAACAAGAGGTTCTGCGGCGAGCCAATGACACCGCCTTGGGGTTGGCTGCGGGAGTTTTCACCAGGTTAGGACCGAACTCGGCAAAACGAGGTTTCAAATGGGAGCATGTCGACATGTTCACCTCGGTTCCACCCTTGTGCTTAAACATACAAACTCAAAACGATTTGAACCCTGAAGCTAAAACAATAATGCTGCTAATTCATGGCTGAAAGAGTGACATTTCCTGTGACGCTTAAGAGTGCAGATTCAGGAAGTAGTAAAGTGGATGCGTCATGTTTTGAAACTTCATGCAGCGATTGTGTGCAAATCTGACAAATCTTACATAGGCTTGATCAAGTGTAGAATGACTACAGCTTCTGCTTGGACAATGGGGGACAAAACATCACACTCATCTGAGCTAACAAATGACACCGAGTGTAGGTAGGATTGCAAATGTCTCTTTCTGTGTAAAAAAACCCACGTTGTTTATATATGCACTAAAATGTATATCTCTTTAAAAACTTCTAATTTGAAAACTATTTTCCCCAAAGGAAGTAATTCATTTCTTTCAGGCTCAAACTATTAACCGTACAGGCAAGGTTTAAACTATCATTTTAACATTCCTATAACATTCTCATTCTTAGATTTTTAGAGATGGAAACAGAAAAGAGCAGAAAATAGCAATACTGCCCTCGTGTGGCCTTTTCATAGGTATTGTTTAGCAGCTGACAGAATTTACTTGACGATTCATATGTAATTATATTGCTCGTATTTTACTGAGCGGACATGTGCATGCCCATATTGTAAGTTTTTTCTTGTTTGCCGAAAACAAGAGTAAATAAAATAAATTGTGCTTTTCCACCAGAACACCTCCCCAAGGGCAAAAATACAGTATTTACCCGGGGAACATGATGTCTCATGCACGTCATCACACAAGATGATGCATTCAACTTGACTTTTTTGGCTATTTTCCCCATAAAAAGTTTAAACTCCAAACAGCACCGTGCTCTAACATAACAGGCACAGGTAACAATAAGGCTACACATAACAGTAACAATCAACTGACATCATATTCGGCATATCTTCTATAAACCTACACGGGCAAATTAGAGCGCAGCACCCAAACAATATAACTGCGTTTCTCCTGTTGCAAGTCACCCCCGGATTGAACTCGAAACCGATCACCAACAAAATGGAGAGCGGTGAAGCATACAAGCGTATTCAAGTGTCAGATTGCATGCGGAGTGCAACAAATTCATTCATGGTGCCCGCTGTTGCCACCTGCTTTAGTAAGAAAAGTAAATATTGGCAGACCTAGAAGCCGCTAGACGACATCTTCATCTAATTTGCATATAATGTTGTAAAATACTGTAGGAAAAATGTATAAAAATAATCCACTTCATTTTACAAATAAAGAGTAGCAAAAGACCGATAAAATATAGACACACCCTCCTCTTATACCCAAAAAGTTTTCGATGTTGCTGTGTAAACCTGGGCGAGCTCCACCCAGTGCATAAGAACATATGTTATCAAGGGGGGTTGGAACGTCACCAGATCGAGCGACAAAATCGCCAAGTTGGTAGGGCTGCACTAATATTGAAAATCCTCCCTGCTGAGTTAAAGAAAGTTGGAGAGCGTACTATTCAAACTTTTGACAGAAATATTTTTACTGTAAACGATCGTTTCTCGGTCTCCTTGACCACTAAAAGCTGATATCGGGTATCGGCCGGTCTCCAGTTAGTGACACTGCAGAGTTATACTCCAAAATGATCAAATCTTTCAATGCAGTGACGTGAGGCGTGCCCACCGTGTGGTTGAGCAGCTCAAGGCCGGTTCCTGTTTCATCAACAACTACAACATCACTCCTGTGGAAGTTCCCTTCGGAGGCTTCAAAATGTCAGGTAGATTCTGGTCCTGATCGCACACGGCCCGTTTATTCGTGTCCCTTTAACAGTCAGTGCTCGGTTTGCTGCTGTTGATGGTACAGTTTGACCGGTCAAATATGTTGAGCAGGCATAGGGCGGGAGAACGGCCAGGTGACCATTGAATACTACTCGCAGCTGAAGACCGTGTACGTGGAGATGGGGGACGTTGACTGCCTTTTCTAGGAAACGCCAGCCTGCAGCGTTGTGGAAATACCGCAACACTGACTGCCGCTTAAAGGCGACATGCTGCCTTTCAGCTTTGAGCGATTGCTAAGCAGGGAAAAACTAAATCGATGTTTGCACTATGAGATCAAAGTGAAAAAGGTATTTTTATGTAATGTACATTCATCATTTCACATCATTTTGCATTTCTTTCATTCTGATGTAGAAAAAAATCAACATATACATTTCTATGAACATGTTTTAATATATGAACAATTTTTCAAAAATATATTTAATGTATGAAACATTTATCAAAAAAATGTGATTCAGTGTCACAATTTTAGTTTAACTTTTAATTTTAGTAAAAGTTTTACTGACGATGTGCCTTAAGAAAGTGACGACTCAAACAACCCAATCAAATTCAATGTACTGTAACACTACGGTCAACAACGTTGCAATAAAATGAGCAAACTGTGTGTTTGTTATTACTAATTGAACATCTTTTAGTCAGTTATGCAGTTAAGTTCTTCTCCTCTTTCTTGGCTGATTTTTGATTGTTGTGCTGGTCTGAAATGCAAGCAGCTGTAAGCAAACCGTTGCTGTCCAGTCAAATAAGCTTCCGTGAACGTGTTTTCAATCTTCCCTACCTTTACCCGAGGTTTTGTGGGTTTCTTGAACTGGGCAGACTCTGGATTAAAAAACGTTTACAGTCAGTTACTTGGTGATACTTTTCAGGGAAAGCAACTTACCATCTTCAGAGGGCGTGGCGTCAAAAGCAGAAACTATCTTGCAAAGGCCCTGTTGCAACAAAAGCAGACCTCAATCGGTGTTACTGCGATTCAATTATTTCCCATCCCTCCCCTAACCGCTTCAACCTTCCGTCCTTCTTCTCGACAGTCGCCCCACAGAGTCTGGCTTCTGTTCGGGAAGTCCGATATTGGCATATAAATGTAATATTGCTCAGGATCGGTATGAGGTTTTTTGTCCCCATAATGAAAACCGATCTTTAAAAAATGTTCCTAGGCCTATGAGCTCCCATATAAACCGGCACGCAAAGGACCTCATCAAACCGCGTCTTGGATATTAAACTTGCGATTTCCCTGCAAAACGTTGGTTATGCCATGCAGGAACTAAGACTTCTTCCTTCAATACCTCCAATTCCCAGGACCAAAGCCATACATCCATTTTCTATACCGCTTATCATTAGGGTCACGGGTATGCTGGAGCCTATCCCAGCTGACTTTGGGCAGGAGGCGAGGTACACCCTGGACTGGTCGCCAGCCAATCGCAGAGGACCAAAGCCATCAGTGGTAAAATCATAATAATACAAGGTACTGTTGTGGCCGTACTCACGACGCCACTTCCTGTCCACACGTCTGAAGACATTGAAACACACATGAGCACTGGTCTTGTTTGTGTCTCAAATGGGGTTTTTTCTGATTATAGCTACTATATTAGGTAATATGCGTGTAAAGGTGATTATAGGGGTGTTATTCTGTGGCTAGAGGGCTCTAAAGGTGACTATAGGGGTGTTATTATATGGCTAGAGGGCTCTAATAATTTTTAAATGCAGAAGGTCATAAGAACAGGTTTTCTGTTCTCTATGAAAATACATAAATAAGAAGTCGTACTTA
Source organism: Oostethus manadensis (assembly GCA_024372805.1). Lineage (NCBI taxonomy): Eukaryota > Metazoa > Chordata > Actinopteri > Syngnathiformes > Syngnathidae > Oostethus > Oostethus manadensis. Next base: position 1,212,001 of record QODF01000013.1, on the reverse strand, counting down.
ACGAAATCTCATCCATTGTGGTCAGGTATGGAACCAAATACCCACGAAATAATCTACCTCTCCGCCCGCTTTGTTGATGTCTCTCCCCGGGAGATGTCTCTCCTCCTCCTCGACGTGGTTTCCTTCCTGAAGCTTCCCTAGGCGACCTTGCTGAGCTGACACTCGCACCTGAAAGGTGTGGAAGGTCGTCTGAACCTCACCCACCGTGAAGTGCACGGCCGTGCCTTGAAACCACAGGCTGTCACACTCTCCCTCCTTGAAGCCCGGTGGTTCGTAGTCAGCTGGAGTTACTGAGGAACAAAAGAACCGGATGGTTGTGATACGAACGCTAATGTCACCTCTTTGTTGAGATTGATTTGGCTTTGTGATATCTTCACTGTTGTCATTGTAGTAGAGCTTCATGGTCAGGTGGATGTTATTGGGGAGGGCATTGAGGTTCTGCATGAGTAGGAAGAGCTTCCTGATGAGCAGCACAGACGCTGACTTGGTGTGTTCCATCGGGACGTGCACCTCCGTGCCGGTGTTCCTGCAGGTTTCACGTTGGTTATTTTCACCTGAATCACATCAATCACTGCACACAAACCTGATTATGTCCATCTCTGGGCCCTGGTCAGTGTACTTGATTTTGAAATTGTAGGACTCGATAATGCACTGCAAAAATAGACTTTTTTTAGACTATACACTGTAGATTATGTTTGTGTTGACATAACTTACATTGGGTTCATCTGAGTTGGTGTACACCTAAATTCCACAACAAACACAGTCAATGGCAGCTTGCTATAATTGTCACCCTCACTGCACACTCACTCACCCCGATGAAGACAACCTGAAGCTGTTTAAGAGTCAGTCGTAGTCAAAGAATGAATCCTATTTGATAGTTGAAAATGAATGTGCACTACCTACATATTGTTTCTCCAATGCATCAAAACAGCCAATCAACCTGGGAAAAAAATCATTTGACAAGCAATAAATAAGACCCTGCCATCGCTTATGACGATGCAACTTTAACTGGTTCCGGCAGAGCCGACGCAACACTAAGTAAATCACGTGAGTGAATTTGTCTAGTCACCATTTTACAACTTTGCTGGCTCCTGGTGTGCTGCAGTCCTCACGCAAAACTTTAATGCACAGATCTGGAGAAAAAAAGCCAGTTTATTTACAGCTTTCCATTTCAATTCGATCCCGGTTAGGTTTATCTAAAGTCATGCCTGTGCTACACTGTGTGTGTTTGCGCGTGGACCTTCACCTTCCAAGTATCTGGCGCGGTAGGCATCCTCGGGGAAAATGCCTCTGAGGTAAGTGATGGAGGACACGGCCACAGCCATCATCCGCTTGACAAAGACGACCGACTGCTGTTTCTTCATGAGGTCGCTCGGGAACAATCCCGTCCACTTACGAATATTCAAACACACGAAACACATGCTGAAAAGATGGCGGGCCGACAGCGACGGAAAACATGGAACTTCGGGTCCACAAGGTGGCGCAGTTACGTCAGTTAAGGGGCCCGTGAGCCAATTCGCGCACTTATATACTTCCATTTTGAGTGCGTAAGTTACCGCACTTCCATTCTCGGCTTGAGTGCGCAAGCGCGAGCCTGCCATATTTACGCACTCAGGCTGCCTAGTAAGTATAAGTGCGCGAATTGATATTCGTCATATTTAGTATTTACGTCAACTTTATAAAAACGGGTATCAAACAAAAAGGTTGGGTAGGTTCTACGTTTTCAAACCTCAGTATTTTCCTCCTTGCTCTTCTTGATGCACACCTTCCCGGCCGCCATCTTCTTTATAAAACTGGTAGCTAATGCTAACGAGCTAATCGCCAATACCCGGATTATTCGAGGACTGGACAAGAAACGTCAAACAACTGTCAGTTTATGGTAACAAAAAATATAAGTAAAATGTGTGATCCACTAGCTTAAACGACAAAAAAAGTGTAGTTAACACATCCTTCAGCTAAAGCTAGCTAGCAAGAAGCTAATTGGGGATCCCTCTGACGTGTCCTGTGCCGCAGTAATAAAAACCCTGACATTAAAGCGACATAAGCACTATGGTTCCTAACAATAGGTTTATTTTTTGTTAAATTAAACTTGGCAGTTTGAAATTCAAAACATATTTTAATAGTTTACCAATTAGATTAATAAAATATCATGGGTATTGGAGAGTATTAGTGTATATATATATATATATATAATATATATATATATAAAACAATGTGCTGTCATAATGAAAGCAAAGGATTCCTGGCATGACTGGTAATGACACCATAACACAGAAAGTGGCTTTTTTTTTTTTTAAATAGTGCATGGCAAAATACTTTAAATTAAAGAACATCTGCTTACAGTATGCTAAAAACTGGAACCATAAGACATCCGGGGCTTCACTTCCACATATTCTGATTTTTTTTTAACAATAAGGAATGAAATGTTTAGCTCAGACAATAAAAAGAGCGAGGTATTGTATTAATACAAAACAAAACATTTTGGTGCTCGGTACACTTTGAAGGCAATTAGACACAGAACATGAATGACCACAATGTCCCCTAGCAACGCTTCCACAGACAGGATATAAAATATTAACGTTATCTATAGGAGCTCTCCTAGAATTAGAGCAGGCGGCAGACTCTGGCCTTGGTCTTATCACTGCTTGGAGAAGAAGTCTTTGCTCTTCTGGATGTCTGGTTTTATGGTGTCACTTCCTGGTTTCCAGCCGGCTGGGCACACTGAAAAGAAAAGCCAATGAGTCTAAGGCGGGTACATGGAGGGGTAAGGATGTGCGAAGAAAGAACGAACACGCACACATTTGTACTGCATGCATGTTTGGCTAATTAGGGTCATTTTGGTCACTCAATTAAGGTCAATCCACCAGTAGAATCACTTTTTGGTCATAAGGAACTTCCCGGAACCACAACACGTAGGACGTATCACAGCAGTTACTTACCTTCTCCGTGCTTGTCGGTGAACTGAAAGGCCTGGACCAAACGCAAGGTCTCCTCGACAGAGCGCCCCACGGGGAGGTCGTTGATGGTGATCTGTCTCAGGATGCCCTTGTCGTCAATGATGAACAGACCCCTGAGATGCAAGCAAAGATGCTCGTGTGTTGGCATTACTTTATAGTCTTGCTTCACGTCGCGCTTTAAACGTCTGCAGGATGAAATTGTAACATCTCCCGGTAGTGCCGGGGTGTCCAAACTTTTTCCACCAAGGGCCACATACTGAAAAATGAAAGTATGCAAGGGCCACGTCGATATTCCCTCAAATACATGTGTAGGTGAAAAAGTGTATTAGTATGAACTTTGTAACGTGCTCTTTTCACATCTGGGGGGGGGGGATTTTTCTTTAACATTTCAACCCTATGCTCCCAAAATGACATCTTTGCTCCTAATATTAAAAGTTTATTCTCATAAAATTACATCTTTTTTTCTCTCAATATTCTGACTTTATTCTTGAAAAATGACAGTAGTTTTGTCCTTTTTGTTGATTTTCATTGTTGTCGTTTTTATTTTTACTATGCATTTTTCCCCCCACATGTGTAATTATTTTATTCCCATATAATAGAACCTTATTCTAGTCACATTATCACTTTTTCTGCAATTTGTGTTGTTTTTTTCCCCTCATTATATTAGGTTATGTTAAGTATTTTTTCCTTAATATTGCAATATTTCATCTAAATGCTACTAAAATGATATTTGTTAGCTCACAGCTTTTTTCTCTTAATGACCTTATTTTTGTAAACCTGCTGATTGCTTTGTTTGTTTTTTAATACATTTTATTTTTACAATGTGCTGCGGGCTAATAAAAATACAACCGCAAGCCACAAATGGCCCCCAGGCCGCACTTTGAACACCCCTGCGGTAGCACTTCTGGATTAGACAAATGGGAAAGTACCCCAACAAGGCCAGCAGAGGGCACTACGGTGAATTAAATTTACAGTAGAGTGCAAAAGTCGACGGCTGAGTATTTGGGCCACATAAAAAACAAATCTGAGATTGAGCCTAAAAGTCATAATTTTACAAGAAAAGTTGAAGTATTACCTTTGACCAAAGCCAAAGGTCACAAAAGTCGCCTGTGTCTATAGTCATCTCAAGGGATGCCTGTCACAACAGGGCGTTAAAATAATCAGAGATTTTGAGAATAAAGTCAAGAATTTACTGACTAGAATAAAAGTCGTAACAAAAACAGTAGCAATCGAAAAATCAGCTGCAATTTTACAAAAAGTCAAAATATGAATGTTGTAATTTAACAAGAAAAAGCTATTATACAGTAATGTCAAAATGTTATGAGGAAAAATATTTAAAAAGTTGAAATATTAAAGAAAAATTACTTTTAAATAATTTTAAATTCATAATATTCTGATTTGCCCCAACATTTTGAGCAATTTGGTTGCAGTAAAAAAATATCTTATGAGAAGTCATAATATGGGAATAATTTCGATAAGAGCATTTATTTAAATAAAAAAAATTAAATTAATTTAACTATTTGGAAATAGTAACAGCAGAAATTATTTTTTTTTTAAAACAGCTGTAATTTTATCACAATAAAAAAAATATTCACATAAAAAAGTGGTATTCTAAAAAATATAATGCAATTATACAAGAATAAACGTATAATATTCTGAGGACAAACATTTTAAAGAAAAACTTATTTTTGAAAAATCATTGTATTATTAGCATCAAACAAAACACAAAGTTTTTAAAATTTAGATTGAGGAAAAAGTTGTAAAATTATGGGAATAAAGTAATATTACAAAAAGAATTTACAAAGAAAGAAATATTTGAAAAAAAAGGAAAAATGAGCAAAGACCAAAAATTGCAGTACGCTTTTCCACTTACATCACAAAGTGGAAATGCATACTTTTCTTCTTAGTGGGTCTACGTGTGTTCAAACAATATCCAAATGGCATCCTTTCGTTTTTCAGCATGTGGCCCTCACTGGGAAAAGTTAGGACACCCCTGCTCTACTGTGTAGGGGGCGTTGCCGCGGAAACCGCATCACTAGCCTTTATTCTGCCGAGCAACAGCTGGCCACATAAAGGATACGTGACAAAGCTCAGATGTTATTCCACTTGAGACGTTGTGAATGCAATTCATGATATTGCCACTAGGAGGACTATGTTACCTACCTGTAGGCAAGTCCTTCATCCTCCTTGAGAACGCCATAATCTGCGGAGATGGTGTGGCGGGTGTCCGACACCAACGGGATCTTCATGCTGCCCAACCCGCCCTGCTTACGTGGCGTGTTGGTCCTTCGGAGAGCACAAACCAGCATGAGGAAGCGCGTGGGGGCGCACAAACACCGCGGGGGCGTTACTGTAAGCACCATGCGAAGTGGGCAAAGTGGGAGTCGACGGACGCGGCGATGACCTCGCAGCCAATCTTCCGGAATTCTTCGGCCGCGTCGCTGAAGGCGATGATCTCGGTGGGGCACACGAAGGTGAAGTCCAGCGGGTAAAAGAAGAAGACGACATACTTCCCTGCATCAAAAGGGAGACGAGCCGTTCGTTAATATTGGGCGGCCTCGCTCGGCGCATCAAAGGCAAAGCTCACCTCGTCCATGAAAAGGACGCGTGGCGAGTGAAGCGCTTACCTTTGTAGTCCGACAGCTTCAGGTCCTGGAACTGACCGTCTGGCATCACAGCTTTGGCTGTGAAATCCGGAGCCATCTTTCCGATTTGAGCTTTGCCTGCAGACATCTCGTAGGTCGCTAGGAAAAAGAAAACGCGCTAAAACCACACCAGTGTTCTGAGATACTCCCAGTAATTCCAATAATTATTAGTTATATTAATATTCTTATTAAATTCATGCATATAATATTCCCTGGGGCCAATAAAAATTGAGTAGACCATCAGACTGGTATTAATTACAATTATGACAAAACATTTATGATCTCTGGGTGTACCAATATTAAAACGGTATATGACTTATGTATATATGAGTTTATGTAAAAACACAATTACCATTCGCTTATTGCGCTGATCTACTATTTTTCCAACACTAATTTCTATTTTCTTACATGTAAAAAAGGTAACATTTTCTTATATCTATGGACTTGTGCTGGAAGATTTCAAACTTATGGAGGTCAATAAATATTTATGTGTAGAATCACAATACCATGACACAGGAGTCGGGAACCTTTTGGGCTAAGAACCATGAAAGACATATTTTCAAATGTATTTCCCTGACAGCCTTGTCATTTTTCAACATCGATTGCAACTAAAAGTGTGCATTTTGAAGCAAGTAATTACTTTAATAATTAAATTTTTAAAGTGCTGAGAAGGTTTTATATTTGGAATGTTATTTCCAACACTGTGATCCCTATAACATATGTTTTCCCCCTCCTAATATTCCAAAAATGACAACTTTATATTGTTTTGTTTGCTTCTCTAAAATAATATAACATTTTTAAAAATAAAAATATTAAATAAAAATAAAATATTAAAATGACATTTTTACTCATACGACCAGTCCAGGGTGTACCCCGCCTCCAGCTGGGATAGGCTCCAGCATACCCGCAACCCTAATGAGGATAAGCGGCATAGAAAATGAATGAATGAACATTACAAGTTTATTCTCGTAAAATTGTGACTTTTTTCTTAATACTCTAATACTAAAATTACAGCGTTTTGTTCCCCATTTCTGCTGTTTTATTGGAAATTTTCCATTTTTTCCAACTGTTCTCGTAATTATGACTTTACTGTTCTATTATTACAACTTTTTTCGCAAACTAATTTTCAAAAAAACAAAAAAAAGACAACTTTTGTTTTGGTTAGATTACAACTTTTGTCTCCTAACTGACTATTTATTGTAAATTTACTGCTGGCTTGTCCCATTTTTTCCCGTTTCCTTAAGCTTTTTTGTTAAATTGTACTTTGAGAATGCGTGGCGGGCCAATAAATCACTCGGGCCGCACTTTGAGCACCCGGTTGTACAGCGAGACATGTTACGTATGTTTTAAGAAAAAACACTACAATAAAATAAATACATGTTATGATCGGAGAGCCATATGTGGTCATCAAAAGAGCCCCACACCTGGCTCCCGAGCCACAGGTTCCCTACCCCTGCATTACACACACACACACACACACACACGCACACACAGTGTCTTGTTGTTATGGAAACGTGTGTTCCTGAATTTAGGCACGGACTAAACCGTTTTTGACGTTCAGTGCTCAAATGTTTGGCATGATTTTAGCACGCCCCTGCCATCAAGTTATTCGAAAACGAAGAGTGACACATTGGATGGACCAGGTAGAAAGGTTACTTTCACTTGCAAATGTGTCGTTAAACCGCAGGTTATTTGGAAAGTCGACGTAGGAACTACTTTTAAATGAACCCGTTTCTCAAGTTCTACACGTTCCGTCTTCTTGGTGACCCACAAAGCTAACTAAATAGCCACACGGAGTGGTCTGAAAACAAAAACGGCCTAGCAAAAAACGAAAAGTCGTACACATGAAACGTAAATATAGGCGACGAGATTAGTTGGTATTATTTTGTGACACTTACCTGAGCTTGAGTTGGGAGGCCGCCAACAGTGTCGAGTAGAGGGGTTGGAATGGGAACGGGCGGTGCGAGAGCATTTTATAGAGGGACACGCGTCTCGCGAGAAAACACGGGATCTTCGGTGAACACACACGCAGCATGACTTGGCACATTTGCTTAGGTAGCGACATCCCCCACGAGACATGCAGAGTAATGATGAGGAGGCACACATTTGTCATCAAGTTAAAGGTTTATTTTGAATTCCATGTGTCATTTTATTGATTAAAATGCCGTCTTTTGAGATGGAATATAATGTACTCAAGTAAAAGTAGAGTGACTTGCCGGAAATGTTTATTTAAGTTTTACAACAGTCCTAGGGCGTGGTCCCTATGTGGTACTAAATGGAAAAAAGGATTTTTAAATATTAATTTTGAATATCAACTCACATGTAGATAACTTTTTTTTATATTCGGCTCATTTTCCTCACAAAAAAGGTAGAAATTAAAATGCATGAATCTAAAAGTATTAGGTATTAGTGCCACATAAACAAAATGTGAGGTTTCGAGATTTAAAGTCGTCCTTTTATAAGAAAAAAGTCGTAATTTTAGGAGGAAAAACCTGTGAAGTTACGAGAATATAAGTTGAAATTTCAGGCAAAAAAGTTGTAGTTTTACCAGAAAAAAGCTGCAAAGTTATGAGGCTAAAAGTCGTCATTTTACGAGAAAAAAGTAGTACTTTTTAGAGAAAATCATGAGAATTTTGGGGAAAAACGTCAAAATTTTACGAGACACAATTCATAATTTTACGAAAAAAAGTCACAATTTTACAAGAAAAAAGTTACAACAATTAAAGTTGTAATTTTACAAGAAAAAAATGTACAATTACAAGAATAGAAGTAATCATTAAAAGAGAAAAAATAATCATTTTACAAGAAAAAAGTTGTAAAGTTACGAGAATATAACTCATCATTTTCCCATTAAAAAGTCAGAATTTGAAAAAAAAACAGTCAAAAATGAAAGTTGTAATTTTACGATAAACTGTTTTTAAAAAACAACTGGCTAATTTAAAAGAACAAATTTGTAAATTTCAAAAAAGAAATGTTGTAATTTTACAAGGAAAGTATGTAGTAATTCTACATGAAAAAAACTTAATTTTACAAGAAAAAAGTTGTAATTTCCAAAAAAATTAATAATTAATAATAAAAGTTTTTAAAATTTTAGGAGAATAAATGTGGTTAAAAAAAGTAGTAATTATACCCCCTAAAAAAATTTTTATTTAAATTTTACAAGAAAAGTGGTAATTTTACAAGATAAAAGTCACGAAGTTAATAGACGGAAAGTCATTTTTTACCAACAAGGGTGGTAATTTTGAAAGAGAATAAATTGTAATTTTTACAAGAAAAAAGTTAGAATTTTATTAGAAAATGGTACTTATTTTACAGAAAAAAGTCGCAAACAAGAATAAAAGTTATCATTTTAAAAGAAAAAAATTGTAAGTTTACAAGAATTAAAGTCGTAATTGTAAAAGAAAGCAAGTTGGAAATTTTACCAAAAAAAGTCGTCATTGTGCAAAAAAAGTCGTTAATTTTACGAGAAAAAAGTAATCATTTTCAATTTAAAAAGTTGTAAATTTACAAAAATAAAAGCCATCATATAACAAGAAATAAAGTCCTAATAAAAATTATAACATGTGCTCCATGAAGCTGCTTAATGAAATGCATCCAATTTAAAAGGTTGTCTTTTGTCTTTATGGCAACGTTTTGCGGTGAAAAGATGTTTATATGAGGCTTTGCAAGCTTGTCGCTATGGTGGAATAGTGTTTACATGTAAACAAGACGTGACCTTTTCTGCTCTGTGGCAACTTTGACGTCTTTCTTTTTTTTTCCTGTGCACAGCCGGGAATATCAGGAAAAACATCCTTTTTCGAAGTGTGTTTATGCTGTACTTTCAAGCCAAATGCTTGTTGTGAAGGTTCCTTCATGGCAGCCATCAGTGAAATGAACGTTACTAAGACCGGAACTCAAGGTGGGCGTCCATCTGTCTCTCGTTCTCTGCACTTGCTCTCTGTTGTAGACTTAAGCCATCGCTTGGATCCTGTTAACATCCAGCAGCAACACAACATGATTATTTATGTATATATGTATTTACCCTTCCTACATCGGTACAAAAGGTATCATTAATAAGAATAGGATTCTTATTCAGCCCAACAATGATGTGACAAAAAGTATTTTTGTTTCCTCCATTTTTCCCAGCAGGGCTGCTTATATTTGCATTCGTGGGTGTGTTGTGTTGCAACATCCTGGATTTGACCTCTGCTGCTTTTTCAACTCTCATTTCCTCCTCCGGACATTTTTTTATTTTTAATCTAATAATACTTTTGTCTGACAGTAACTGCGAGTGCCCGCTTTTGTCCTTTGGTCTGTTTGTGTTCAAAATAACTTCAAAAGTTGTAAATGGATTTGGTTTACATTTTCAGGAATTTGCACAGCACTTGTTTTGGACATTTAGCTTTCTTGGTAGCTGTTAGCATGTTAGCATTGCTAGCATGGTAATGTTAGCATGCTAGCATTTTTCTCTTTTCATAAGTAGAGACATATATAAACACTTACCATTATCATGCTAGGTGTTAGCATGCTAATGTCAGCATACTAGCATTTTTTGCTATTTTCACGGTTAGACACATACTGTACAGTATAAACCACTAGCATGTTAGGTGTTAATGCTTACATTAACATGTTAGCATTGCTAGCATGCTAAAATGATCATAGTAGCGTTTTTACCCGTTTTCATACCTAGACACATATATAAACACCACTATTATGCTGGGTGTTAACATGCTAACATGTTAGCATTGCTAGCATGTTAACGTTAGCATACTAGCATTTTTTCCGTTTTCTTAGGTAGACGTTATTATGCTATGTGTTAGCATCTTAACATTGCTTACATGCTAACATAAGCATACTTGCATCTCCTGCGATTTTCATGAATGTGGACTTAAACAGACACTTAGCACTATCATGCTAGGTGTTAGCATGCTAACATGATGCTAACATTTTTAGCTTTTTCAGAGGTAGGCAATTATACAAACACATTTATGTTGGTGTGACCAACATAAAACTAACTTTAGCATGTTATCATTCTTTAAGTCTTTCAAACCCTTCCATGGTATGTTTTCATGGGATGTAAATGTGTAGAAAAAATAGAATATTTTTTTATACAAACCAAAATATGGCACTTGGCGGAAATCTGCACTCTCTGAGTGTTTTTCTAGTTTATTATTATTATATGATATAAATATGATATTTGTATTGTATCATATATATAATATCGTGTTTTTATATTTGATGTATCCATTACGTAATTAAGCTTTGTTGACTTTATATTTAGCATCATTCCTTTATTTTATTCATATTTTCTGAATTGATATGAAATTGACACGATTTGTTTGGTATTATTTTTTATTTTAAGCTTAGTTGTCATTATTTATTTACTTGTATTTCTCCTTATTCAACAACTTTTCCTTCTATTACACCTCCTTTCATAATGTATTTTTTCAATACTTTTTTATCATTACAAAATAGGAAAATAATGCACTTTAAATGGCAAAATGTGAGCAAAGAAATTATTGTAAGTGTTCTTCCTAATCTTCATAAGACTTTGCCTTACAACTTTTTATCAAGTGACTTGATTGTAATATAAAATGTAAGGCCACCCCATAAATAAAACAGAATAAACGTTTCATCAAATCGCTGCCCGGTAAGTGACGAAAACCTCAAGCCTTTTCTTGGTCGTCTCCCTGGTGTCACCAAGCGATGTTCTTACATGCCGTTGCCATGGGCACGGCATCAAGGGCCAGATAAGAGGGTCTGCACACAATAACCTCTTGTTAGAGGCGCCGCGTTGATCAGACGCCGCTGCTATTTCACAATGTGCCCATCATTTCCGCATCTGGAATGTTTGAAGAGCTTTCGCATCCTTCATTTGGGTCACTATTGGGCCCTAAAAGCTCTTTTTGTTAAGCGGCGATGATGAAATAATAGCGATGCAACTGGGATTATTCCAAATGATCCAGGGAGGATGCACAACATGTTTTCAAACTAATAATAGCAAATAATGGCTGTTTATAGCTTCTGTCTGTGATGACAAAAGGGGCCTGGGTGGGTTTTTCTCAGTGTGAAGCAGATTGGGTGCCAGGTCCAGACATGTATAATGAGGTGAAGGCACCATGGAAGCAGTGGGAGGAGTCGGACTTTCCATCACAGCAGGATTTGACAGAACCACCGGGTATACACATACGCACACACAGAAAAACAATATTCCATGGGTGTGTACATCCTGAAATTTATATGAATTCATTTTGAATGCGGGTATTTTTATTAAAAAGTATTTAAAATAATAAATACATGAAAAATAAGGATGTGTTACGTCAGGTCACACGGTTGACGTCACAAAAGGCATACAAATCGAATTAAAACCATCCGTTCCCTGGAGTACGCTGCCCCTTTAAGAATTTCTCCCGCGCTGGATTACGAACCCGGAAGTGGCGCCCGGAAGGAGCAGTGATATTTGGCGCCAAATACAAGCCAGGGAACCAGGCGAGCGAGGAGAGCGGCGGACGACACACCGGGCACCGAACAGCTTCCTTTCCGAGCAGATATCCACACCGCGCAGGTTTGTTGGCAGAACGTACGAGGCGGCGCGTTTTTAGTCGAGTTTGGGGAAAATAGTGAACAAACAAAGGCGGCGGCGGCGGTTATGTCACGTGCACTGATGACGTGATTTCCCCGTCGGTGCCGTCCAGGGAACATGGAGGAAGCCAGCAAGCTCATCGGCGCCGGGAAGAAGCACCTGGTGATGGGGAAGGTGGTGGAGGCGGTGAGCGTCCTGCAGGAGGCCTGCGGCATGCTGTGAGTAGTCTCCCCGACACGCACGCAGCTAATGGCTCATGGCTACGGAAGCCCGAACGCGAATGCGTTTGCACGGTGGCCGCTTTGTTTGAGATAAAACGTTGCGGGGGGAAACGGCGTTTGTAGTGGAAGGGAAAGGCCCAATAACCGCTATTGGCCCTGATTTTCGAAATTCCTAGTTTACATGAGCGTTCTTGGCCAGTAGAGCGGATTCTGATTTGTGTGGTGAAATGATGTGGCGAAATAAGCCACCTCTCAAAGGCAGCAGTCAATACAATTTTAATTGAAATAAAGTTTTTCTTAAATTGGTATTTTAAAGTAATTTATTTTTTGTCCACCCCCTCCCCCTCCCCAAAAAATTAAATTTTATAAACATTTAATGGCCTGCATAATATTTGTATTTATATTTCCATGCATTGAAGACAATTTTTTAAATTAAATCTTTTTAATTAATTTGTCTACTTTGTATCGTCTACCTTGTATTCCACTTGTCCCAAAAACAAACAAACAAACATCTGAAAATGTTTTAGCCTATATAATATTTGACACCTCAGGACATGTATATCCTTAAAAATAATAATTGAAATAGTAATAATAGTATTAATACTATTAACTACTATAATAATGTATTTATAGTGTATTTTATGTGGTATTTGGATCCTCAGGATATGCATTTTAGATTAAGAAAAATAAGGAAAAATGTGTTTTTTTTTAATTAGGTTAGGAATTATAATCGTATTTTACTTGTCCCCCCTCAATCTGCATAATATTTTATATAGTATTTATATTCTCAGGAAATGCTGTTTAGAGGGAGAAATTTTGGTGGAAAATTGTAGGTTTTTAAATGAAAGATTACAATTTTTAAAAATTATTTGTCAACGCTTGTATTTCACTTGTCCCAAAATCCATAAATAAAACAACAAAAATGTTTTGGCCTACATAATACTGTATTTGTACAGTATTTAAAATTAAATTAATTAATTAATTGTCTACTTTTGTATTTTAGTCCCCCCCACCCCGCCAAGAAAAAAACAAGCAAAAATACAGAATTTTTTTTTGGTATATTAGTTATATTTTAGTATTAGTATATGGATCTTCAGAAAATGCATTTTAGAAGAATACATTTTAAAAATTAAAGATTACAATTTTGTCTACTCTTGTATTTCACTTGTCCCAAAAATACATTTAAAAACAAAAACTTCAGAAAATATGTTAAAGCCTGCATAATGGGTATATAGCATTTGGCTAATTAAGAATACATTAGGAAATGTGTTAGTAATGAAGATAATAAAAATATAGTATTGACCTTTTTATTTTCCATACAAAAGATTTAATTCCTTGAAATGGCATTGGCTTGCTCTTGGGGAAGCTTTTTTTTAAGTGAAGTGAAGAAAGTGAATAAAATCCAAGTGTCTCCCACATCCGTTCGTGTTTCTGTATGCAGACCCTTGTTGGAAAAGGTTTGGACATTCCTGCACTGAATGGGAACGAGTTCTTGTGAAAATGTCGGCCCAGACGTAAATAAAACGACCAAGTATCTATAAAATGATGTTTTTCAGAGCAAAGAAATATGGAGACACGGCAGATGAGTGTGCAGAGGCATTCTTCTGGTGTGGGAAAGCGCTGTTGGATATGGCAAGGTATCGTTTTGTTTTTTTTTTGAACGCTTTAAAAGCGAGCATTTTTCTTTAAATTAAAGATGATAGCAAACAAGACAGCTTGGTTGACTGCCATTGTTTTGATGCAGGATGGAGAACTCTGTACTCGGCAATGCTTTGGAAGGTGTTCCGGAGGGCGACGACGAGGACAAACCTGGAGACTCCAACGTGGAGGGCACAGAAAATGTTGACGGTGAGCGAGAAATACTTCGTTATAGAAAAGGATCGTTGCTGATTGTCCTCTTGCGTCATAACAGAGAAGACCAGGGATGAGCTGAGGGTTCAGGTGTATGAGGCCATGGCAGAGAAGCCTGAAGATGCTCAGAAAAGCGAGGGAAGTGAGGTCAACAAAGATGAAGCAGCAGAAAAGATGGAAGAGGAGCTATCAGACAAGAAGGTAGAAGCAGAACCAGACGAGGAGGTACAACCAAAAGACCAAAAAGTAGCTGGGAAGAAGGTAGAAGAATCGGAACAAAAGGAGGCACAAACAGAAGACAAAAAGGCAGCAGACAAGACTGAAGAGCCATCAGACAAGGAGGCACAGCCAGAAGATACCAAGGCGGCAGACAAGGTGCAACCAGAAGATACCAAGCCAGCAGACAAGACTGAAACACCATCAGACAAGGAGGCACAACCAGAAGACACCAAGGCGGCAGACAAGGTGCAACCAGAAGATACCAAGCCAGCAGACAAGACTGAAACACCGTCAGACAAGGAGGCACAACCAGAAGACACCAAGGCGGCAGACAAGGTGCAACCAGAAGATGCACAACCAGAAGACACCGAGGCGGCAGAAAAGAAGGTGGACGAATCGCAGAGTGACAAGAAGGAAGAACAACCAAAAGACAAGAATGCAAAAGATGATACAGCAGACAAGAACATGGAAGAAGAACCATCAGAGGAGATGGAGGAAGAAGAACCAGCAGAGGAGGAGGAGGAAGATGCTGAAGGTAAGGGTTAATGTTTATGTAGATTATTTTGTGCACACGTGATGATTCCATGGGACGGGTTGCCATGTTTATTAAAAGACCAAAGGAACCTTACTGTGTATGTTCTTACCGTTTGTATCTTCTGCTCCCTGCATTGTGCACGCAAATCCTATTATGACTTTGCGGATTAATTTGGTTCGGGGTTTGTTCTCCTATCATGCAAGGTGGCGGTTAATCATAATGCTTTGTGCTTTTGTCCGAATCCTGACCAAAACCGCTGACTTCTGCACAATGTTGTTAGACGGCGATGAAGAGCGAGGAGAAGAGAACACCGCTGGAGAAAAGGTATCAATAAAAAAAAAAAATGTCAAAAGCATGTTTGCGAGATGTCAGATTGCAATTCTTTTGTTCTCCCCAGGAAAGCGACGACGAGGACGAGGTGGGGAACCTCCAGCTGGCCTGGGAGATGCTGGAGGTGGCCAAAGTCATCTACAAGAGGTCGGTTTCGTCCACATAAATTTTTTGTTTTTGCCCGTGAACGACGTCAAAAACCACTTTTCCGATTCCTCCGCGTAGAAAGGAGACAAAAGAGGACCAGCTGATGGCGGCGCAGACTCACCTAAAGCTGGGGGAGGTGTCTGCGGAGACGGGTAGGTTGGCGCCTTCCGCAGCGACAGCCCGGCGTACCCGCTGCTCCTGCATCTCCATGACGTTCCACATGAGCGCTGATAAAGAAGCAGCGGCAGGCGGATGCTGTGATGGATATGACCTGTATCGATGATAACGGTCCCAGGCGTGATCGACACTATATCTATCCATATGATAATGGCGATTGTGACGAGTATCGCATTCCGATGAGCCGGTATCGTGCTAACCGTTTTCAAGCTGCAACCTTGGGAATGGTAACGTCAAAACGGAGAACCACCCTGGCGCCTAAATGGTTAAATAACTTGTGTGCTGTATTGGGTGCCAGGAGTGTGAAGGTGACTATAGGGGTGTTATATGATATCTAGAGCTCTCTAATCGTGTTAAAAACCGTGTTTAGAGGGATGTAAGCAGGTTTTCTATGCTGTTTTATCCGACTTAGCAGAAATCCTGGCTACGGTCAGGTCAAAGACCAGTTCAACAAATTTCAGCTTTTTGTCAACATATTTGCTGTCCCCCCCCACCCCCACCCCGCAGGGAACTACTCCCGAGCGCTGGAGGACTTCCAGGAGTGTCTGAAGCTGCAGCTGAAGCACCTGGACTCGGATAGCCGACTGCTGGCCGAGACTCAGTACCAGCTGGGTTTGACCTTCAGTCTGAACTTGCAGCACGAAGACGCCATCACCGCGCTCAACCGCTCCATCGCCGTCATCAAGAGCCGGCTGGGTGGGAGCGAGTGCGACCATGAGACACGCGTAGAACTTTATTTTTCTTTTAACGTCCCTGCGTTGCCCTGCAGAGAATCTAACAGCGCTGATCCAGAACGCCGCCGGCCCAGACCAGCTTCCCGAGGAGAGGAAGGAGATGGAGGAGCTGAAGGCTCTGCTGCCGGAGATCCAGGAGAAGGTGGAGGACGCCGCCGATGCCCTGAAAACGGGGAGAGCCGAGGCGGTGAAGGGTGTGCTGGTAGGTCCCACTTCAGCTGGTTTTGGACCAATGGACCTTGTTGGGCCAGTGGCATTATGGCAAATCAAAGCTTTGATGAGGTCAGGGGTAGGGAAGCTACGGCTCGGGGGCCTGACGTGTCTCTTGATGACCACATGTAGCTCTCAGAAGGTTGTAAACACCATAACATGTATTTATTTTCTTTTAGTTTGTGATTTACTGGCCCGTGGCACACTCTAAAAATACAATCTTGAACAAAAAACTTTAAGGAAACGGCAAACATGGAAAAATGAGCTGTCCTTTTACAAAAAATGAAGTCAAAATATTAGGAGAAAAAAGTTGTCCTTTTCGGAAAATCTGCGGTTGACTGGCAACCAGTCCAGGGTGCACCCCGCCTCCCGCCCAAAGTCAGCTGGGATAGGCTCCTACTGAGGATAAGCGGCATAGAAAATGGATGGATTTTTGAAAAATGAGCTTGAGGAAAAGGTTATGTTAGGAGAATAATGTCAAACTATTTACAAGAATAAAGTCATACTTATAAGAAGGGAAAAAAATGCTTCTCAGCCTTGTCTCAATGGTGGAATAGGGATTAGAATACAATATGTAAACAAGTCATGGCTTCCTGTTCGTTTTTCCCCTTTTGTTTTTGTGTTCCTTCACATCTTTGGGGGACGCGTTGAGTAGAAAGTCAAACTATCAAGAGGAAAAGGTCACGTGTGTACAAGAATAAACTTGTAATATTATGAGTAAAAACAGCATTTTAGTAACAGTTTGTTTTTATTTTGGAAACGTCGCAATATGAAGAAACAAAGTTGTAAGTTTTGGAATATTAGGTGGGGGGGGGGTGATTTTGGTAGAAGTTGTATTGCAATTACAATTTTTTTTTGTTATAAAGTTTTGTGTAATATTTTGTTGCTGACATTTTAAAGTAAACCATGACAGTGTTAAAAATTGCAAATATAAAACCTTCTTGGCACTTTACTCCAATTCTGAGACCAATCTAAAATTTTTGGCACACTTAGTTCTGTTCACTTAAAAAAAAAAATAAAATTACATTTTTGTGGCAATATTTAACTTTTCTATACTGTTTCAACTTTATGCTATTTCTTATCTAACGCTCACTTTTTCCAGCCCATAACCTGAAATTGTTTTTTCCCTAATATAATGACTTTTATTCTCATGATTAACCTAACTGATAAACTAACCATCTTCCTCGATTAACTGACAAGCTGCAGATTAATCGACAGGGAAAATAAGTTTCCAGCAGGCGCATTGTGTTTTTCGCTGTCTGTTTTGCTGCGGAGTGGCTTAGCAACAATGTCTTCCGTACGACTTAAATTTTCACTTTAATCCAAAATTATGGAACAAACAACTTACACCCCCGCCACCCTCCTGGGGTTGCCTGTCATTTGATTATCTTAAATCGGCTTCTTAATGATCGTAAGGGGTCTTTATAGCCAGTTTTATTTCCTATTTAACATGCAAAAGGCTTTTCAACCTTGTCTCAATGGTGGAATAGTGATTAGAATGCAATATGTAAACAAGACATGACTTCCTGTTTGTTTTATAAAGTTTATACTGTACTTTCAAGCCAAGTACTCCTTGTAAAGGGTGTGCCTTCAAATCAGCAACCGCTGAAATGAACGCTGCAAAAAAAATCCTAAAACTCAAGGCGGGCTTCCATCTGTTTCTCTCGGTACTTGCGTCGCCCATTTTTTGTTAACCGTTCCTCTTTTGGAAAAAATAATTTACCGAATCACTCGGGCGCTGTTAACGCCCAGCGGCAACACAACATTTTGTCATTAGCTTATTTTGATGAACCAAGTCGCGTTACCTGAAAGTGCTGGAAATGTAATTTTTGCGCATTTGTTTCCAAAAAAACAAGGTAAAACGTTTAAGCGTGTTAAATTGGTTTTGATGTCACGTGCTTGTCAGGACGGCGCCTCCACTTCCACGGCGTTCCCCGCCGCCACGGGCGAGGTCAGCAGCGCTACCCCAGGGGTGAGTGGAATTTCACTATTTATTTACTATTATGATTATTTTTCAATATGAATGATTTTGCGACGTCAAAGCAGTCCGACGGCCCGTCCACCGCCAACGCCCCCGTCTCCGACATCAGCCACCTGGTCAGGAAGAAGGTGGGACGGCTCCAATCCGGCCAGCCTTGCCGGGGCGACGCAGAGTCTAATTTGGGGTGCGTTTGCCTTTCAGAGGAAGCCCGAGGAGAGTCCCGTGAAGGAAGGGGTCAAGAAGGTGAAGCAGGAGACGGACGGCAACGACGCCCACAAAACCAACGGCGATGCCAACAGACATGCCGACCGCATGGAGGTGGAAAGGTGAGGTTTGTTTTTTTTTTTGGTGGGGGCGTTTTCACTAACACTCGTTGACCTTCACTGTCATGTTGTCGACCCCCCCACCCCCCTGCAGTCAGTGAAAGCAGCTTCTGCTGGACATGGGACGTCCCGCCAAGATCTTGCACACTTGCTTACACGTCATGTTTTTGAATAAAAGTTCTGACGTGTGTTTGGCGAAACGACGCCAATGACGTTCTGTATTAATTTTGACAGTTGATGAATGTATACAACCCACTGTGACCCGTTTGACTGACAGCTGTGGCTTCTTATGAGTATGCGGTTACGTTTGCATTGTCTGTTTCTCCTCCTTACTGTGAAGTCAAGTTTGACCTAATAAAGACCTCAAATGTCACTTTTGGAACCTTTTTATTTTTCTCTCCATGAAATTGCAATAGTTGGTAAATATTGACAACACTTAAGCCTTTAGTCATTGGAGTTGGTAAGGCTAATTATATTAGCATCGTTTAGGGTAATGACTTTATTCATCCTAATAAGGCACTGTTTGTTAACATTAACATAAATTTTACCAGGATTTATTAGCCACGGTGGTAGGGAACCTACGGCTTAAGTTAACCATGTCCTGCTTACAACAGGGCTGTTCAAAGTGCGGTCCTAGTGTGTTTGTTTTTTGGCCTGCTGGACAATCTAAAAATACAATTTAAAAACTTTTAAGGAAACAGCAAAAATTTCTCAGTAATTTTATGAAAAAGTAGAAATATTAGGAGAAAAAGCTAACTAGGAAATGTGGAAAAGGTTATATTAGGAGAATAAAGTTAAAATAATACAGGAAAAGTCATAATTACGAGAATAGTTAAAAACTTGGACTTTTTTTTTTTTTTTTTAAAGGCTAATTTTATGAATAGAATGTCAAAATTCTAAGAGCAAGCAGTCACAATTTGACAAGAATTAATGTAAAAATGTCATTTTAGTAGAGTTATTTAGTGTAATATTAGGGTGGGGAAAACAATATGGGAATAAAGTCATAATACTATTAATTGTTTTTTTTTTTGCTGGCTTTATAAAGTGAAACACGACAGGAATCGCAGTGTAAAAAGTAACATTCCAAATATAAAACCTTCTCAGCACTGTTATATTCTAAAATTGTTGATATTGCTTAAAACCACACACGTTTAGTTGTCACTCTTTAATAAAATAAAATAAAATAAATAGGATACGGCTCTCAAGGAAATACATTTGAAAATTCATGGCTCTCTTAGCCCAAAAGGTTCCCGACCCCTGCTGGGGGAGGCATTTTTATCCATGACCTGAGCACTAGTCAGATATCTCAGTGCTTATTACAGCCTTATTAATATGATACATATAACACTTTAATTACTGCTTATTTCCAACACCTTAACATAGTGTTTGTAATATGTTTTTTTCACCTCAAAAATGAAAGGATGCGACTTTTCATATTTTGGACTATTTGTGGCCCTACCCCTTTTCTGCTGTTTTCTTTCATTTCCAACTACTTCATTGTTTCCAGCCTCCCAGCATGCTTTGCGGTACAGTGCTTCTACTTCAAAAGAAAGCAGTCAGAATTATTACGCACGCAGACTACTGTGCGCCAACAAATCCAATTTTTACTGAGCTAAAACTTGTCAAATGTTTCGATCTGGTTGGTTTGTGTACTGCTACTGTGATGTGTAAGGCATCTAAGCGCCTGCTTCCGCCATGTCTGCAAACTTTATTTGAACTTAGAGAGAGTCAATACTGCCTCAGAGGAACAGGTACATTTAAAAAAAACTAAAACCAGAACAACTAAAAAATAGAATTGTATTTCTGTTAGAGGAGTTTGTATATGGAATAACCTCGCTGATGCGTTAAAAAGATCCAATACAATTGTAGCTTTTAAAAGTCTGTATAAAAGATTGCTTTTTGAAAGTTGTAGGGGTTCTGAATGAGCCGGCACATTATTGTGTTATTCTGTTTATTTTTTGTTGCTGTTTTGTTTTTTACATATATTAGTTTGTACATTGTAAAATTGCATATGTCTGTTAATACGCTGTATTATCTTGGGATTTCCTTATAGTTTAAACAGGGTTGGGCGTAAAAAGTATCTGTTACTTCAGCCTAAACCCTTTCGGTCATGAGAGGATTATTATGTATGTATACACGTATTTGATGGTGTGCATTTTGTTTGAAATGACCGAATAAAACTACTACAAAAAAAAAGTTGCTAAAATTACATTTTCAATGTTGCACATTATTCCCTATTTGTGTTTGTTTACATGTCATTTCTGTGGCGCGTTCGTTAGTTCAGCACTGGCTGGTTAGTCCTAGCTAGCAGGTCACACTTCCAGTAATCTTATCAGAAATGGTGGAGTCTGAAAGCCCCGATTCAGCATATTATTAGCCAAACATGCACAATTATGGGGATGTGGGAGTCAGCCACACACCTGCAGGGGAGAACTATACTTTAGATAATGTTGATATCGTTGATAGACATTAAAACCGTACATGCAAAAGCACCACATTTCAACATTTTCTCATCAAATTGTTTTAGCCCTTCTCAATTTTTGCAGTTCTATTGTTCAATTATAACTTTCCGTGTGACATGAGCCGATAAACTACCGGCCCAAAAATATCCCCCGCGCCACATCGCTGCAATAAATGAATTTGTGAGTCTGTTAATAGAATGTTTTCAGAGTTACAGAAAACCTGCTTATGACTTGGTGTTTCACATTATTAGAGCCCTGTAGACATGAAATAACACCCCTAGTCACTTTACAGTTTATTACACATTGGCCGTTTTTACAGGCCGCCAGCTAGCAAGCTTGTCTCAAATGTATTTCTTTTCAACTCAAGAAGCTAAGAAAAACCTACCACTTCCACATGGAATGAGAGGATAAGGTTTCCCCCCCCCCCCACACACACTAGTGTCTCAACTGTATTTCTTTTAAACTCAAGAAGCTAAGAAAAACCTACCACTTCCACACGGAATGGGAGGATAAGGTTCCCCCCCCTCACTATGTCAGCCATCCCACGGCTGACTTTGACACCAGTTTGTGTCTTTACTGCCACCTGGGGTATTCCAACATGCTTAGACTAACACCGGACCCCGTGATTGGAACGCCGATATCACGAGGGAAGACCGTAAGGCCACACCACGGCGTGTGAAAACATTTTTCATTCTCCATCCTGTAACGCGGCTGCTCATGCTGCAGCGGACAAAACACGACGGTCGTATTGACATCGAAACGTATCAGCTTGTCAGGAACCAATTTTATTAATATCATTAATGTGTCATCAGCATCATCAATGAAATGAGTTAGTCTGTTTTAAAGCAGAATCAAGTGTGCATTCATTGCCCTTCTTTTTCTCCATGAACACTTCAGTTCCACAAAGCGAGAGAAAAAGGAGGAGGGGAGGCAGAGAGAGGGCGGGACTGCAGTGAAGGAGGAAACGCAGGGAAAACAACGTCTGGCGGAGCAGAAATCTCCCCCTTCACTGGGATATGATTGGTTTTTCCCTTGTGCAAGAACAACAACAAAAAGAAATCAAAAGAATTTCAAAACGGTGCTCTAAAAACAAAAGATGAGATTTAGGAAGGTGGGCGGGGTCGCTTGCTGAGATGCGGGTGCTGGCTGCTGTCTCGTTTCGCTTTCCTTTTTTTTTGTTCCGTAAAGCCACGTTAGGATTTGGTGCAGTCATCGTCGTCAGAAGTCTGGCTGCTGCTACTGGTTTCAGACTCCGAGCCCTCCTCCACGCGCGCCTCCGCCACACTCCTCCAGGGGGTGAAGTGGAGGGTGACGCCCCGCGCCCTCGGAAGGACCCCGTTCCTCTGCGGGCCGTTCCTCTTCAGCTGCGACAGCAAAGAGCCTGTGTCAAGGCGGACACTTCCTTTCACTTTAAACGTGACGGGCGAGTGATCACCTGCTCCGTTTTGGTCTGGAACTCTTTCAGCTCGTCTTCGGTCAGAGGCAGGAAGTTGTCATCGTTCTCTGGGTGCTCCTGCCAGCCCATGGCCTTCAGCAACCTGCACAAGGAGGGTTCTCAAAATGACATTTTCCGCTGTAGCCCCGGCAGCGTCTTCCTAATACACACTAAATTCTCTTTTCCTATTTCCGCCATTCTTGTGACGTCTAACGCCGCCTCCATATTTCAACCGATTCACATCATTCAAGCATGAAGTGGTTCAGCTCATTCGGGGGTAGTTTTCTATCATGTTAGTTCCGATTTTCCACAAGTCCCCCATTTTTTGAGACGTTTTCCCCGCTGCAAATGAAGGGGGCATTTTTCAAAAGGTCCGTATTTCTCACGTTTCTCAACCGATTCGGACCGCGGCCAAGACAGAATGCTCAAATCATTGGGGAGGGCTATGTTCTCCGTCATACTTTCTCTCTGGTGCCCTTCTTCAGCTGTCTGTCAACTCCTAAGGTGACGTGTGTGTGTGTGTGTGTGTGTGTAGTGATGGGTCTTTCGTGAACAAACTGGCTCTTTGAAATGAACGACATAAGCCGGCTCGTTTCATTGGGCGTCGATAATTTTTCCTCTTCTTCGTTCTACTGTGATAGGGTTACGGGTTTAGGAAAAGTCGGGACATTTGGCGGTCTTGGTGTTAGCATGCTAGCAGTTAACATGCTATGGGTAGCATAGTAATCTTTTTTTGTGCTATTTTTATAAGTGGGCCGCACGGTGGCTGAGTGGTTAGCACATTGGCCACACAGTCAGGAGATCTGGAAGAACCTGGGTTCAAATCTCCGTTGGGCATCTCTGTGTGGAGTTTGCATGTTCTCCCCGTGCGTGTGTGGGTTTTCTCCGGGTACTCCGGTTTCCTCCCACATTCCAAAAACATGCATGTTAGGTTAATTGGCGACTCTAAATTGTCCATAGGTATGAATGTGAGTGTGAATGTTTGTTTGTCTATATGTGCCCTGCGATTGACTGGCGACCAGTCCAGGGTGTACCCCGCCTCTCGCCCAAAGTCTGCTAGGATAGGCTCCAGCATCCCCGTGACCCTAATGAGGATAAGCGGCATAGAAAATGGATGGATGGATTTTTATAAGTACATACTTACAGAAACACTTAGTGCTATCATGCTACGTGTTAGCACGCTAACATTAGCATAGTAGCATTTCTAGCCATTTTCCTTTGTTTTAACATCAGCAGACAGCGCTATTGTGCTACCTTAAGCATGCTAATATTAACATTGCTAATGCCAATATTGTAGCATTTTAGCTGTTTCCATTAGCAGAAACCTATATAACAGTGCTGTCATGACAGGCGTTAACATGTTACCGCCTATTTTGACTTTTTTTTTTTTAAGTACAAATGCAGACACTTAGCTTTATTATGTTGCATGTTAACGTTAGCATGCTAATTTTAGCATCGTACACTTGTGCCTTTCACGCTTATTTCTCCTTCGTTCAGCTCCACGTATTTACAAGCAATGTCTCTGGCATTGCTTACCTCGAAGTTTAATAGCTGTGTTTTGGTAGTTGATGCATAAGCAATGGGGGTGCCACGAGACACCCAACTCACAAAAACAGTTGATACACTAGATTGGGTCCACGGGAAAGAGACGAGAAATATTTTTTCACATACATTTGAAAATTCAATTAGGAAACATGTTAAAAACTTTATTTAACCGAGTCACGAAACCATGCGGGTCTGTATTGATGCACAAATTGACTAAGAACATTTTTTGGGACCAAATGAACCACTGTTATGGTAATATATAATAATAATTGATCAAAACACTGCATCATTTACTTAATATGTCATCTTTCACTCTGTAAAATTGACATGTATTTTTTCACAGGCAATATGTAATGTCGAGCCACGGTCCACTGCTGTCCGTCGGGTTGCATTATGGAAGGTTTTTACAGCTTTCACACACAGTCAGAAAACCACTGTTAACCGAGAAACACTTCCTGTCTTTCACTTTTAATGCGCCAGCTACTTGCTAAACATAGCGACCATGCCGCTAAAGCTCGGACAGGAAGGTGGACGTTGGAGAGCGTGGAGGAGTGAAGTTTTAACGCATGCACACGCACACAGTTCAGTTCCAAATGTGAAAATTGTAAATAGTTCATGGTGTTATATTTGTAAAGAAATTATTGTTTTGATGTAAACAAAAAAAAAAGTTGATTTACTGTCACATAATCTAAAATGTTTGAGCACAAGAGAAAGTTATGCTTGAACTCTCTTTTCACAAAAAGCTCGAGGTTTTCTCCATTATGATATTTTACTGAAACTTTTTCATGCTCTACTAATGATTACTAGAACGAAAAAAAACTTTTTTTTCCCTGATGAAAGACTTTTGGTCCTACAGCCACAGAACACAATCTTCTTCTTGCCTTGAAAAATCTGTCAAAATCATCCAAAATGGATGATTTTGATGTCTTTTTAAAAACGTCTGGGATTGAATGAGTTGATAGTGATGAAAATTAAGGGTGCAGAAAACTCCAAACATGTACATGTTTTGATCTGATAGCGACAGTGGCTCAATCGCCTCCACCTAACCCTGTCTTCTCTTGCACCAACTACTGTCCTGTCCTGGTCACACTAAAAGAGAACCTCAGCGTCTTCATCTCTGCTACCTCAAGCTATGCCTGCTGTCTTTTCCAGACCAAACAACATTAGCTGAAACGCTACGCTTACACATCACACCTGACACTTTTCTCCACCCATTCCATGAAGCAGTTCACGTGCGTTTCCGATAACACCTTGCATACCCCCACTTCCATGTTACATTTATTATCGTTCATAGTAGCACTGCCATGCTTCACATTCTGACTGGCTTCTGGCTGCCCTGGCCTCGCAAGATGTCATTCTCCAATCTCTTCAGAATGGCTGCTAATGACAATTTGGTTTGGAAATTTGCAGCCATTCCTTACTTTCACTGTAGTTTCTGTCATTTGGTTGATGCAAAATTACGCTTTCCTATTAAAGTTATTGAAAAAAAAACACTCAATACTATAAAAACACTAAAGTGTGCTTGTGCGACTAGCGATAAATCTAACAACTTTTTCTGGTGTTGTTGGTCACTTTTGAAGACTAACTTGAAAGCCCACCCGCAACCCACCGCCACAAATAGATGCGTAAGGTGCCAGCAATGTTCTAGTTTTCCGGTGCATCTGTTCCAATGTTGTGACGCAGCAGAGTGTGTAGGTGTGACGTGTCCAACCTGTGCTCAGCCTCTAGGGAGCTGGACAGGTGTTCCGTGTCAGAGTCGCTGAGGGAGTAGGACAGCCCATTCTCGTGGCAAACGTCCTCGCTGTACGCTTTGGGCTCAGGGGTGCTGCTTTCACCCTGGACACATGAAGAAGACACATTAACAATATAGACACAGCCCTCGCTACATTGCGGTTTGACTATCGCTCACGTATATCACGGTTGGAATAAAAACATAATAAATGATCGCTGTTTTTCGGTTGACTATGGCCTATTGTTAGTCAAAAATATTTAAAAACTGATTATACGGTATGTAGCATTCTTGTCACAAGGTGTCAGTAATGTTATATAACATGATGTTTGTTTACATTACTTTTCACACTGCATTAGCCAGCTGAGCCAAACAAGTGGTGGCTGAGATTGAGTAAAAAAAAAAAAAAAGTTCTTAGTCGGTGTGGAAGTGGTAAGTTTTTGGCTTCTTTGTCCTTCTGTTTTAAACCCATTCTTAAATGTACAATAAATTAAGTTAATAATTGGAGAGGCTAACTAGTTCGCTCGGGAACTTGCTATGCTATAGCGGCGGCCGTCTGGTACCCTGCAGTTGACCCCGAAGACTGTCCAATGTGATGTAAACAAACAAAAACAGTGTAAAACTGACTATTGGGGTGTTATTTAATCTCTACAGGGCTCTAATTATGTTAAAACACATATGTAACAAGTTATAAGTAAATTTTCTATGCTGTAACAACAAAAATATTCCGTTTATAAATATTGAATCCTACTTTGCGGAAATACACTTATCGCAGTCGGGTCCGGAACGAATTACCTGCGATAAACGAGGCAGGACTGTACTCGTGACTGCTTATCAAGCAGAATACATGTTTATTTATCACCTGCAGTGTTTAATTGCAGAACCAAGTCAGTCATGGTAGTGCCAAGTGTTTTAGTCGCCATGAGGCGTTGGTTGGATTTGTGGGTACTACCAGGTATGGCTGGGCAATATGGACCAAAACACACATTTTAATACTCAGGTTATCAACACACAATATATATCCCTTTTTCTACTAATTGAGTTCAGTCAAAGCTAAATACGCACGCAAAGTTTGAAATAAAAAAAATAGCCCCTAGAATAAAATAGTCCATTGTTTTTTGTTTTTTTAAGTATAGGGTGAGGGTATGAACCATATTGTGCAGTAATATGGACGTATCCTCATTTTGTTGTACATCCCCGGACCTAGTACTAGAAATGCTGCCTGGCTTCGCCAGTGGAAATGTGTCAGAAGCAAGTAGAAGCATCCCTGACCTCTCCCGA
Source organism: Oostethus manadensis (assembly GCA_024372805.1). Classification (NCBI taxonomy): domain Eukaryota; kingdom Metazoa; phylum Chordata; class Actinopteri; order Syngnathiformes; family Syngnathidae; genus Oostethus; species Oostethus manadensis. The sequence goes on along the minus strand of QODF01000013.1, from coordinate 1,184,657 downwards.
TGTTCCCGGGCTGCTGCTTGTCGTCAGCTCTCCAGTGCCCTCGTCCTTCAGAGCTCGCAGGAACTCGCTTTTTCGGTCCGGACCGCGCCGCATCAGCTTCAGCCTCGACGGGGCAATGTCTATGGGAGGAGTCGTGCTGGAAGGGTGCTGCGGAAGATGAGAGGGACAGAGATAACGGTGGTTAGGTTGATTATTTTTCTTCTTGACTGCTTCATTGACCAAAGCCGAGTTTGCGTATTGGAGTTTCTGAGCAGAGAGAGAGCATATTTGCTCCTGGAAAAAGAGCTTAATGGTGAGCAGCCACCTCATCAAACCACACACAATAATTACCACGGGGAGATACAACGTGCAATTGGCAGAAACATACAGTAGATGTGAAACATGTTTCTCTGTTTCCATGCGTGTATTAGAATGGTTGGCGCCATTTAAAGTCCTCACCTCTTTAGGGGTGTTGTGCTGTGGTGCACTGACCGGGGTGCTGGGCTTGGCAGCAGAAACGGGGTTGTTGAAGACGGAATCCCGGCTAGACTTGGCAATCTCTCTCCCGCCGGCTTTCCACTGGGTGCTCTTTGAAACGGGACAGGCCGTGCGTGTCAGTGAGAAAACTTTCCACAGGTTCTACCGAAGACATCTGACAAGAGAGATGTGAGGCCTTCCTACTTTGGTGGGGGCCACGGCAGGCTTTGGAACCAGGTTCTTGTAGACGCTAGAGCCGGTGATGGGAGCTTTGGCGCCATTGGCAGGCAAGGTGCCGGCACTGGCGAAACCCGCAGAGAAGGCAGTGCCGGGGTCCTCCTTCGATACCTTCTTGATTACTAACATTTTGGACACCATTTGCTTGCCGCTCGGGGGATTTTCTAACAAAACAAAACATCGTGGCAGCTGTTAGGGCATGATTAAAGAAGCATTCATGCCCACGCTCTTACCCCACACCCCGGCATGGGGAGCCACGGTTCTCATCTGAGTTCCAGGCTTTCCAGTTGTTTCAGGGTTGAGGGAAGGCTACAAAGAAAGAGCACAGTTAGCGTCTTGGCATTTTATTTGCGCTAAAACCGGCTTCAATCGCAGCAAACGTCTTATTGAAATAAAAACTAGCCACAGTGGCTACAAGAGTGGATTGTTTTAACATGAGACTTTAACAGCGACATTGAGAGAGTGTGTTGCGTACTGACTTTGATGATGACTCCAAACTAGGCCAAAACAAATTCCAAACAACAACAACCGGCTACTCACAAAGTCCTCTTCCACAAACTTCAGCTTGTCGTCCTTGCTGTCTTTGCGTTCTTCATTGGGAAACTTGTCCTGGTACGGGGTGCCTTTGCGGGGGTGGAAGTTACCATTGCGCTGCCGGTGCACCCCCTGCCTGTCCCTGTCGCCCCCTCCCCGCTTCGGGTGGCGTCCCTGGTGGTGGTGGCTGTCCTGGGCACCCCGTAGACCTCCATGCCAGCTGGGTGTATCCTTCCAACACGAGCCTCCCACCAGCCCGCTGTGCCCGCCTTTGGCCACCCCTGAGTCCACGGAGTCGTGTCTCAAAAGCAGTGAGGGCTGCTGCCATCCATCACCTTTGAAAGAGAACAAGCGTTCTGCTTACAATTACTTATATTCTATGACCCCCCCTTGCAAATGCAAATCCCTGCTTTGCAAGTGTGCAAGACGTTACAGACAAAAACACAAAACAAACACAGCTCCCACAGTCAATCAGGGAGAGAAAAATACTGCACCACAGACTGTGAAGATTTGTGGACAGTCAAAACATACTTTCAAGAGACGGAACGTGTACAAAGTGGAGCGGCTTTTAAATTAACCATTGACGAGGGAAGGATCAAGTCCAACAGGAAATACAGGTTCCAGCTCTAGGCTGGCTTGCGGCTTTAAGAATCCATCACTTATTATACAGTATAACAACTCTGGCAGGCTTTCCGCTGCATGCAATTGCAGAACAAAAGACGCCACGCCTTAAAAATTTGTTTATGCTAAAACTTGAAAACAACTTTAAAGCGGTCCTGACGTCCCGACGTACGTAGGCTCTGCCGTTTTTGGGAAATGTGTGTCTGGAACCAGCACGTAGAGCAGCGTTCGGCAACCTTTTGGGCTAAGAGAGCCATAGACCACACATAATTTCAAATGTATTATTGTGACAGCCGTCTGCTATTTTAAAAAAGCAAATACATCCAAAAGTGTGCCACCAAGTTTCGATGACACGTCTCTGAATCGGATGGATTCAAGTGCTGAGAAGGTTTTACATTTGGAATATTATTTTTAACACTGTCATTCCTGTCATGTTTTACTTTAAAATGTCAGCAAAAAAGTACACAAAACATTTTAATTGTAATATTATGACTTTATTCCCACAATATTTTAATATTATTCCCAAATGAATTTTCCCCCACCGAGTATTCAAAAAATTACAAATTTATATTGTTTAGTTTTTTTCTTAATATTGCGACGTCTAATAAATAATTACTAAAATTACGTTGTTTATTCTCATAAAATTGTGACTTCTTCTTTTAATATTTTGACTTTCTACTTGTAAAATTACGGCAAATTTAAAATTTTATTTCTGTTTTTTTTTCTCGAATTTCTTCTAATTAAGACTTTATTTCTGTAATATTTTGACTTTATTCTCCTAAAAATCTAACCTTTTCCACAAACTTAATTTTCCCAAAACTTTTTGTTCCTAATATTTTGCCTTTACTTTTTGTAAAATTACTGCTCATTTTTCCATTTTTGCGGTTTCCTTAAAGTTTTTTGTTAAATTCTATTTTTAAATTGTGCTGCGGGCCAATAAATCACTGAGACCGCACTTCGGACACCCCTGTTGTAAAGCAAGATGTGTTAACTATATTTTAAGAAAAAATAAATGAAAAGAAATAAATGTTATGATGTTTAGAAACGTCTGAGAGCCATATGTGGTCATCAAAGGCTTCGGAGCCTTAGGTTCCCTACCCCTGACGTAGAGGAAGTAGGGTATCAGAGCGAAGCGTGTCGTACATATGGAGCAGGTGATTCGTGACACCCACGTGCTTGCCGCTCGCCCTCCGTTGGTAGCTTTTAGACAGCGAGTGCTAGGTGTGCTTTATGTGAGGCTGTCATAACTTTCACTCACTGGGGGCGAACGAGGCTCGTGCGACCCACTCACTTTGCTACTGGCTTCCTACAGCTATCGCAACCAAAACCAGAGTGGGGAAAATTCATAGCCATGGCCGGGCTAGGTGCGTTAATTTCGGATACGCTATGTGAGCAGCCGCCGTGTGTACACGGATGTCGGGAAAACCATTATGCAAATGTGACTCATTTTGCAACCCAACACCACAGGTAGATTGCAGTCCGGTGGGGAAACGCCAAAAAGCATATGAAAAGGATTCCTGAATGCATGCATATTATCCATTTCTAACTATTATAAAGGCCCCAGTTTAACAGTCTTCACTGACAATACCTGTCGGAGCGCGCAGGGAGCCATTGTTGAAGAAGCCATCGGAAGAGTTGTGGCGCCGGCGGCTCACAGCATTTCTGCCCTCTCTTTGATGGTGAGGTTCACCTTGTTTATCAAGGGTGGCTGCAGGGGACTGCAGGAGGAGGCAAGACAAAGATTGAGTTAGTGAAAGATACCAAAAACAAACAAATCCTGTGTACAAGTTTGTTTGACATAGCCGAAGCACCCGTAAAACAACATAGGTTTAGATAAGGGTACTGCCTTCTACAAAGAACGGGGATTTATTGAAATTTGCCCACCACATATGATGGCAACACTTGTTTTTTTTCCTCCCATCTATTATGATCTAAAAAGGGTTCTGGTGTGGCATACCCGCATGCCAGTTACACAGCATGATTGATGCACAGGTGTGCTTTCGGCTGGTCACAATAAAAGGCCTTTCAATGCCAGGGTGTTATGAATTCTTAGCAGAACGTCAGTCGTCCTTCGCAGTTAGAACTTAGCCCTCACTTTATCGCGTTTTGAGGTTGTTGAATATGTCATAATAATAAAAAATATAAAACGTCCAAGCTTATATACTTCTCGTACTACATTAAACATTTATAAGCATAAAAATGTCAAAATGAAATAAACTAAAACACAGGGCAGTAGAAGCATTCTAATTGTGAATGTAGTATTCTATATTGGCCATTAGGTGACTGTAATGGTAATTGTCCAGCGAAACAGGCACCAGATGTCATAGCCAGAATATGCATTTATTGCAGATTTAAATTATCTCACAACTGGCACAATGATAATGATAACATAATAACAGGACAGAATACTGTTGGGGCCATAGCCCAGGACAAGCTAAAACTCAACTGAGCCCTCTGTCCACCCTCCACTAAGGTCCCCTGGGGAACTCATTTACTGTGGCACACATGACCAGAGGTTTTTAGGTCTTAAATGGCTTATTTACTCTACTATATTGAGTAATACGAGTGTAAAGCCATTTAAAGCCTTCATTACACTACATTGATGAAACAATAGCCATTGCAGGAAGTACGCTGTGCGGTTAAAAAAACAAGGAACAGCTAACTTATGAGTCTAAGTTATCTCATTTATGTCTAATATGTCTTATTTTCTGTAATTATATCTACTGTATCAATATCACACATCTGAAGTTGACTACAGGGGTGTTATGTCATGTCCTCAAGTCTCTAATAATGTTAAAATTCATATTTGGTAAATTGTAAACAGGTTTCCTATGTTACAACTCCAAAAATATTCCATCTATCCATTTTTTATACCACTTATCTTTATTAGGGTCGCGGGTATGCTGGAGCCTATCCCAGCTGACTTCGGGCGGGAGGCGGGGTACACCCTGGACTGGTCGCCAGTCAATCGCAGGGCAGACAGACAACCATTCACACTCACATTCACACTCTAATGAACAATTTACAGTCCCCAATTAACCTAACATGCATGTTTTTGAAATGTGGGAGGAAACTGGAGTTACAAAAATATTCCCTCTAGTAATAATGAATACTACAAAAATGCACTTTTCGCGGCTCGGTATGGAACCAGTTAACCGCGACAAACGAGAGACGACTGTACAGCATTGGGGTTCGGTGCGAACAAATACAAATCGGCTCCATTTCCTTGTCGGCTGAGGTTCAAAGACCAAAACTGCCAGACCATCCAGGCAAGAACGACACGGCTAAAAAAATGCTACATCCAAGACAATGGCATTGCGGTCTAATCGCTGGACAAACGCGGCACTGTTGCCGAGACAGTGACCCCGTTCTTGTTTGTCAGTCAGACCGGATTTTACAGGCAGCTCGTCCAGATGGGAAGCTTGACTCACGGCATATTCTCCGCCATCACTGGACAACAAACAACTCACTCCCGTGGAGGGACACAACAGCACTCAGCTCTGTGCGCACGTCGTCTGCCCAGCTCCATCGGAAACTAATCCGGTTGACCGTGTGTGCTGGTCCGTCGTTAGCGTAGACAACCGCAATGTTGCCCGCCCGACATCTTGCTATTTGTGTCAAACACAGATTTTCGGCTCGTGCTGACATTTGAAAAGCTCAAAACATGGCAGATGTGAAAAAGCTCGAAACAGAAAACCAGAAATGCAGAGAATGCAGTTGTCACAAAACGCATTTCATGCATTAATATTGCCATAGTTAATTTAGGGATTTAAGTTATTTGGCTCGTACAGTCACGACATGAGTATATTTCCACAAAGTACAGTCATGGGGGTCAAACAGCAAACGGCGGAAGGAAAAACAACAATGACGTGTTGTCGTCAGCGGTTGGGTCTGCAATCCAGCTCATGGCTTTGTAATACTTGAGCATATGGTTTAGTTATGTTACATCCAGCATGTTTTAATATTGTGTCCACCTCCCCCTAAAAGATACACACCTCCAGAAAACTTCTCCCTATGCTCAGCTACTTGCGATTTCATCCTCGCTCCAGTCGCAACTGCCCTGCTGCGAGTTCATAACCCAGCACGCCGCCATCTTTGACTCAGTAAGTTATGGCCCACTTGACTTGACTCCCACTGTACTATTGAGAATTAACATCTATTAGTGCAATTTCGATAGCTTGCTATGAGTCAGCACAACAAGGTCAATCTAAACTCCTTTCATGACAAGTACTTCTGGTGTTAAGCAGAACACATTAGCTGCAAACACGATGCGTAACAATAAAGCAGCACTTCCTGATGCGCTTCAGCTCCTTTCCCTTGGGAAATGATCTCCAATTCATTAATATTTTGGAATTTGGCACCATGAGTGCCATCAGAAATTCTGAGGTTTAAGTCAACCGGCTGTGAACACCATTCTAGTATGTTCTGGAAGCTTTTCTGCAACCAACGCACGGTGCAAACACCTGAAAGTATCTCAGTCAAGACAAGACTGGGATTTTGGTCTTGGGGTGTGATCAACACAAAACAAAAATAACTTTTTGCATCAGCGTTGCACTGAAAAGAGGAAGAATGAAGCCTCTGCTGCAAAAGTAATGAGAAGGATGTGGTCTAGCGAGGAAATCTCAAAAATGGATCTTCCAACAGGACAATTAAACCTCAAAATGCATCCATCCATCCATCTTCTATGCCGCTTATACTCACTGGGATCGTGGGGATATACTGGGGCCCTCAGCCAATCGCAGGGAAGACATAGACAAACAACCATTCACAGACACACCTACGGACAATTTAGTCACCAATTAACCTAACTTGCATAACTTTGGAATGTAGGAAAAAAACCACGCATGCACAGGCACATGCCAACTCCACACAGAGATGACCGACAGGGATTCAGATCTTCTATATCACCCGACTGTGTGGCCAACATGCTAACCGCTAGGCCACATCAAAATCCAACTAGGTCAAACAGTTGCATGACAAAAATGTCATAAATCTTAAAAATTGTGGCCATAACAAAACACAGTTTTGGGGAGAAAACACAGACAAAAAATGACACCGGATCTCAGAGGAGGAGAGCTTATACTGGACTCCTACAAGGCATAAAGAATAGGATCCGTTCAACTAAGAAATTAGGAAATTTTACCAAAGACGGCCAGCATTATCAAGAGATGACAAAAATGAATTAATAAATATTAAGATTAGGGAACCATTGGCAATTAGGAATAGTCTGCAATAATAGCGCGTGCTTTGCGCGTACTTTGCTAGTACTGCTTTTTACTGTATTTTATTGAAAAAAATATAAATAACATATATTAATGCATATTTGAATGTATTAACAGCTCCAAAAGAACTGAAAATGTAAATGAAGTGAAGAGACGGCACATGAAAATCTATTTACCTAACACTGGACAAACATTATTTAATAGAAGAATGTTTGGATCGGGCTAACTGTGTTGTTACGAGCAATGAGGAGTGCGTTCAAGGACACCACATCATTCAAGTTGAGTTTCCATGCTTCGAGTTCATTTCCTGGGATTTCCGAGCGTACTTAAATGCAGCAAATCGTACTTCCCCCATTAAGACTTACAAAGTCCGTGATGATAACATCCACTTGTTGTTTGTCTTTGCATTTCTGTTTATTTGCACCATACAAACACGCATAATACAGACGCCGTTTTGATGTTCGGCGCGTCCGCGGATGCAGCTCGCAGGCTGTCTTGTGACAATGAGGAAGTGTTGTTTCGATGACGCGCAGAGACCTGTTTGTTTAGAGTTGGAGTGTCATACACGCTGTTGGATTTGCGCCGCTGTTGGTGTGCTCAGGTCCGCATAATTTATCACAGCGCGTCAGACTCTGCGTGTCTCTGTGGGGACACCACACTGTGCCGCAGACGCCATCATGCCCATACGCTAATCAGGCTAAAAATTGTAACGTAATAATGAAATAAATGAATGGTTATAGTTAACTAACAGCTACCGCCTGTTACCATGTTAACATGATTTTTTGAAATCCCTATTTATTAGAATCATCCAACATTCATGAGGAGCACCGATGCCGGTGTCTAGCTATGCATTACATTTCGTCATTAGGGTGTCATGACTCTCTGCAAACGCTTGAAAATGTGTAAACGTTGCAAACATTTCCTGATCACAACAATTCGTAACTAGGGATGTCACAAGATATAGTGAGAATAAAACATGACAGGATTTCGGGGGGGAAAAACTAGTCTCGTACGCATTAGGTCTGGCACAAAAAATTAATTAGGGATGTCAAAAGTGCCGCTAATATTTTTATTGTAATTAACGCATTCGCATCATGTCAACCAACCCTATCTGTTATGACGAGGCCACTCTTTTATAACGTTATTCTATTAACAAATCCAAACCCCAACACCATTAATGTATCTACAACTCACAAACAGGTCTTTAGTCCCCTTTGGAACGACACTTCCTCATTGTCGCTAGACTACTGCGAGGTGCATTCATTGGGTACAATATAAAGCCCTCTAAAAACACTAACAACAATGTATACACATGCTGTAATCATCCATTAATGCATTAATTACACGCCGTGTTTTGATGACGTAAACCCCGACCGGACCGTATTTCCTAGAGCACTGATTTCACATCAGCAGCAGCAGCACAGAAACGGCCAAAACACGTTCAATGTCCGCTGAGAGCCAGTAGTATCCACTCTTTCGTCAGTCCCGTTGCAGTGGCTTGAGGCGTAGTGACGCTCAGACTAGCAAGGCGTTAACTCCGCCAGATAGTTCTTCGGATTAGCGGCTACGATAACAATATGGCCGTACATATCGCTTTGTTAATTCATTCATTTTCTATACCGCTTATCCTGATTCGGGTCGCGGGTATGCTGGAGCCCATCCCAGCCAATTTTGGGCGGGAGGCATGGTACACCCTGGACTGGTCGCTTTGTTAATTTACAGGTCAGTTACATTATTGTGACACTGTTGCGTTTTTTTTAGGGCTTTGTTGTCAAAATAGCTGCCTCCTGTATAGTGCGATGTTAGCCAGGCCCATACAAACTCTTTTTTTTGGCTTCAGAACGCACGAAAAAGGTAAATCAACAGGTGTTCATGTTTCATGTTAGGATTGTGGATGGTAGGCAAACTGTAAATAAAAGTTTTCCTTTAAATAAACAAAAACAGTAAGTGGATATTCTTATCACTCACTAGCATAACTAGCAAATCAGAGCATTAAACTTAAAAAATGATGTGGCGTCTTTGAATGCAACCCCCTCTGCTGGCACGTAACAACTCCTTTCAAGCGTGATTCAAATGCTCTGCTACCATTAAAGACTGTGTACTGTCATTTCACTTTTTGTTCATACATTTTAAAAGGAGCACATTTCACACATAGTTGCAAATGGCAATTAATCATGATTAATTAATTTGAAATCTGTGATTCATAACGTTTGTAAACATTTGACAGCCGTAAAATTAATCAATCGCACAATAAATGAAAATGAGCTCAACTCTCGCCAGGTGCATGATACTGCCATGTGCACGCGTGTCTGCATCCTCGTCTCCAAACGGGCAGGAAGAGGGTTTATTCTGTGCTTTGGTTTACGTGGGTATGAACAGAGTGAGTCTTTTTGTCATCATACGTCTTTGTCATAGCCAAAGACTCCAGGACAGTGTTGTTGTCATTTTTTCCCCCAATGTACTTTTCTTAAAATAAATTTTTTTTTAAACCTTGATTCGTTCTCCCAGACCTAAACTCGTGCATCGTCTCGTGACAACCCTATACCTGCCTGTGACTACACATGCTTGCATGGATGGATACCGCATGCGAACACGCGCCTTGCAGTTGTCACATACATGTTTTGTTTACCCATGCAGACACAAACCTTGGCAGGCTGGGGCGTGGAGAAGTTAAGCCAGGCAGGGACAAAGTCATGCTGCGCCATTTAGGTCCAGTGTTTCTGGTCAGTGGATCGAGGCATCAAACCTCATGGCCAGGATCTGACAAAAGAGATGGAATGTCATTCAAGGGTTTGCGCAACATTATTCTGTAGTATTATATATGAACATATATGCAGTGGTATGAGAAGGTTTGGGCAACTGGTATTTTTCAAGATTTTCCTTTATAAATCATTAGTTGTTTGGATCTGTAATTTCAGTTAAATATATAATATAGCAGACAAACACAGTGATTTTTGAGAAGTGAAAAGGAGTTTTTAGGATCTACAGAAAGTGTGCAATAATTATCCAAACAATATTAGACAGGCGCATAAAAATGGGTACCCTTCACCCGTCATGAGAAAAGGTTATTCAAGGTGGGCAACTGCATCGGAAGCATCTTCTCTGAAGTGTGGCAACATGAGAGCCTCAAAACAACTGTCAAATAACCTAATAACAAAGGTTGGTCAACATCATGGTTTGGGGGAAGGATACAAAAAGCTAGCTCGGAAATTCCAGCTGTCAGTTTCCACTGTGAGGAACATAGTGAGGTAATGGGGGACCACAATCACAGTTGTGGTTAAGGCCCGGGGGGTGGCAGGCCCAGAAAAATCTCATACAAGCAGAGGCGAAGGATGGTGAGAAAACAGTCAAGCTTAACCCACAGAACAGCTCCAAAGACCTACAACATGATCTTGCTGCAGATGGTGTCGCTGTGCATCTGTCAACTACTCGGCGTACTTTGCACAAGGTGACGCTATTTGAGGAAAAAGCCGTTTCTTTTTACATGCCGCAAACGGAGTCACTTGAGGTATGCTGAAGCACTTTTGGACAAGTTTTGGAACAAGGTGCTGTGTATTGATGAGACTAAAATAGTTATTTGGACATAACAAGGGGCGGTGCATGGCGGATGAAGAACACAGCATTCCAAAACAAACACAGCGCTATACACAGTAAAATTTGGAGTTGGCTCCATCATACTGTGGGGGGCTGTGTGGCCAGTACAGGTACTGGCGAGCTTTTTAAAATTGAAGGTCGCATGGATTCCGGTAAGTAAACACGGCTCAAATTCTACAAAAGCATTCATGCAGTGGAACAAGTACCAAATTCTGGAATGGAATCTCAGTCAGCCAGACCTGAATATGATTGAAAATCTGTGGTGTGATTTAAAGCGGGCTGTCCGTGCTCGGAAACCATCAAAGCCTGACTGTTTTGTAAAGAAGAATGGTCAAAGATGCTGTCAACCAGAACCCATACCCTCATTGTTTAGAGGCTGTTATTCCTGCAAAAGGAGGCTCTACTAAATATTGATGTCAATTTTCTGTCGCGGTGCCCAAATTTATGCACCTGCCCTTTTTTTTTTCCCAATAATTATGGCACACTTTCTGTAAATCTTAAAAACCTAATTCCACGTCTCAAACATCGTCTGCTATATGATATGTCTAACTGAAATTGCTGATCCAAGCAACGAATGATTAATAAAAGGAAAATCTTGAAAATTATCAGGGGTGTCCAAACTTTTCACACCACTGTACATACACTGAATGTTTTTATTTTTTACTTTCAAGTCTTTTTCAGTGGGCATGGCTTAGCAAAAAATAGCTGAAAGCTTCACTTGCGCATTGAAGATGTAGTTCAAGTGGGATCAAACTGTCAGGCGGGTTTGAAAAATAAGGACTATAAAACAGACCATAAAATATTAAAAATAAGCGAGCACGTCGGCTGTAATTACCCCAGAGTCGGTGGCTCTGAAGTCCTCGGCCTCCTCCCTCTGTCAGTCAGGGCTCGGTTCTTCAGGCCCGTTGGCGCTGACGGACAGGGAGCGGCACAATGTCTAGCACCTCCAAACGTCTGCCAGGACAGGACAGCCCCTTTTCCCACAGGCCGATCCCTTCGTCCAGGGTGGAACGCTGGGAGACGGGGTCAGGAGACAGCAGGAACGGTGATCCAGAAAACCGGCAAAACGAGGAATCGGTGGTCTCCGAGGAACTGTAATCCTGCTGCCGCTCCTAGATGAATCCTGTCCCAAGTGCTACGGTTTATAGTCCAGGTCAACCTTCTGAGGTCGTCTACACTGATCTATCGAGCCATTTCCTCTACTGGCAGACTTGAAAACGTTTTATTCTTAGAGGGGATTTGTCCCCGTGTTCTTGTCAAAAGCGTAGAGAAGGGCTTCACAGCAGTTCCACTTTTGACACCAAGTCGGGGAGAACGAAACACGAGTTATCCTGTCGCACCGTGTGGGCCCGTAGGTTTTTTTTGGCATCGACTCCCAACTTTTTTACCGACTCATTTTAGCAATCTAGTGAAACGCGCTAAAAGAAAACCATCTCAGGGACAGTCTTTTTTTTCAGGCTATGGAGGTGACCGAAACAGCACTGCTCACCTCATTAATGTGGTGGAGGGTGGGGGATGGAGGGAGAAGAAAAAAAAAAAAAAAAGACTGCCGGAGTTGGAAGGAAACAATGCTCACTGATTCAAAGTCACATGACAATGAAGGAAATTGGACCGGCGTTACATTGCTTTCATTTTCATTTCTGGTTAGTGAAACGGAGAGCTTGCTGGGCGATGCATAATAATGCCGTCTTTATATCGTTGCCGGATGTGTGCTTTCACATTTGTGAAAATGCCCGTTTAACTAAGCGCGGCTTTCTGGATGAAGAAGAAAAGAGAGGAAACTCTGGTTTTCATAGATAGGCGGGCTGAGAAACCACGCAATAGGCTGCCATATGTCAACCACTCTTTTCCGTGTTATCTACTAATTCTTTTTAACCTTTCCCGCAGAGGAAAAAAACAAAACGGAGGATTAGGGAGGGGGTGGGGGGAAATGTGTCCAAATTCCTTTTGTTTGTTGGGAATTAGCTGTTTTCTGATGACTTCCTGGTGTTCCACAAGTATCTGCACCTGCAAGCCAAATGACAAATGTCAGCGATGACAATGGTGTTGAATCGACATTACCCTTCTGGACATGTTAAAGTGAAATTTCCAAGCACTTCTGTATCAAAGCGAAATAGGGCATTTTTAAATAAAATAAAAAAAGGTCTCCCTCTGAGATAATACACATGTAGAAAATACTCAGTAATCAGTGTGAGAGCTTAAAAACTTTAACACAAAACGGGCTCCCAGCCACTTTCTCACTTCCTCCACGATGGGAACAGTAAATACCGAACCGGCTGCCAGACAGTGTCGGCTGGGGTTGAGTCTGTTCCGTGGACTCGTAACGCGGCGTCCAACGTTCAAGTGAAACGGCTCAACCGCCATCCGCACTCCCGCTGAACTGTTACGTAACAGCTCACATCAATGAGTTTACGGCTACTACAGACGCCAGTGGTGTTTTCCTGCGGTGCCGCAGAAAAAAAGGGACATAATATTATCACAAGCGGCTCCGATTGCAACGCGGGCCGTCGGTGTAGTAGTAACGGGCAGAGAGAGCGAGCGAAACAACAACAACAACAACAACAACAAAACAACAACATGTGCCCTCTTGCTCTGCACGAGACCAGTTCAACACGCGCGCGCGCGCGCACACACACACACGCGCGCGCGCCGTTTCAAGTTGACTAAATGTTCAAAGGTGCAATTCGGACAAAATACCCGATTCTAATGTCGAAACTTTTCAAAGTCAATCGCTCACAGGCTGGGCTGTAAAACCGGAGCTAACTCGGTCGCTAGCTCGTGCGTGTGCTTACCTAGGTTAACATTAGCAAGCGCTAGCTAATAGCTTGGTGCTACCTCGCCTGTTAACTGAACCCGGAGACTGTGTGGGATGTTCCAAAACGGGCCGGCGTGGCTCCACGGGCCCGGCTCTCCGCACGACTCGCGCCTAAATGCGGCCAATAAAGTCCAAAATCATTGAAACGGCGGCTCGCGGAAGCCGCCCGGAGCGTACAACGTAGGTAAATAGAGCAGGCATCGTTGGAACAACACAGTTTCAAAATGGCTACCTTAGCAGCGGCAGCACACATTCATCAGCCTGCTAAGTGCTAGCGAGCTAACTTGTAATGTTGTGTGACAATAACCGCGTACCTTTTATCCGAGCAATGCGACCTTTCATGGACTCGAGGGCGCCTTAAGTCTTCGAATAATAACGAAATGACACTCCGGTGTGAGCAGAATGCCCCGGCGGTGCTGCTATCGGTGTTTGTTTGGGTTTTCTGTGCGCTTACCACTGGCGCTGGTACCTTAGGGATTCGAACAGACTCAATAATGCTGCGTTCAAGACGTCACGTCATTATGCAACTCGGGGAGGTTCGGCTCTGTGAGCGAACATGACATCGTTAAAAATGCAGCTTTCCTAAACCGCCGGCCCATCAAACTCAAGCATGGAGTCTTATTGTAGCATCGGTGACTGATTACGGTTGGATTTAAAATGTAAAAAAAAAGGTCAAAATAGCTTGTCGATATTGAGTAACGTGAACGTTTGTCCTCTTGAACGCAACTTCATGCTGCCACTCGCCATGGACAGACAAAGTTAGTCGATAGCAGAACTTGCCTGGTTTAGTTTGAGGGAAAACGGGCGAGATTTAATGACAAGGACGTTCACCGTAAAGCCCAAGTGATAAGAAACTTGACTAATTAAAGAGGGGGGCATAAACACCGCGCCGTTTTTCCAGTTTTTGCATACGGACATTAGAAAACAGGCGTGTAATCAAACCCCGATGACATCGATCAACATGGAAGCAAACGAGCCCCGATAAAGCGAGTAAACGCCAAGAGTGTATGTGCTGAATTTGATCAACTGCAGAGTGGCACGCCTTTCAAAAAGGAGAAAACTAAGGTACTTCCATCATGACAAGCGGTTCTGGATTGTTACTGTACGATTGCTCGATATTGCATCAGTTCCGAGCTAAAAGCTAAAGGTTGTTAGCTAGCAGAAGTTCATCTGCATTGGGGGTTGTGTAAAAAAAAAAAAAAAAAAAAAGACTTATACGCACACGCGTCTAACTAAAGGTGTCTTTTCTTAGATTGGAAATGTTTGGACTTGCACTTTACCGACATCTCCTTTCAAGGGTAAGTAAAAGAAAGAGTTCTGTGACGCACACGGAGTAAACACGTGTTCCCTTTCCCAGCGTCCAATAAGGAGATGCCCCCAACCGAACTTTCCAACACGTGCACGGCGAGTCTCCAGGGTCCCCCCAGTGTCCATCCCAGCCAAAGTGGCTTCCGGTAACAGGCTATCGCCGTGCACCAGACCCGCCGCCGCCACCTGGCCCGGTCCACGTCTCTGCCATTCCGACCCAGCGAGAGACACCCAAGGTTTCAGCCTGGGGGCCGTCACGCAGGCGCCCAAGCCAGCCATCTATCTTGGGTTCTCCGGGCTCGTGCCGTTTCTGGCCGCCCCTCTCGCCATGGCGGCAACGCAGTCCTTCTACCCCGAAGTGGCCCACGCCCAGCTGGTGTACGGTGCTTCTATCGTCTCCTTCCTCGGGGGCGCCCGCTGGGGGTTCGCCATCCCGGATGGAAGTCCTGCTCGGCCGGACTGGACGAACTTGGGCAACAGCGTGGTTCCGTCACTGTTGGCCTGGCTGGCACTGCTCTGCAGGGACAATGTTGTGGAGGGGGTCCTGGTAGTTCTAATGGGATTGGGTCTGTCGCTACACTATGACCTGACACTGCTGCCCGGCTACCCCGCCTGGTTCAAAGCCATGAGAAGTGTCCTCACGCTGGTGGCCACCTTTTCGCTGGTGGCGACACTGATGCTGAAGAAGTTCTGCATGGAGAAGAAGCTCAAAAGTTCACCCTGAACTTAAATAAACCTATACTTAGTCCGATGCGCTCCCTTCTTGGTTCTTTTGGCTACAAATGTCGTATCAGTTGGATAACTACCAAACCCTTCAGACCCTCTTCAATATTTGGGTAAAATATTTGAATATTGTATCAAATACAGCCCAAAAACCAAATCCCCAGACGGCAGCAGGCTTTAAAGCAGGGGCGTCCAAAACGCTGCCCACGGCATGTTCTAAAAATACCTCTTTTTAATTTATCCTTTATTTTACCTCTTTATTTAACATCTCTTTTACAAAAGTGACCTCTGTATATTGAGATCTGTATACAATTGAGCAAATTTTGAAAATATGATAAAACAGCAAAAATGGACAAATCAGAAATAATTTCACAAGAATAAAGTCAAAAAGAGAAAACAGTTTTAAGGGAAAACATTTTATGATATGTAGTATGAGGAAATAAATCCTAATTTTGTGATGTATTATACTGTAATATTATGAGCTCTAATTTTTGGAGAATTATGTAATATGAGGGTAAAAGTCCTAATTTTATGAGAATTTTGTAATATTTGTAGAAAAAAAATCTAATTTTGTGAGAATGATGTGTAACATGAGGGGAAAAAAGTTCAAATAATGTAATATGAAGAAAAATATAATTTTATTAGCATCCAGTTGAAATAGTATTATTGTAAAAATATTAATAATATAAACATTGTGAGAAACAAAACTAAATATAGTTGTCATTTTTGGACAATTAGGTTGTGGAAAATGTTCTATTATTGTATTCTTATTAAAATGTTACAAGGATAAAGTCAAAATATGAAGAGAAAAAAGTCGTATTCCACCGAGAGAGAAAAAATCGCAATTTTACAAGAATAAACTTGTAATATTATGGGGGAAAATTATGTAAATTTGGTAGCATTGAGTTGTAATACTCAAGAAAAAAAATTTATTTTAAAAAAGTTGTAACATTGTGAGTAACAAAATGAAGTTGTCATTTTTGGACTACTAGGTTGGGAAAAAAGTTATATTATGAAAAAAAAAGTCAATATTAAGTAAAGAATATTTACAAAAAATATCATTGTGTCAAATTTGAAATATTAAAGAAAAATTAAATTATTTGTATGAAATCTTAGTCATTTATTATAATGAAATTAGCTTTTGTAAACATTTTCAGAAGAAAATAGTCAAAATATGAGAAAAAAGTCATAAGTGATAAGTGTATAGAAGAGTTTCAGCTAAAATGAAAGGAAAGGTGTACAAAACTGGTGAGATTAGCGATGTTTGGTTTAGAGACAGGCAGAACTGGAGGTAGCAGAGATGAAGATGCTGAGGTTCTCTTTGGGTGTGACCAGGATGGACAGGATCAGGAATGAGTACATCCGAGGGACAGCACATGTTAGTTTTGGAGATAGAGAGGCCAGACTGAGATGGTGAATATATTGGCAGAAGGATGCTCAGTTTTGAACTGCCAGGCAGGAGGCCTAGAGGAAGAGCAAAGAGGAGGTTTATGGATGTAGTGAAAGAGGACATGAAGGAAGTTGGTGCGAGAGAAGAGGATACAGAAGACAGGGTTAGATGGAGGCGATTGATTCGCTGTGGCGACCCCTGAAGGGATAAGCCGAAGAGGAAGAATATGAGAATAAAGTCACAAGTACAAGAAGATAATTTATTTCCGCTTATCCGAGGTTGGGTCGTGAGGTGGGCCCATACATCCCTCTCCCCGGCCACTTCGTCCAGCTCCTCCCAAGGCCAGTTGAGAGACACAGTCTCTCCAACGTGTCCTGGGTCTTCCCTGAGGCCTCCTACCGGTCAGACTTTGTCCCTGGACACATCCCAACGGAGGCGTCCTAACCAGATGCCCAAGCCACCTCATCTGGCTCCTCTCAATGTGGAGGAGCAGCGGTTCTACTCCGATGACAGTGCTTCCCACCCTATCTCCAAGGGAGAGCACCACCACCCTGGGGAGAAAACTCATTTCGGGCGCTTGTACCAGCGATCTTGTCCTTTTGGTCACTACCCAAAGATCATGACCATAGGTGAGGGTAGGAACATACAGCTGATCGACCAGCCAATTGAGAGTTTTGCCTTTCGGTTCAGCTCTCTCTTCACCACAACGGACCGATCCATAGTCCGCATCACTGTAGATGCCGCACCAATCCGCCTGTTCATCTTACGTTCCATCCTTCCCTCACTTGTGAACAAAACCCAGAGGTATTTAAACTCCTCCACTTGGAGCAGGAATTCATCCCTGACCCGTAGATGGCACTCCGCCTTTTTCCGAGCGAGAACCATGGACACGGACTTGGAGGTGCCCATTCTCATCCCAGCCGCTTCACACTCAACTGCAAACCAGTTGAAGGTCACCGCTCGAAGAAGCCAACAGGACCACATCATCTGCAAAAAGCCAAGACCAAATCCTGCGGCCACCAAACCGAAACCCCTCAACGTGCTGGGTGCGCCTGGAAATTCTGTCCATGAAAGTAAAGAACAGAATCGGTGACAAAGGGCAGCCCTGGCGGAGTCCAACCCTCACTGGAAACGGGTCCAACTTTATTGCCGGCAATGTGAACCAAACTGTGACACCGGTCATACAGGGAACCAACCGCCTGAATAAGGGGGGTCTAGGTGCCCCATATTTCCGGTGCACTCCCCACAGTATTCCCCGAGGAACACAGTCGAATGCCTTCTCCAAGCTCGCAAAACAGATGTAGACTGGTTGGGCAAACTCCCATGCACCCTCAAGGACCCTGCTGAGAGTATAGAGCTGGTCCACAGTTCCACCAGGACCAGGACAAAAACCCCCCTGCTCCTCCTGAATCCGAGGTTCGACTATCCAGCGGATCCTCCTCTCCAGAACTCCTGCCACCGAGGAGCTTTTTGACCACCTCAGTTAATTCAGCCCCAGAGTCGTAATATAATGAGCAAAAGGCAATTTTACGAGAACAAACTTGTAATATTATGAGGACATTTTTTTTTTTGTAGCATCGATTTGAAAAAGTAAAAAAATATATATATTATTTTTAAAAAAGTTATAATATTGTTAGAAACAAAACAGGTGTCATTTTTGGACAATTAGGTTGGGGAAAAAGTTATATTATGAGAATAAAGTCAAAATATTACGCAAAGAACATTTACAACAATTATTTCCAGAAGAAAGTTGAAATATTTGGAGAAAAAAACAAACAACACAGGAAAAGAGCGCAAAGACCGAAGTTCATACTCGGACGCTTTTTTCGTCGAAACGACAGAGCTGAGATGCATCTTTTTATTCCCCGTCCATCCATTTTGTTTTTCGGTTTGAACACACCTGAATTCTGTCATTGACATCACCGGCAGGCCTAATCTGTACAAATGGGTGTAACATTTATGCAGTAGCTCTGAGGAAATGACCCAAAGTTAGGATAATGATAATAAGCAAGATAGTTTGCTATCATCCAGCAGCATAGCACAGTCTTCATACTACTACGCTTGTGTTTTGGTTTAAAAGCACATTCAGATATTCGCTCACAAAGACGCACGAGTGCCGCTCTGCCGTAGCGCCGCACAGACACCTTTAATGTTTGAGGAAACACATTTGAATGCCAGGACTAACTAAACGTACGAGCAAATGAAGGGTCTCAAATGGTGACATAAGAATCTTTTTTTTCCAAATACATCCAACAGAAGACTAAACATGTGCTCAGTTTTACGCCGTCGATAAAGGACGTCAGTGATTAAAGTGGAAAAGCGTCGCGCCGTAACAGGAAGTAACACCGTGTGGAGATGCGGCACGGGTTTGTGCCATTCAGAGCACAGCCAACCCGCCGTCACAGCGGCTGGTGATCATGTTGCCGACCTCCGTCCAGGTATCCAGGTGAGGGTCGTAGATCTCCACGGAGTCCACGGTGACCGGGGCTGAGAAGTTTCTGCTAGCGGCTCTTCCCCCCACGGCATACAGCAGTCCATTGACGGCGGACACGGACACCCCTGCGCGTGGAGTGGACATGGGGGCCACCTCGGACCACTTCTCCTGGAAAGACAAGACCCACAGAGGTGTGGACTCTCTGCATTCACCCAATCACATTGCAGCACAGAGCAATTTTTCCCGTTGGAAATCATGTAAATCCAATTTATTTGTCGCAGGAACCAAAAATATGACCAAAAATGACATTTATAGGCAATATTGATAGTTTTACATGCAGAAAATAACTATGAAGAACAAAAATCGGGTGACTTGAAGAAAGAGAAAGGCAGAAAGGGTGTTTCTCAATTTCTTTATCAGATTGCTGCCAATCGCAGATTTCTTTGGCCCCGTGGGGGGTTATTTAGCTGTCACAATCAATTAAAACAAATGCGTGGAGGGCGAGTCGGCAACGCTTAGGGTGCTGTGTTTGGGCACTCGATTTCCAGGAACGACAGACTAAGTTAAGTCTTGTTTACGTATTGTATTCTAAACATTATTCCACCATAACGACAAGGCTGCAAAGCATTATACATTTTATATTAACATCTTTTCAGAACGATTTTGATTCTGAGGAACAATATAGTATAGGGCGACTTGTTTGTACATACACAAAAATTTTAACCTCGTTCTTTCGCAATTCAGCCTCATTCCAAAAGCGACGTCATTACGGTTCGCTTCTCAGCTAAAGCCGAGTAAAAAAAATGCTTCTTGGAGTACCGTAGATCGTTGGGTTCCTTCAGTATATTTTCCATCATAATAGCAGTCATACAAAAATGTTGTGCTGCTGCTGGATGTTAACAGATACCTGAATTTTTCTTTCCAAAAGAGGAACGTTCAAGAATGTACAAAGCAAGTGCAGACAACTAGAGACAGATGGAAGCCCTCCTCGAGTTCTTTTTTTTTTTTTTTTTTGTAATTTTCATTTTCTCACAGCTGGCCTGGGAACGCCTTGGTGTCCTCCCGGTGGAGCTGGAAGAGGTAGCCGTAGACCGGGAAGTCTGGACTTCCCTACTGAAACTGCTGCCACCGCGACCCGGACCCGGATAAGCGGAAAAAAATGGAATGGAATGGAATTTTCATTTTAGTGATTACTTCTTACCAACAAGCATTTGTCCTAAAAGTTGGTATAAACGCATTTTGAAAAATGATGCTATTCAAAAAGACAAAAGAGAACGACGTCAAAGTTGCCACAGGACAGACTAAGTCATGTCTTATTTACATATTCTAAACACTATTCCACCATAGCAACAAGGCTGCAAAGCATTATAGATGTTATGTAAATATCTTTTCAGAGCGATTTTGATTCTGAGGAACAATATAGAACAGGGCGATTGGTTGTTACGCGCAAGTGACAACATTTTCATCAAAAACCAAATCATACAAAAACTGCAGCCTGCCAAAACCAATACAAATGATTCCTACACCGCCGGTCCAGCTTACCTCCTCTGGACAGTACTTCTCCACCGTCTCCAAAGCCCCCAGTGCCTCGTTCCAGCCGCCCACCGCGTAAATACAGTTGTTGAGGCATGCCACGCCCACGTAGGCTCGCCGTGTGACCATAACTGGCAGGGCGCTCCATCGGCGGGTGATGGGATCGTACATCTCTGCAGAGCGCAGCTCCGTGCCTTCGTCGCTGATTCCTCCGATGACATAAATAAAGCCTGAAACGGGACGAGGCGCGTGGGCCATGGCGTCGTCAAAGACATGTAGAAATGAAATGATGACCGGATGACAACAACCCACCTTGCAGCTCGCAGCAACCAAAGTAGTAGCGGGGAACCGCCATGCTGCCGATCACCTCCCACTTGTTTTCCTCTGGGTCGTAACGTTCCATCGTCTTCCCGATCTCAGAGCCAATCCAGCCGCCTGCGTGGGAATCGCCTCATTTTATTTCTACGACAAGCTCCCACAGCACACGCACGGCGGTGTTCATTACCGAGCGCGTAGAGGGCGCCATGACAGGGGCAGACGCCAACGCCACATCGAGGGAAATTCAAAGACGCCACGGCAGCCCACTGTTTGGTCACCGGGTCGTATCTCTCCGTGCAGTCGAAAATCATCGAGTCTTTCTCCCCTGGTGAAGAAAAAAAAAAAAGCTATCATCATTCCTCTTATGTGACATTTATGGTCTTCCTCACCTCCCACCACGTAGATCATGCCCTCCAGTACTGCCATGCCCAATCCGCTGCGGGCCTGGTGCAGAGACGACACCGTGGTCCAGTACTGGTTGAAGGTGTCAAATCGCTCTACGCAACTTAGCGCCCGGCTGTCACTCCACCGCCCACCCTGTAGCCGAGTGTACCCTCCTGGAATCAAGAAGCAACCGAAATAATTATCTTCAAATATCTCGTATCAGTCCCGCACATTAAAGGCGAACCTATAGCATATAGGTATTTCCTGGCCTTTCTTCTCGGTCTCATCTTGACTTGCTGGAGTTGATTGTGCGTCTTGTTATCTTTGGGCGACTTGGCGACTTCCGTGTATTCCTTCAAAAGGGTTTGCAGTGCCACCCGCAGGCTGAAGTCGGTAACACCTATGTTTAAAAAAAAAGAGCCAAAAACAGCAGCATTACTTCAAAAAAAAAAAATCCGCCCCTGTTAAGGCCTGCTTACCCTCTATGTACTTGAACAGCCTCTGTGGGGAAAGCAAAGGGAAGCGGACTGGCTCCAGCACCTCCACGACATACTTTCTTCTCTTGGCCACGTCGTGGAGAACCCAGTCCATGGCCGCTGTGAATACCTGGTACTCCTCCTCGATTCTCAGCTCTTCACTTCGTAGAAGTTTTACCATCTGATCCTTGGAGAGGTCCCTGAACTCATCACCGACACAAACCTAATGTGACACGAAAAGTAGAATTGAGTTATGAAGTACAGTGGATCAATAAAAAAATGATGTAAATTCAATTCGTCTGCTCCAACAATAATAAAAGGGACGTCGACAGGTGCTTAAATATGTTAAATATTGTTTGTAATTACATTACAATGACATTTATAGCTTATAGCGACGTCATCGGGTGACGTCTTTCAGCTAGAGTGAAAAAAACGCTTCTCGAGGTAGATCGTCGACTTGGTTCGGTATATTTTTCATCAAAATAGCAGTTATGCCAAAGCGTCGTGTTGCTGCTGGATGTTAACGGTATTCGAGCGATACTGTACGTATGTTTTCCTTCCCAAAAGAGGTCGGTTTAATAATGGACGACGCAAGTAAAGAGAACGAAAGACAGATGGAAGCCCACCTTGAATTGGGGAAAGGAATTTTTTGTTTGCAGACTCAAAGCTTTTCGTTCTGTTTTACACTGGCCACCGGGAAACCTATTAGCAATCCCTGTGTTTTTGATTGTTTCATAAAAAAAAAAAAAGTTTTTATTGCATTAAATGTTCTTGCATTTTGTATTGATTATGACGCGTACTTTTGACCTGTTGGCCAGGTCACCCTTGTGAGCTATAAAATGCATTTTGAAAAAAAGGACGCTCTTCCTGATGCGGTGCACAAGAACAAAAAACACAAGGACATCAAAGTTGCCATAGTACGTCATGTCTTGTTCACGTTGTGTCTTCTAAACAGCGTTCCACCATAGCGACAAGGCTGCAAAGCATTATACATGTTACATAAACTTCTTTTCACAGACATATGTTGACAAATCAGGCTATAAAAACCACTTTACACTCATTAAGAAGGCGATTTGGAAGAATTGAAGAGTAACTTACACTCACCATTCTGTTTGGAAGGTGACCAATCTTCATCTCCATGTCTTAAGGCTTAAGTCCATGTTCTGCAAGTTCTCTTATTTCATCTTCAAACCTTTCTCCCTTGTTTTCTACTCAAAAACTACTCTTTGCTATAACCACTGGTAACATCATCTGTCTCGTGCAACGCCGTGTTTGTTTTTGCTTTCAAAAACCGAACAACATAGAGCATAATTACAAACAACATATACGACATATTTAAGAAAAGTAGATCAATTCTGTCAGGGATCCATCAAATGAACGTTTAATGTTGATGACGTGATTGTTTGCCAAAGACACGATGTGGCAGTGAGATCAACACGTTTGTGTTTTACCACGAGTTATTACTTTCAGTAGCGTCTCTCACCTCAGGTCTCTGCTTTTCCTTTTGATGATGGCTGCAAAATAACCTACAATGGGGCCAAAAAAAAGTGCAAGTGACACCGTTTTCATAAGGAAGGGGGAGAAACTGAATTGAAGAAATAACACCTGGCAAAACACAAAGGCGGCGTCCGTCCTGATCTCGCTGCCACATCACGTCTTTGTCGGCAATCTTGTCTTCATTGGAGGTAAAAGTAACCGTTAATGCTCTTTTATTTGTTGTTTGTATAAACGTGTTTTGTATTGACATTTTCGAGGCCTGTGGCGTAACCGTGTTAGTCAGCAAAGAACTACAGTGTCAGCCGCTGATGACATCATAGACGGGGCGACCGAGCTTGCAGACGACAGGGACATTTTGTGATTAAAGGTCATTAAGGACACAATTGGACCCCGGCGGTTTATTTAATAACACGACAAGACGCGAAATGTATGAAAAGTGAGGCAAATTCTGCCGTGGATTTTCAAGGCTAACCTGAAAACTGCGCTTGAGAGTCCGATCATAAAGTGCGTCACTTAAAATGACTGCCGTGATTGTTTCATACCTCCAGGAAGTGAACATGGATGTAGTTCTCAGAGAACTCCAGCATCTCCATGCAGGCAATCTGCTCCAGGAACTGAAAGATGCCCACACAATTGGCAGGGTCCATGTGGTCCTTGAGGAACTCTCCACAGATGGACACCACCTCATTCAACTGCAGCATATCGGCCGCCAACATCAGCTCTTGAACGTTGTCCACCGTCACACTGATGGCGCCTGACGAGGGGCAGAACAACGACCGTTAGCGTCAACATTTGCGGCGTTTTGTCAGAATCGCCGAGTACCTGTGTACACAAAGTCCAGCAGAACCTCAAAAACGCCGGCGTCCACTCCCTGGATCTCCACCTCCTCTTTGTCGGCTTCGCTCATTCCTCCGGAGAAGAGAGCAGAAAAGTACGGGCTGCTGGCGGCGAGCACCAGCCGGTGGACTCTGAAGACGCGGCTGGCGACCCGCAGCCCCACGTCGCAGAAATCTGCGCGGAGCCTCATCTTGTTCATCTGGGCCAGGATGAGCTTAGCGTAGCGGTCTGAGGCCAACAGAGCCTGCTCAGAAGGCCGGGTTGCCATGACAGCAGCAGCATCACCATCAGGGGCAGACACGCTGGTAAAGGACATGGCTGCTGAGGCAGGTTCCCCGGGAGGCCATTATGCCCAAACCTTTCCCTCTAAATAAGGGGAGACAGTGAAACAAGTTAGCAAATGAACACATCAACAACAACAAAACACACCCCCCTCGTCTGAAGCGGCAACGCCTCACACGTGCGACACGTCACAACATAACCATAACATAACAGTAACACACCTGCAATGGCTGCTAGCATGCTAGCAAGTCGCTCTCCACGAAACAGACGCATAAATGTATAATTTCACCCTCTTCTTCCCTGGCGGTTCAGCCAGGTATCGATCGTTGATCTGAAACAAACACTATTTCATTCTGCGGCACCGTTCAGGCAGCTTTGTTGCTCGGCAACTTCCAGCGCACTACATGTTAGCGTCTCTCATTCGATTGCTCCGGTCTGACTCTGTAGTCAGCCACGACAAATCAATCGCGCGCGGTCGAGCGCCAGCCGGCGTTTCTTCATCGTCTCACGCGCGTGACTCTTTGAAATGATTTATTTCATTATTTGTGTCTTATTAGGGTAACTTTGTTCGGTTTCCGCCATTTCGTGGCAATGCACGGCTGTGAGAAAACACAACACCAGGTGGCAGTGTAAGCAAGGGTGTATCAAGCGGAACCTGTGGACTAGTGATGGAAATTCCGGCTCCCTGGAAAAGAGCCGTTTTTTTAAAACTCAAAAATCATTGAAAAGAGCCGGCTCCTGAGTGGCTCCACAGATGTTTTTGCGCTTTAGGCATACTACACATAGTAAAATATGAGATGAAAGGAAAAGGGTACAAATACAGTATAGCAGTCGATCTGTGCAGGGTGGGACGAAGTTAGAAGGTGCGTTCAAGGACCGTGCAGCAAAGTGGGACAGAACGCCACTCAACGTTAAACATGCAAAAACCAGTGATTTCTACCTGTATCGATCTGTGCAGGGTGGGACAAAGTTAGAAGGTGCGTTCAAGGACCGTGCAGCAAAGTGGGACAGAACGCCACTCACGTTAAACATGCAAAAACCAGTGATTTCTACCTGTATATATATTTTTTAAACAAAACAAAGGCCCCAATTTTTAGAATTGATATAAAATTTGATCATTGTCAGTGCATATCGAATCATTTCGTGATTGACTCCCAGCATTTGTTTGCAGTTTATCGTCTTTCTTCTTTAAATCCTTTAATTCATTTCATGTGTTCTCATCACCCCGATTGGGAGGCAACACTGACTTATAAGGTCTTTGTACGTTTTTGGAGCTTTTGCGCTGACGCCACCGTGGACTTGGAAACACAAACGTCTTCCTGGCGCTGGGATGATTACTTTGCACACAAAGCCGAGACACTGTACGTGTTAATCACATTATTTTTAGCAGCTGGGAGGTGATTAGTGCTGTTTTGCAATTCGAGAGCATGATTGTCACGTGACACGTGGCTTCCATTCAGTCGACAGAGGTTGTATTCTGGCACGCATGCCTTTTTATATGTTTGACATCACATTAAAACAGTTCATTTATGGCGTTGATATCGACTATCGACGGCGCTATTCCATGCTGTCCATCATTCGGGACAAAGTTTTTGCTTGCATAATTCTCCAGCGTGACGAAAAAAAAAGAGTTTTAAGAGTTGACAGAAAGAAAAAAAAAAAAGTGTGAGGTCCATCCTATGGAAAGTGGTCATCGTAATTATCGTTCCTTATAAAAACACAGCGTGTCTGGGAGCTCCGGCCGCTGGTCAGACTTTGTCTCCACCAGGAAAGAAAAACACCACGAGACGCGGTACTTATGGGAATAGATAATAGATTAGAGTGTGTTACAAAGTAATTACATCGTTATACTATGGGGTTTTTGTGTTATGCAATTAGGCTCATATTGTGCTGTTGGAGCTGCTTGGTGCTGCCATAAGACGGTATTTTCACGGAGTTGACCGTACAAATAGAAAAGAATGGCGCGTCCGGAAGGGGCCGGCGACCTTGTTGGCTAAGAGAGTTATGAAAGGCAGGTATTTTCCGTAAGAGCCATGTCATATTTGTTCAACACCGAAGACAACTGGAAGAATTTTAGAATATAATAAGTCTCTGAATTAAAATGCAAGTTATTTTTGAACACTGCCACGTTTTACTTGAAAATGTCAGCGAAAAAAAAACTTTATTTATTTTTGTGACACAGGACAGTAATGAGGATAAGCGGCTTTTGTAATATTATAACTTTATTGACACAATATTGTAACTTTATTCCCATCATATTACAACTGCAAAAAGTACAACTTTATTTTGTTTTGTTTCTTTCTCGTGATATTAAAACCTTAAAAAAATCAACTCTAAGCTACAAAAATGACATTGTTTTTTTACTCGTAATATTTATAGTTTATTTTCATAAAATTGGGACTTTTTTACCCTTGATATTTTGACTTTCTACTGGTAAAATTACAGCAATTTTCCCATTTCTGCTGCTGTTGTTCTCCTTTCGTGACTAATGACTTCATCTCCGTGATATTTTCATTTTATTCTTGTAACATTATAACCTTTTCTGCAACCTAATTGTCCAAAAATGACAACTTTTTGATAATAATACCACGTTTACAAAACAACACATGTTGTCTTTCATATATCAAATCTGTGCTATTGCTACTCTAAATATTAAAAGTTTATTTTCGTAAAATTGAGACCTTTTTTCTCGTAATATTTTTACATTCTACTTTATGTTTTGCTTTAAGATGTCCACAAAAAAAATGCTATTTATTCCCTTTATTCCCATAATGTTGTAACTTTATTCCCATCATATTCTTTTTCCCAACCTAATGGTCCAAAAATTACCTTATTTTGTTTTGTTAGTTTCTCATAATGTTACAATTTGAATAAAATATATATATTTTCAACTTTATGCTACTAAAATGACATTATTTTTACTCATAATATTAAAAGGCTCCCAGGAAATGTTGTATTCTGGTGTGAGGGAAAGATCATTTTGTTTAGCTTTCCTAAAGAGGCAAGCATCAGGAAGAACTGGTTGGAGTTGCTAATTCCCAGCCAGCAAGAGAAAAATATGCTGATCTGTCAACGGCACTTCGCATGGGACTGTTTCGTGAACATGGGCCAATACCAAGCTGGAGTCCATTACACAAACCGTTTGGGCAGGAGGCAGGAAACCCAAGGAAACACTGCTGGAAACGGCGCAGTGTCTGGAAGATCTAGAAAGCTTTCTGTGCGGGTTATCGTGTGTGGCTGCTCTATAGGAGTCCAGAACTAAAAAAGGAGTATAGTAGGTACCCTTTGAGACAGATGCAGTCGTCAAAAGAGCACCATCTGGCTCCCATAGTTTCCCTTCCCCTGGTCTAGAGTGTCTGTTTGATCATGCAAATGATATCTGTCCTGTGACAGTGGACTGTAAACACTCATCTGTTTTTTAATAATCAATTTCAGAGCTGAACTTCAGCAAGCAGATCACTGGAGAAATGAATGGATACAGGGAATGTTTGTGCGTGTCCACTGAAATCAATTGTAAGGGCTTTTTCTCTGTGCAGATGTCTCCTAAAAAGAACTTTGTATTCTGTGTGGACAATACGTATACTTACAGGATCGGGAGTTGGTAGCTCCTGTGCGTTGTTCACACATAGGGAAGAGGATTTTGCAGGTTAAAGGTCACTGATGTTGTTTACATTTCAGGGCGTCGTGTGAGTCATGGTCTCCTACAGGACGAGTCGCAGATTACAGAGGCTAGAGCAGGGGTAGGCAACCCGTGGCTCCGGAGCCACATGTGGCTCTTCAACCTCCTTATTGTGTCTCCATTTGGTCATGTCATGAAAAGTTATTTACTGTTGTATTTATTTTCCATATATTCTTTTATACCTTCCAGACTTTAATATTGATTGTAAAAAATGTTTAGAATGAAAAAATTGAAGCATATGTCATCAAATCATCAATATTGGCTCCAAAGTAGAACTTTTTTTTTTTAAACTTTATTTCAGACCAGTCATAAAACTTTCCTAGTACATGTAAATAGACAGCTCAAAAAAATGAGAGGAACGCTTTTTAATCAGAGTATAGTAACCCATCAGTCCAACTTCTGGGATATGGATGTGGTCAGTTAAGTAGCAGAGGGGGTTGTTAATCGGTTTCAGCTGCTTTGTTGTTCATGAAATCAACAACAGGTGCATCAGAGGGGCAACAATGAGACAGACCCCAAAACGGGAATGGTTTTCCAGGTTGAGACCACCGACTCCTCATCTCTTTTGGCTGATTTTTTTACTGATGGACTTTCTACTGGCCGCACGGTGGCTGAGTGGTTAGCACATTGGCCACACAGTCAGGAGATCTGGAAGACCTGGGTTCAAATCTCCGTTGGGCATCTCTGTGTGGAGTTTGCATGTTCTCCCCGTGCGTGTGTGGGTTTTCTCCGGGTACTCCGGTTTCCTCCCACATTCCAAAAACATGCATGTTAGCTTCATTGGCGACTCTAAATTGTCCATCGGTAAGAATGTGAGTGTGAATGTTTGTTTGTCTATATGTGCCCTGCAATTGATTGGCGACCAGTCCAGGGTGTACCCCGCCTCTCGCCCAAAGTCTGCTGGGATAGGCTCCAGCATCCCCGTGACCCTAATGAGGATAAGCGGCATAGAAAATGGATGGATGGATGGACTTTCTACTGTCGTAGTTTTTTATTTGGCTTGGATCAACATCTCTGTTGATAGCACGGTGCGCTACCTGGACGCTACAGACACAAACACCACATACAAACACCACACCGAATTTGGATGAAATGTATCTTCTCAGTCGATGCTAAATGGGCTCTTTTGCGGACAATTCCGTGTCACCGTTCATCACAATTGGAGATCCAAAAGAAATGGCGTTGACGGAGCTTTTCTTTGTTTGCAACTGGCTCGTTCCAATGTACTGTTGTGTTGTATTGATGGTATTTCAACCATGACTGGGGGTGGTCAAATCTGTTGCCCAAATTATTTTTTAGATAATGTTTATTTTTATTTTTTTGCAGTAATGTGCGTAGTGTGAGCACACTTAAAATTGGACTTATACAGACTTTATTGATCCGCTTGGGACGTTGCTTGGTTGCAATAGCTCAACTGCAGAAGCAAAAGACAAACCCTCTTAAATAAAAAGAAATGCAATTCATTATGAATAAAATATTATTATATTATATTATATTATATGCTGAGAGAAGCGGCTAACAGGCTGGATGGGGCGAGTCACCCTGGCAGGAGGACCATTAATAGCGGTAAATGCAAAGAGGAAAAACAAATGGAAAAGCCAAAGGCAAAAGCGGACAATCAATGATAACATGGAAAAAACAAAGACAATACACAAAAAGCAAGGACAAAGTAGAATTACGATATGTCTACATTTGTATTTCTTTGCATTATTATTTCTCTTTACAGTAAAAGCAAAGTCCTAGACATGTTATTGTCCCAGCAGCTGCGGTATTGACTCCATTGTTCAAGACGTTCACGCCGAGTACATGCATGGTGGCGTGATAGTGATGTCACTTCCTGTCCGTGACATTTTTTTTTCCGGTCACCCGCGCTAAGAGCTACATATAACCATAGCTACTACATAGCCACTGCGAGTTCAAATCGTGTGATCCGGTATTGACTAGTCACCCTGGCAGAAGGACCCGCCCACGCTGTATTGCCTTTGCTTTTACTTGCTAGCTAGAGCCGTCGGGTAAATGCAATAAGAAAAAGCAAACGGAAAAGACAAGGACTGAACGGAAAAATCAAGGACAACATGGAAAAAGAATAAGACTCACACATCAAGAAAAACCTGCAAACATCGCTGTAAAAAAGCCATCAACTCCATCATTGTTATAATGGAGTTTATGGCTGAACGTGCAACATTTTGCTTCCCAGTGTGACGTGTGAAACGATGTCATGTGCTGTGGTGGGAGTCCATTGAGAGTAAACGTGAAGCTGGCGCGTCCAATCCGTTAGCTGAGTGGCTGTATGGCCTGCCAGGAGACAGGACCTCTAACCCTATATGAGAGCCAGCTATAACGTGAGCTAATCAAAAAAGAAGAAAGAAAAAGGGGGCGGGTAAAGAAAAAAATCCCCTTTTTATCGATTCTTCCTTCGACATAGCAACTGGCCTCTGATTGGCTGACACCGCTCGCGTCCTCAGCCTCCCATTGGCTGAGAGTCTGGTCTCAACGCGAAGGAATCGGACGGAGACAGAGAGGAGGAGTGAGATGATTGGACGTGGCCACACCGACTGCCAAAACCTATTTCTCCCCAAAGCCTGTAAGTCACTTAATGGCGTCTTTAAATGTAAGGTTTGACAACAAAGCTGCTTGCTCGGTCAGTACTTTACTTTAATCGAAGAAGTTCAGAACACGGGGGTTCTGTGTGTGTGTGCGCGCGCGGTGCACGTGAAAATGGAGGAAGTGGAGGAGGAGTGTGTGTATTATTTTTGAGAGAAAAAGACATGGGGGTTGGGGTTTTTCTTACATAGCGAAGGGGCAGGGAGGGATTTAGTTTGTGTTAGTTTTACTGCTGTGTAGGCAAGTCGCTTTGGGACCTAGCCAGCCTTGGTGGAATGTTTCAGGTTAGAGGAAAAGTGGAAGGGGCCCAACTTCACCTCCCAAAAAGTCATTCATTCACATTATCC
This sequence comes from Oostethus manadensis, assembly GCA_024372805.1. Classification (NCBI taxonomy): domain Eukaryota; kingdom Metazoa; phylum Chordata; class Actinopteri; order Syngnathiformes; family Syngnathidae; genus Oostethus; species Oostethus manadensis. The sequence continues at coordinate 1,153,366 of QODF01000013.1, read as the reverse complement.
TTTACTGAAGTTACCAAAAAAAATGTCTTCCTCCTGCCTGCCTACTTTCTCCTTGTCCTTCAGAGAGAGGGTGACTCACCGCCCGTGTACAGGGTGTCCTGTCTGCGTACCAGTCGCGATTCAGCGTCCACCAAAACAAGATTTACTGGTAAATCTGCGTGGAAACCATCCCGTTTCAACTTTTTTTCTCGCAAAATAGGCGTAGACTAGAAAAGCACTCCCATATTTTGATTCACACCAAAAATAATAACGCTACCTTTTTGGGGTTGGTCTGTGATATTTTGTAGAACCTTTTGGTAACCGGTCCAGTGGGTTTTTTTCCCCAAGTTCTCTGACCATTTTTGGTGGAGTCATATGCACAAACGCCGAAAATGTTTCCCTAGCAAAAATTAGTTGAAGAGACTTTCCAGCAAGGTATACATTTGGTTCAAAAGTGAAAGGTAAAGAGACATCTCCATAAAGGCGTCCTTATCCTGTCTAGATTTGGTTGAAAAGCATCTATTTTTGGGCTATATTTGGACCAAATTAGTTGGACTGAACTCAGCCCGATTTTCCAAGTCTATATCTGGGTTAAGTCAAGGCAAGGATGGACCAATCAGATTCAGACCAAAAAACAACGTCCAAATGACGTCTAGTGTTGGGTTATATTTCACAATGTCCAGTATTTTTTTCCAAGTGCTCTTACCATTTTTTGTGGAGTCATATGCACAAATGCCGAAAATGTTTCCCTAGCAAAAATTAGTTGAAGAGACATTGCAGCAAGGTATACATTTGGTTCAAAAGTGAAAGGTAAAGAGACATCTCCATTAGGGGGCCTTTTCCTGTCTAAATTTGGTTGAAGAGCATCTATTTTTGGACCAAATGAGTCGTACCATTTTTCAATGCCTATTTCTGGTCTAAATCAAGGCAATGACGGACTGACCAAATTCAGCCCAAAACAACAATGTCTAAATGCCTGTCTGGTAATCTCACAAACAATAAAAATCCTGGATTCAGACAGTGAGGTAGGTAACCCCTAAAATTTAATCTGTTCTTCCATATGCCATTTCTAACAACTCCTGTAAATATAATCCAATTTCTTTCAGAACTTTTCAAGTTATTTTGAACACAAACAAACGGCAAAAACATAACCTCCTCGGCGGACGTAAAAATCATCAAATAAGGACTGGATTTGGTACCTTGACCTTCAGTGGGCCCATCAGGAACCAGTCAGGAAGAAGGTCTGTGGGCCAAACCACTGTTTTACAGGAATGATGACTTCACGGACCCATCACTGTCACGTGACCAGAAGTGAGCTTTGACGCCAAGCTGACATAATATCTGAATATTTTACATGACTTACCTTATCTTGTTGAACAATTTTGCTATGATCAACCAAACAGGATTGGGGGCCTGCAAGCTGGCCCTGACAGGCAAATCAGATGTCTGATGATCTTAAAAAAACACCCCATTGCTAGAAGTTTTTATGTGGCAGGAACCTGTCAATTGTACCGAGATGTTATATGAATAATTAGGCCAGCAGGGAAGGCCTTGCTGGCCCTGACTGTACATTGCTGCTGGAATAGAAACAGAAAAGCAGTGTGGACTACGTAGATGCAGGATTGAAGAAATACCCGTCTCATCTCGGACTGCTAGCCAGGAGGATTCAGTGGCCCGCACATCTGCGTACCACCAATATAGCCGCGTTAAAGGAAGCGCAGTTGTCACGGTAGCCTGACGACCAGGCTGAAGGCTAGACTGTGACTCTGATTCCATCATTTTTTTTAAATTATCAATCAGTAGTGGTGATAACCTGTCAATGTTACAATTTAAAATGCGTTTAATAAGTGTGCGAGGCGTCTTCTTGTAATTGAGTACGTTATTTGCGTTTTTTACTGCGAGTGGGCCATATACGATGAGTCCACCGGCTCTCTGCTGACATAGGTAAGTGGGAGTAATCCATGGCCTGGAACTGAGGCTCTCCTGGAGTATATCCGTGCCCTCTTCACCTTGTTAATCCCTGCCTAACGTGGACCTTATGTGATGGCTGAAAGAGGCCACATGTTTTTCTGGTCACAGTGGGCCAACAGTGGAGTCAGCTCGGGACATTGCCCTAATCGGTGGTCTCTATATCTCGCCGCTTGTTCAAGTGCTTCTCCACCGATAGCACTTTGGTTTATTTTAGGAGACAGTTTGTGTACTTATTGTGTAACTATGGACGTGACGGGTGATAAACTTCTGTGAATTAATCTGAGGCTGCATTCTAATATTAACAGACTACATTAATATTGCACGAGCTTTTTTTTTTAATGTTCTGAAATGTAACCTTTCAAATGACTGCATGTTCCGAATGATTCCATTTTTTCCCCCAGAGAGATTACGCAGACATACCGGGCGGGGGAAAGCACTTTTGCACATCCTGCTATTGTCTTTGTAACTTCCTTTCTCTTCCATCTGTCCACAGCATGTCCTCCAGTGCCTTCCTATCTCAGCTGATCCCAGGATAAAGTTCATTGGAATACAATGGTTACACAAGTGACCAACGGTCACTCTCGGAGAACCTATATCTTGTCTTAATTGATCGAATTCTAACGTCTAGTGGATTGTGAAAAGAACAGCACAAGATTGCGTAAGATGACAAAACCCTCATCAGTTTATTGTCTTTCAGCGAGAAAAAGGTCAGGATCTTACATTGCTCAGCCTTACACGAGGCATTTCCTCCATCCTCAAAATGGAGTTTTTTTTTTTTTTTTATAACTGTGAGGCTAAATAGGCCTCATTCCGAGAAGCACTCTCGGAAATACATTTTAGTTTCTCTGTACAGAGTTTCTGTTGTCCACAAACTTGGGAAGAAAAAAATGTGCCAAGTTCAACACCAATTCCTTACACCTTTAGCTATGTCGGCGGGATGTCATGAAACACATTCATAGCTCGAGCAATGCCACAATTCAAGTAATGGAGGCAGGATACTTCTGGACCTCTTGCGGCTCCACAACCGACATCGGAGACCATATCTTACCGACACCATCAAAGAGTGCATTTTTGTGGCGCATGTCAACCGTTCATAACAGCACCACCGTCACACCACCATCACACATTGCAACAATAGAAATACTGTTGGATTGCACGTTCTTCAAGCTTTCGTCGTGTGGCAGGTTTATAGAAAAAATATATATAGAATACAAAAAGCTTATACTTCTTCGAGTAACAGAATATAACATACAGTACTTCAGATTATGTTTTGATCAGCACATCAGCAGGTGTAGATAATTTGCTTGTCCAAATGCATTGACGGGGCAAAACTGGGATGTCTTTTTTTGCTCTCTGTCAAGTGCTTTGGTAGAACATTGAGTATGCTTTTATAATGGTCTACTACAGGATGTTAATGCTACATAATATCCACTGTATGAACGGGGGCAAATTGTTAAGATGCACCACAGTTTTTCACATATTCACAAGTGGCATTTACCCAGAAAATGGGTTGGTTCACCAAACTGGGACGATAGAAACAGCTGGTGTACAGCACCATTTTCCTCTCCCTGACGCGCCAAGAAGTAGTAACCTAACATATTTATGTAACTTATGGGTCACTTTTTCCAGAGCAAAGGCTCTGGCATTTCCGATTGTTTAAGTCAAACCAAGATGCGGCATCTGATGTCTGGGAGCAATTTAGCAGGGAGGGGGCCAGGGGGTGGGGGCGTCAACGTGTCTAATAACGTCCCAACAAACGAACAGCAATATGTGAAGGAAATATTTAACAGTCTCTTGAAAGCAAAAACATTAGAAGCTGACATTCAAGTTCCGGTCCCACTTCAATCTGTGAACTTGCGTTCACAGAAACGGATGGAATCACTTTAGTGCAACATTTCAACAAATGCACCTCGATGCAGTCGTTCTCGCAGGGTACAGTAAACATGTCCTCTGTATAATCTCGGTTGGTTTACATTTCTGGAGCGGCCGGTGGGAGCCTAACAGTCTGTTTGGGAGTTTGTGAGAGTTTGTGCTCCTCTGCGTTTTGCGAAGGCATCGCGGGCGCTTTGGTGCTCTGCACTGGATGGGACAGTCTAACATCCAGGGCATCGTTATGTTGCACTAAGGAGTGCAGGCGGTAGTGCAGGACAAGGTCTTTCAGTGAGCAGTGGACGTCGTAGGGCTCAGCGAAGCCGTAACCGTGTGGTGTGTTGTAGATCATACAGTGCTTGACTTCTTCGTTCACTCTGAAATGGAAAAGACACAAAATAATCAATCAATGAGCGTCACAGCAAAACCAAAATCTTTTAAAACGTTGTACCCACACAACGGAGCAGGCATAGCAGCCTTGTTTGCTGCTCTCACGGATGAGGAACGTCCCGGTAGCTTTCCCCTCGAGCATCTCTTCGGCCTGCGTCCTGCTCATTTCGCCCACAAACCAACTGGCCTCGTCCTGATGTGGCAAATTCTTCTCGTCTCCCTTTAGCACGTATGTACTGAGAAAACAAAAGATGGCTTTGTGTTACTCCAACGGATTTCAAGCCCGGTTCTCAGAAACATGGTTTCCGCCACCACTTGACACGTACTCGTCGAGGCTGTCGCTTAGTATCCCAAGCCAGTCGTATATGCGTTTCTGCCGTACGCCTTTGTGATTGAGCCAACTGCGTGAAGAGGAGAAAAGCTTACAGATGAGTTTAAGGACTTGCTATCCTGAAAAAACTCTTCAATCGACTCACTTGAGGTACTGATCTCTGATGTTGCGCAGCTGGATGAGGTCTGGCCGCAAACTGTTTATCTTTCGGTCCGTCTCTCGATAGTCCTCCACCTGGCTTCTCAAGTCTTCCTCCAGATGGATCTTGCTGTCGTAGATCTCGCCAAGACGGCACTTCAGCTTCTCGTAATTGATCAAAAAACTAAAAAAAAAAAAAAAAGGAAGCAAGGAATTGTCTTGAGTTGCATCGCAGGATTTGTTGACCACAGCAATGTGGGCAACAGACAACGAATGCGATGCGAGTCGCCTCAAATAACGCCGGTACCTCTCCAGATCTTTGTCGCCTACGTCAGATTGATTGCTCCTCTCAAATTCCTCGCCGTAGCGCTCCTGTTCACGACACTGCTCCTCAAAGATCATCATTGTCTCGTTGAACGCCTCGATAGCCGTTTGCTTCATCTGGATTTCCTGACGCCACACAGTGGAACAATTTAGATTCAAACTGACTGCACAGGTTTGAGGCCACCAGATGTCGTCACAACTGTTTTTTTTGGTTTGTTTTACCTGTGAGGTCTTTGCGAAGGATTCATAAAGACGATCGAACTCCTTGGATTTCTCTTGATACTGACAGTGGACCTCTTTGAGCTTCCTTCCGGCGACGTCAACACTGTTCTCCTTCACCTGAACAACGGCCAGCGTGTTCGTTATGTCGGATTACATCACCAAAAAACGCCAATGCAGAGACGCTAACCTGCTGGAAGCGGGACAAGGGATGTGTGAGCCTCAGGTCCAGCGTGGCGTTGTACTCCACCAGCGGATGGTGCTGATAGTGCCAAATGAGCTCCACAACGGAGGTGAACGTGAGCGGGTCAGAGAAGCCGTACTTGCCATCTCCGTGGTAAATCTTAATCAGTTTATTGTGTCCGTCTTTCCTGAAAACCACAATTTTTCCGAGAAATTAGCGCAAGCTGTATTTGCCAACACACTTCCTGGCGCCCGTTCAACTCTTTCACACCTCAGTGTCAGCGTAAAGTCCCCTTGCAGCTTTGTGGATGCGTCACGCACCAGGAAGGATCCGTCAGGCGTGTCGCGGAGCTTGTCGTTCACCTCGTCCCTGAGGCCAAAATCCGGTTGACAAATCAAACATGGCTGCACTCTTTGAAAAACAGCACATTCCCAGCAGTGGGTTTGGTTTAGCAGCAGATCCTTTACCTGGTTATGTCTCCCCAGTACCATTCGGCATCCTGCAGCGAGTATGTCGGCGGGGAAAGGCGGTTATTGTTCATGGCGGATGAGGCTGGCTTTGCAGACCTAGGAGGGAGAGCTGCCAGGGACAGAAACGGGAGAAATTCCAGGCTTAGGATGACTCATTCTTAGGAAGACCGCTATCGGTTCTTAAAATATTGATCCAAATGTCCAAGAGAGTGTAAACATTAATTAAAAACACACCCGCTGTCCACACAAGCCTGTCACGGCCTGTCAGGGACGGGCCGAGGCATGTTTCCAAAAATGGTCACATGCCTCTTCATGACTGACACCCAACTGGAATTGTTGCACGATTCTTCTTGCACGGTTGGGCCAGCTGCTCTACTGGACTAGTATGGTTAGGTCTCATTTTCGAAACGCAAAAGACCCACCGTTGCAATGTGCTAATCTGTATTGAGCTGAAGTGCACGTTCAACGCAGACTGCTTAAATGGAAAAAGCTTAAATAACGGCAGTTACACTTGGAACTTCATGACTCGTCTTTTTGTAATTTTTGCACTTTTCCCCATCAACCTTCACGGGAAAAACGGCAGACTTGGCCAAAAGTCGAAGCGTTTTCCGAATCTGCTCTAAGAGCCAGCTTGCGTCGTTGGGAGCCAATCTGGTTGGGGTTTTTTTTTTTTGCTAAATTGTGGTGCAGGTCGAGGGTATAAGCGGTTTAGAAAATGAATGAATGAAATTGTGACGCAATCATACGCACAGTACAGGGAGGGGTTTTTCCCCAGTGCTAAAGTTCAGTAAAGTCACACCTCACCCAGCACAAATGAGTCGGAAAGACATCATTACCATACGTTGGAACATTCTGGTTTGGTTGCAAAGTCCCCTTCCTGTCTAAATTTGGTTGAAAAGCGTCTATTTTTGGGCTACAGTCGGACCCAGCCCAAAGTTCCGTGTCTATTTCTGGGCTAAATCACGGCACTGGTGTAACAGCCGTTTTGAGGCCAATACACAACGTGTCGGGTGGGAACCGTTAACCTGGATGCGGTTTGTTTTTTTGCACTTTTTAATTTGTGTTTTTTTTTAGACATTTGCATGCGTAGTTTTGACCTCCTGAGACGGGTCTCGGATTTGATTATATATTTTTGTAGCCGCCCATCGAGGGTTTTGACATAATGTGGTAATAATTAAAAATCGGAGGAGCCACTTGGGAGCCCAAAGAGCCGGCAAAACGGAGCCAAAAGAGCCAGCTCATCGCTATTTTCCTCAGGATTTAAAAAAAAAAAGGAGGGCAAACCTCATCAAGAGGAGGTGAAGGGCGATATATTTCACTGCAGGACAAAAGTGCCTTTCATGAGGCAGTTGGGGGGACGACAAGCGCTGCCTCTGAGAGGAGAAAATGTGGCTTTCACCCACCATCCGCTCTCCTCTTTTTCTGACCTTAAAATAAACAAAAGTCAGGTGCAGCAGCAGCAGCACATTTTGGCAGACTTCAAACCCAAAAGCTGCTGCTGGGCCCCAGCAAAATTCAATCTGCACACCTTCCGCCCTCCTCCCCCTCCTCCCGTGGGCTGCCAAGAAACTTTTCAGTGGATTCCAGAAGCCGGACCGGCCAAGTCATTAGGCGTGAACTAAAGAAACGCACGAATCAGCCACCAAACAGAAATGCGCGTTGGCCATTTTGCAGCTACCAGGAGTGCGCAAAAACCAAACCAGAACAGATCCCACTAATACAAGGCATCTTTGTGTTCCCGACAGGCGGAACGGCGGGACCTTCTTCCACTAGGTGGCAGAACGTGACACCGCCGACCCGTCGTCGCCATTTCGGCGTCGATCCTTTCCGTGTGACGTTTGGTTCGGCGGCGTGCCGTGCCGTTTTCGTCAAAAGTCGCCTCGACCGATTCAAAAAACCCCAAAAACAACAACAAAAAAAAAAAAACAAGGGGCGGGGAGGCAAGGCCAATTACGCACGGCGCGCGCTGCGGGACGAGAACAAAGCGCTGGTTTGGTGCCTGACGCACCGTCCCGTCCCCGTCCCCGCGCTTTGCCATGACATGTCCCTCGAGATCTCGTCCGGTCTGATGATGGAGGGGGGAGGGCGAGTAAAAAAAAAGCGCAGCCTGCTTTGTCATTCGCGCGGGGACAAAAGAAAACGCGAGGCGAACCGCTGCGCCTGGTCCGCGGAGGTATTACGTAATCGCCCAGCCAACTGCGCTATGCGTGCGCGGGCGACGCCACCGACGACCCGGATGACGTTATTATTATTTGGCGCACGCTCGGCGCCATCGGAAGACAGCTGTCAAATGTTCGGGGTTTTTTTTTTGTTTGTTTTGTTTCAAAGCCGAGAAGACGCGAACAATGGCTGCGGCTGCCTGCGTTACCTGGCGGCGCTGGATCCATCTCGATGTAGAATAACCCTTCAGGGGGATGAATCATTCCTGTTTCACAAGAGTAGTCCAGGTTGCCTCCGTTGTCTCAGCGCCAAAGCATCAAAAACACTTCGGTTTTGTGTGCGGTGAAGCTTTTTTCTTTGTCCGCCCCCTCCCCTGCACACGCTGCCCCCGAACCAGTCCCCACGTTGCCAAATCCCAACGTCCAGCAATGTTGCGTTTTTGCACTTTTTCTGTGTTGCGGCGGTGAAGATGCGGACGATCCGTCCCGTCCTCGCAGCGCGTCTTTACTTCATCTCGGAAGTGGAGCGGCTTTAAAGGGCAGTGCCAGCATCATCTTGGACGGCACCAAGCGACTGTCAGGGCGAGGGGTGCGCTTCGTCTTCTCTGCGTGGCGCGCACCCGCGCCAAGACACCCGTTTTCATCGCTGGGTTGAATCATCAGCATCAAACCGACGTGGTGAAGTGGAATGTGCGCGCTTGGCCGCTGTGTTGTCCGTTTGGGACGAATTACGTATCCCTCCCCCCCCCGCATTTCGAAATGGTACGTCCGAGGTCGTTTCATTCAGCTTGCACTTGTATCAGCTGAAAAATGGCTTGCTGCACATGAATGAAAGAACAAAAACGATTCTTTGCATTAATATCAGTAATTATTAACACATTTGACATATTTCTAGTTTAGTTTGAGAATTACAAGATGGTTTTTTTCACAGACGGGGAAAAAATGATTCCTTCTTGGCATCCCGAAAGCGTTTGGTTCAGCTCTTTGTCTTTGTCCGCGTAGTTCCCGAGCGTGCGTTATATTCCTGTCGAGCTTGTCAAACACGTTCGGCAGCAAAATTGCCAACGTGTATGTGCGCATGTAATTATTGCTGAGATGGTTCTGTGGTGGAACTTGTACAAAGAGATGACACTCCACGGGAAGTCTATGGTCTACATGTATTTACGTCTGTGTGTGTGTGTGTGTTTGTGGCCGGTGGATACAAGCGCCGTTGTTCTCTCGTGACACCGAATGACACGGTGCTGTAAATTAAAACAACCCAGGAGGGCCTCTTCCTCCCCAGCTGACGTTAGCGGCTGCGGGGAGAGTGAGACAAGGCCTGCATGGTCAGAGGTCTGAATTCTGTTGGTGTCCGTGCGTTTATGGCTGGTCCCCTTTTGACCCAAGGACACGGAGTCAGGGAGGCGATTGCCTCCAGCATTCCCTTTTCTCCATCAGTAAGATGATTCTTTACTGCGTGCAGTCAGTGCCCGTGACACTCCCTAAACTAACTGCCTGGAGAAGAGAACATTACGAGGCAGAGAAAGCTGACCATGCCTGAGAGACACGCTCAGTTTCTCGCTCGCATGTCTTCAGGGGTAGACCAAACACACACACCCTTGTTAACGTGTTCGAGAAATATCCTGACCGTCTTTCTACCTGCTGATGGCAGATGTTATTTTGGACACAAGAATCACTATTTGAATGCAACTAAAGTGTGCCCACAACAGTGGAGGCTGCTCGTCTTTCAAGGAGGGGAAGCTCATTTTGTTCCGTCATAAACGTGTACACAACTGTGGTGAGACCAGCCATGTTGTTTGGTTTAGAGACAGTGCTGCTGAGGAAAAGACAGGAGGCAGAGCTGGAGGTAGCAGAGATGAAGATGCTGAGGTTCTCTTTGGGTGTGACCAGGATGGACAGGATCAGGAACGAGCACATCAGAGGGACAGCACATGTTAGAGGTTTTGGAGATAAAGTCAGAGAGGCCAAACGGTTCGAGACATGTCCGGAAGAGAAGTAGTGAATATAATGGTAGAAGGATGCTGAGTTTTGAACTTCCAGGCAGGAGGCCTACAGGAAGAGCAAAGAGGAGGTTTACGGATGTAGCGGAAGAGGACATGAAGGTAGTTGGTGCAAGTGAAGAAGATGTAGAAGACAAAGTCAGATGGAGGCGACTGATTCGTTGTGGCGACCCCTGAAGGGATAAGCCCAAAGGAAAAGAAAAACATGAATGTGTTGATTTTCATGGACATTCTACCATCCGTTCTTCAACGTGTTCAACAAAGACAAACTCGACGCCCACCCAGCAAAAATTAGTTGAGGAGACGTTGAAAAGACATGATTACCATACGTAGGATGGGCGGGACTAAGCCCAGCTTTTATACAATGACCATCCAGTTTTGCGCAGTGGAGCAACCCACTCTACGCTTCCCCATCAAAGTCAGTAGAGACGTGAGTTAAACAGTATATACTCCGTGCGGTGTCTGCTCCCAAACTGCAGGGGGCAGTGTATGGAAAACACACGCCTACCAAGATACTAAACTAGAGCGGAAGACTTTTGCCATCGTTTACTCGACTTCCAACATGGCGACACTTGCGCGTCGACTTCCCGAGGAAAAGGAATTGTGTTTTGTTTCTTCGTTGTTCATTCAAAACAGGCTTTAAAGCGGCGTCTCAGTTATAAGTAGCAAGGAAAGTATTCTAACTCATATCTACACAGTAGTACATATTTCACCACTTTAAAAAAAGATTTCAGGGAAAGCTAAGTTTCCCTTTGCAGTCTTGGAGCAGGACGCCACTGGTCCACAAATGAGACAAACGTGCAAGTGTTTGCTCCCATGCCTTTCCCACTTTTGAAAAGCCCCGGAGCTTGTCGCAGCATGTCATTTGGCTGCGGTCCAACCCCCCTCCCCCTCCCCTTGTGTCAGAAGGGCACAAGCTCCCCCGACTTCAGGGTCTGACCTGCGTGACACATTTCAGTAGCACCACCCTCTTAACGCGCAACAGTACCGGTGCTCCAGCTGCATCGGGAGAGGACAGGCGGGCACGGCACGGTGACCTCCGGAGGTATGTTGTCCCCGCAAACAGTATTTCAAGCGGCCGGAATATTCTGTGCTCGCGTGCCCCATTTGTGCGGTTAAGGCTAGCGGCGGCTGACTTGCAGGATAAACCTTTCGGCTCTTCTCCCCCCAGATCTAGTCAGTCCTGATGGGATCCGTGAAGGCTAATTGTAAGATTAGCGCGAGAGGCTGATGCTGAAGGCCTTCCCTCAGACTGCTAGTTGGTACGACTCATCTTGATCGCCACAACCGCAATTGGCCATTCCACCATGGGAAATGTGGTTGCATGTCTACATTTTTAACAGGCTAAGAATGAAAAGAAACAATAGTGAAGAATTAGCTGTCAGAAGCACGTGCTCAGAAGCTCAGCTTCCCCTGAAATGTCCAGAAATGGAGAGGTAAAACTTGTACTCCTTTGTGGTACATTTCATTGACTAAGTTTGCACTAGAATACCTTCATCTTTTGTTCACAATCAGCGTTTTCCATCCATCCATCCATTTTCCACCGCTTATCCGGGTCCGGGTCGCGGGGGCAGCAGCTTCAGTAGGGAAGTCCAGACTTCCCGGTCCCCTGCGACCTCTTCCAGCTCCATCGGGAGGACACCAAGGCGTTCCCAAGCCAGCTGTGAGACATAGTCCCTCCAGCGTGTCCTAGGTCTTCCCGGGGGCCTTCTCCCGACCGGGCGTGCCCGAAACACCTCACCAGGGAGGCGCCCGGGAGGCATCCGGACTAGATGCCCGATCCACCTTAACTGGCTCCTCTCGATGTGAAGGAGCAGCGGCTCTACTCTGAGCTCCTCCCGGATGGCCGAGCTCCTCACCCTACACAATCAGCGTTTTATCACAGGTAACTGACACGCCTGCCTTATCATTCACCTGCGTTTTTACACAGTCGGACGCTGAGCATCTACCGACTTGGCTTAGAGTGGGTTGTTCCACTCCGCAAAACTGGACGGTCATTGGATGAATGCCGGGCCATGGGGCGCTCGGCATCTCTGGTGGCCCGGCTTCTGCGTGATGATCGGATGATCTGTCTGAGGCGGAATCGCTTTTGATGGACAGTGAAATCAGCGATCTTAAAGTATAAACCTAAAGTTTTTCTTTCCATTGTTGTGAATCTGGAGATCGATAACCACCCACCCAACACTACATAGACATGTGGGCTCGATCTATTGGGCTTGTCATTGCCTTGATTTAGCCCAGAAATAGATGTTCGGGCTGAGTTGAGTCCGACCCATTTGGTCCAAATACAGCCCCAAAATAGACGCTTTTTAACCAGATGTAGACAGAAAAGAGACGTTGCTGTGGAGACGTCTTTTCACCTTTCACTTTTCAACCAAATCAAGTCTTTTTTCCAACTCATTTTTGCTGGGTGGTCAGCGACTTTGTCTTTGTTAAAAACGACCGGGAAGGGAGGGTAGAATTTACATGTAAATAAATAAACTCATTTGCGAAAAACAAAAAGAGCTTCCTCTCCTCGACTGACCAGCAGGCGCCACTGGCGGCAGCAGGGCTACACGTTAATAGATGCTCCCTAGAATGACGAGAGGCATTTTCTCCGTACGGGGTGCTCGATTTCACTCGGATTCAATATTGTTTGTTCACGCTGTCGTGAAACGATGAACGGTAATCCCCCGTATTAAGAGCGTTAAATGGCCACGTGATAGGCTTCCTGCTGCCACCAAAGTGTGATAGTAATCTCCTGCCTTTTAAGAGTAATGCTTGTTTGGACTTAGCGCACTAACTGTGTCAAGGAATATCGCTCATCGACCGCTTTCACACTTGCTGTCCTAGGACACTTTTTATCTGGATTTGCTTTGTTTGTTGTCCATCCGGAAGAGACACAACACAGAGGAAGCATTTCAGGGATTAGTTTGGTCGACCAATGTTGGTATCTGTGTCATGGTCTCTCACGTTGTAGCCCCCGGGTGCACATCTTACCAATCTGATGTGCTGCAGTGGGCCGCCATTCACGGCCGTTGAAGGGATACATAATGGTCTTGGCAGAGTGTTCAACATTCAGCACGGAGAGACTGTGGGGTTTCCCTGATCGGTCGCCAGAACCAGCACACAAAGCATGCAGTAGCCCTGCCAGAGGCAACTCAACTGTGGGCAGAGTGTAGGGCGGCTATGGTCTGGCCCCCGGGACCCAGCCATTGTGGAAATGTAAGTGGGGACAGGGTTTGAATGGAGCTGAAAATCGAAGATGACCAAAAGTATGAGCTTCAAATAGCTGGGGCCTGGGAAACATAGCTTGTTCTTTTAAGGAGGTCACAGAGATGCCAAAAAGTGGGGGGGAAAAAAATCAACAGAAAACCAATGTTTGGTGTGAAGGGAATGTAACATTTGAACATCAGCAAAAGTGATTTACCATTTTTCCTAACGTTCCTGTGTCAGCCCGCTGGTTAAATCAAGCTGCCTCTGTCCTCCGTGTTAGTTTAGCATTCAGTGGTCACAGCCGCCACCGCTCATATGTCACTGCCTCCTGCCACGGCCTAAACTTACTCACAGAGGTGACAACTGAGGAACTCGTGGCAGACCACCGCGTTACATTAACGGCTAAGTGTCTGAGTTCCTCCCAATGCATTCTCTTCTGAAGTGGCACGCCAGATGATGGCCTGACCCGTGCAGAGCACAAGCAGCAGACATTCATGAGATACCGAATGGGAATGCCTTTTCACATGTTTCTACTTGCTCTTGGAGTTGGCCCAGTCCAGTTTGGTACAATCCCTATCTCAAAATGCAGCCTGATATTTATCCCTCGCCACATTGCACTTTCACTTTCAACATGGTTTTTCAAAAATATAGAAATTAATAAATCACGCTGCTTTGTGGTGGAATGTGGCCAATAATTAGCATAGAAAATATGCATATTCAAGCCAACTTACTGCATTTTCAGGTGGCTAAATGAACTAAGATACAAATTTGAGGCATTTCGAAGATGCATTCGAAGACGTGAGAACATTCATAACTGGTCACTTCCTGTCTCTGGGGAGCACATTTACAGCAACACACAAGCTAGAGTCTCATTTATGTCTTATTTTTTGTATTATATCCACCATGTTGGCTAATACGAGTGTAACAGTAATTATAGGGGTGTGTCCAATACTGTTAAGAAAACATTCAGAAAGTCATAAACAGGCTTTCTATGCTCTCACAACAACATTTTTGATTCATAAATATCCACTTATCACGATCGGGTCAGGAAGCAGTTAGCCCGCGCTAAACGAGGGATCACGGTAATGTAAAAATTGTACGCAAAATTAATTGAACACGAAGAACCAGTGTGTAGCTATCATTGACTATACCGGTTACTAGTCCAAAATCTTACTATCAGTTAAAGCAAAACAAGAGACGGTTTGCATCTAAAAAACACTTGTTAGTTCGTAAACTCTTATGCCAAGAAACCACACAATGACAATTACAACAATACCAGTAACTTCTCTCTTCGCCCAGAGGCGATGTACTTTGTGACAAGTCAAGTCACAGCAGCACAAACAACTTTGGTCTTTGGTTGAGAGAGCCATCTGCCAATAATACCAGGAAGCTAAACTTTTTACTTCATTCATTCATTTTCTACACCGCTTATCCTCATCAGGGTCGCGGGTATGCAGGAGCCTATCCCAGCTGACTTTGGACTGGTCGCTAGTCAATCGCAAGGGAGACTTACAACCATTCACACTCACATTCACACTCTAATGGACAATTTAGAGTCGGCAATTATCCTAGCATGCATGTTTTTGGAATGTGGGAGGAAATCGGAGTACCCGGAGAAAACCTACGCACGCACGGTGCGATTCGAACCCTGATTTTTTTACTGTGAGGCCAACACGCTACCCACTCATCCACCGTGCGGCCTAGGAAGCTAAATACCATTCACGCACCAAATACCGCTATCTTTGCCCATTTCTGCTCAATATGTGTTCCTGCTTTTTGCGCCACAAAAAAACACCGCCAGTTGCTCAAACTTCAGGTAGAGGGTAGAGGTAGAGAACCTTAATGGCTCGGCAAAAACAATTATCTGTGAAACACGTTAACTTTGAGAGTCCTAGTCCTAAACAAAGAATACATAATAGGAGTTTAAAGGTGACTATAGAGGTGTTATTTCATGTCTACAGGGCTCTAATTATGGTAAAAATCGTATTTAGAAAGTCATAAACAAGTTTCCTATGCTCTAACTGTGAAATTTCTCATTCATTAATATAGAATCCTACTTTGCGGAATTTCACTCGGCCAATTAACTGCGACCTTTAACCACATGTTGCAGTCCGAGATATGCTCTCCCTACGCTTTCATGGATTCTTTCTGCGCTCTCCTTCCTTCCACTGTCCGAAAACAAGTACGACAGGTGAACTGGAGACGCTGAATTGCCCGTGGGCTTGAACGTGTGTGCGAAAACTCAAAGGGCCTCCGGTTCTTTGCAGCGCATCACCGGAGAGGCGGTGCAGATAATAGATTCACCGACACAAAAGGAAACATAACCGTAGTATTATCACTTGATTGTTATATGACTCAGCGGCAGTCATTAGTAGGTGCTTAGCTTACTGCTCCAAAAAGACAGCACGATTCCCTGACCTTTGTAAGCGAAGCGGTGCAGAAAAAAAGGACAGTCACGTTGTAGTCAGCACACCTTTGCACTGAAATCAGCAAAACGTGCGATGATGCATCTTGCCATCTTGAAGAGACAGGAGACGTGTGTGTGTCCGTGAGTAAAGGATTCGGATGATAGAAGTTAAGCTCGTAATGGCCTCTCTCTCTCTGACACACACACACGCACCAGCCTATCACGCGAAGCAAAACCGAGAAGCCGAGACCTCTTTTCAAGCTCCTCGCCAGTTGCCTTCTCTGTATAAAAGGATACTCTTCTCCTCAGCTACGCGGCTATCACATCAGCGCTATAACTCTATTAGGCACAGCTCCAGGACACACTAAGCAACCAACAGCCCACAATGGCGTCATTGTCAGGGAGGATTGCAGCTATTGTCGACCACGCTACACAGGATTTATTCCCCTCCTCCCGTATTGTGACCTTCACCTCTGACCTCCTCTGCCTTCTCTCATGCTCCGGGACTGAGCGTGCAAGGGTTGGTGCCTTCTGGGCCCTTAAATGCCACTCCGCAATGACTCAGGCCTGCTAAGTGGCTTCTCTCCACAGTTCTAGTGTTTGGGTGACTCAGGTTGGTGTTGCGGGGGGGGGAGTTGCTTACAGAATTGTGGTTCTGCTGACCCTCTGAAAAGGTCAGTTGCAAGGCATGAGAGGAGAGGAGCTGCCTAAATGGTTCTTTTCTCCTCTGTTTTTCTCCCCCTGGCCAGGGCAGAGACTCTGTATGGTTATTTATGAGCGTGTGGGAGAGCGAGAGGGTCCGCAATGAAACCCACCCGCCTCTTTGTTGCCAGGACTGGGCTGGGCTAAGGTGCCTGTCATTGGTTCTATCATATATTTACATGCACACGCTCGCAATTCCTCAGCCACTATTAGGGACCCCTCCCATAGCCGCAAGGGCAGAGGAGAAGGCTCTGTTGCGGGGCAGATTCGGGGAGTGAGGTGTGCTTGGCATAATGGCTGTCAGCAGTTTGATAGACGCCACGGAACTTCCAGAAGATGTCACACCGGCGACATCATTTCAAACTTACGGTCAAAGCTCGGTTTTTGTACACCGCAGTTTGCGTAGGATTTGTTATAATTTATAACTTTGCCTCAGTTTTTGTCCACTTTCGTGGTTTGGTCCAATATTGCACGTAACAGACTAGTCCGTTTGCCGTGCACTGCATCGTTCCTCTTAATTGAATGGCCAAACACACTCCTTATGTGTTGCAGAATCACTGTCAATGCATTATTAATTGAGTTTAACTGATAAATGACCCACCATGGGGCCAAAGAAAGTTTCAAGTGCCAGCAATTTGATAAAGAAGATGAAAAACATCTTCCCATTCACAGGACATTTGCAATAATAATAAGATAGTCATCTATAACTATTTTGTATTGTTTTCTGCACGTAAACCTATTTTCTAGCAAATGTGGTTTTGTGTCTGGAACAGATTAATTGCATTTACCAGTGATTTCCGGGGTTCAAACCGCACCCACTAAATGTAGCAAAAAAACCAAAACAAACAAATCTGTACATTCATAAGCCGCAGCGGACTATCAGGAGGACATTACTCAACGTAACAGTCGGACTCACAGTGCCATCTTAGAAAGGTCGCTAAAATCATCAGCGGGAGCTGGAGGGGGCCTCCCTCTGGTGGACATTTCCAGCAATGCAGCAATTGCTGGGAAGCAATGCATGATGGGAAGCTGCTGTAATAACAATTGTTGTCTATTCTAAACTCGTATCTAAGATGACGCCGTGAGTCAGACCGAGTAATGACTTCCCGCGATTTCCGATGGGTTGACAAGCGTGTCGTGACTTTCCTCATAGTTCAGGATTGGCTCCTGCCAAATAAGGAGCTACCTGGTCCACACGGACACCAATATGGCATTTTATGCACCTTAAACACCGGAAATTCCGGTACATCAGTTAGCCACGGTTTTTGTGTTCTTTTCAGTTTTCGTCTGACCTTGTCGAACAAAGTCAAAAATTCTCACAGAAATTGTAGCTGAATCAAATTTTAATATAAGAAATAATGCAAATCCAATGAACCGGTTTGAGAAAGCCAAAAATGTGACCACAAAACACGTTACAGTTTTAGTCGTAGTTTTACATGCAGAAAATGACAAATAATTGGGATAAACGAACATCACATGAACTTCACTTTTACATAGAAGATTGTTGACCAAGACCTGGCAGGGAGATCCACTCAGACACCACTTCCACGTTTTGCTATGCGCTCTCTTGATTACAGCAGTGCTTTTCATCGTCTTAATCAAAATGCGGGCACTTTTTTGTTGTGCCGTTAACTGTGTTAGTTAGCGAAGAACTACAGAGTCAACCGCTGATGACACCGTAGACGGGCGACGGAAATGACTTCCGGTTCCTGTTTCCTTGTGTTAGCAGACGTTTTGTGATTAAAAACACATTAGGAACACAGCTGGACTTGTTTAAGATACGAGTCTAGAATAAAAAACAATTATTTTTACAACAGCTTCCCATCATGCATTGCTTCCCAGCATATTAATTACACCACACGGCAGGCGCCATATTGTAAAAACAATGTAAAAAAATTACTAACCGTCCAGTGCCCAGACAAGGCGGTTTTTATTGTGACTGCTAAATAACTCGCCATGGGGCCAAACAATGTTGCTAGAACCAGTAATTTGATATAGAAAGTGAGAAACACTTTAGATCTTGTCAGGATGTAAGGAAAGTCCTCTTCAACAATAACTTCCATCCTTTTGTCTTTTACAATGATTTTGCTTTGTTTTCTGCTTGTAAAACTATAATTATTCTCCATAGAATGTACAGTGAAAATAATAAAATCAATGAAAAATAATAATAAATGTTGACATTGAATACACTGCATTACATACTAAAGGTAACACTATCATTTTTTTATTTTTAACAATGGACGGGAGCTTTTCGGTAGGCTGAACAAAGGGACGCCGTGACGTAGCATCATCGGGGATTCTGGGAGGAAGAGGATGATGGGAGAGAACCGAGATAACCAATGGGAGGGCAGATTCTTCTTCTTTGGTTTTACGGCGGTTGGCATCCATTACTCTGGTGCATTGTAAGGCGGTACGCGTTCCATTTTCATGTTCGTATTTTGAATATGTTTTTGCTAAACGGGACGGAAATGTCTCGGAAGCCCGAATCCGTGTCATGAATTTTTCGTATAATAAAGTTTTCGTAAGTCGAGGTTCCACTGGATGTTTTTGCTTATGTTGTTGTGTCTACGTTTGTTTTTGGGTGCCATTGAGTTGACATTATTTCCTGTGGGAAAAATTGCTTGGGTTTTTGTCTGACTATTTGGAGTGACTTAATAACAAGAACCTACCTGTCGCTGTTCTGTACATTTGATTATTGCTCATTTAAAAACAAAAAAACACACATATTTTTTTACAGTAATTTGAATGTATGTATGAACAAAGCAAAAGACAGCTGTCCCAGAAATGGAGAACCCATCCAACACTAGACGCCTTTCGGACGTTATATTCGGGCTAAATCTGGTCCGTCCGTCATTGCCTCGATTGAGCCCAGAAATAGACGTGGTTTGGGTCCAAATATCGCCCAAAAATTGACACTTTTGAACCGAAATCCAGTCAGGAAAGGCGCGTCTTTGTTTTGGCCTTCCAACCAAATCTCAGTGTTGTTTTAACATATTGCAAAGATGTCTTTTCAAGTCATTTTTTGCTGGCTGGGAAGCGTCTGTTCACGCCACCGCTGCGCTCTGACGGTGCAACACACACCCATTCCACCCCCCACCCCCCGTCCCTTGACAAAAGTTAAATTAAGCTTGAATTTCTCGCCGGAGTCAAATGGTCATGATGTCATGGTTTGAGGACAGAATGACTCGGTTTGTCTGCTGACTGAGAAGGCCTATTCTTGCATGTTTGGGTGGGAGCACGCATATAATTGCAGTGCGGGATAGCATGAGGGGACGGGGGCGGGCAGCTAGCATGCAACATGAGTTTTGGCCCGCGGTTGCCGGTGTGGTTGCCAAACTCGTCCAGAGCGCTGATGTGTGCGAGTTGTGCACTCCTCAGAAGCTCGTGCTCTTCCGAGACACATCTTTCATTTGCACATGCTGAATAGCTTAAGGGAGCCCGAGGCCGTTTTGACGGGACCGGGGTCGGGGCGGGGGGTTGTGGGTCAGATCAGATTTTGGGGAGGTTGCTTGGCTGTGCGAGTGAGCGTGCGCGCGCTTGCAAAAATCTTCCGAGTGTCCGTTTTCCAGTAAGATTTGTCACATTGTTTGCTCTCGAGTTAGTTGTTAGGCAGCAACCAAACCGCGATGCGCGTGTTGCTGCCATTTCGGGATTACCCTGATCCAAAAATCTGACAGCAAAAGAAGAGAATGGAAAGCTTTGTCTGCCTTTTCATATCCTCTCAGTGGGAGGTAGAAAGGCAAGACCTTCAGACCGGGCCGGGGGGCTCTCAACAGCCAACCAGATGGGCCACCAAGCCGTGTGTATTTAGGGAGATCATATGGGATAACCTCGCAAAGACAGATTGACATTTTGCTGACAAAACAAACCACCGCTGTCCTGCACGCACGCCGCGCCCTCTCCACACATGCGCCCTCATGTACGGCCATGCAAATACTTTAGGTGTTATTTGCTTACATGGATCTTAAGGAAGTTATTTCGGCACGTGTTAAGTGCGTGGCGGTGGAGCCATAACAATAGGAGGATAGGACAAAGATTCCCGCTCAACCCGCGTGAAGGAGACATCCTTGAGCAAGTCATCTCATCTTTTGCCTTGCCTTGGGATTTACCTTGGTGCTCAAAGGCCAGGTTGCAATGTATATCCCAGAAGGTTCAAAGTCCTCATCTGTCCGAGTACTTGCCGGCCACCTTTGCCATTTTCCGCCACCCCATGGGTGTGCAAGGTACGGCCCTGGGGCTTTTTTTTTTTTTTTTGCCTAGCCGCATATTCTACAAATTTAATTTAACAAACTGAAAAAAAAAATCCATCAAAAATGGCAACATTTTACAAATATTTTTTTTTAAAGTTGTAATTTAACGTCATAATATTATGAGAATATAGCATAAAGTGAAAAATAATGTAGTAGGATTAAGTCAAAATATTCAAAAAAAATATGTTTAAAAAAAAAGAGTGGTAATATTATGAAAACAAAGCGACAAAGTCGTAATCTTTCAAAAATGAATAATGTAATGAGAATAAAGTCAAAATATAACGGATATAAGGTCGTTATGTAACGAGATGTAAATGTACAAGAAGAAAGAAAAAAATGACAGCAGAAAAACAAACAACTGTAGTTTTACGAGGATAAAGTAAAAATATTAGAAAAAAATCATATTCTAAGGAGAAAAAAATGTCGGAATTTAATGACATAAAAATCGTACTATTTAATCATTTGCTGTTTTAGTTGTGTTAAAGGAAAGATATGAAACACAATAAAGTGCAAAAATCAAAACATTATGAGAATAAAGGCAAATTATTATGGGAATAAAGTCAAAATATAGCAACGAATTAATAAATGGTTGCTGTCTAACAGAAGCGGCTACAGTCCATTACTTTGTGGTAGACTATGGTCAATTACTAGTCAAAACATTGAAATACAAGTCATACGGTATTTAGCATTCTAGTCACGAGGTGGCAAAATGACGCAAAACACTGAGACATCACCTTACATGACATTACCTGAACGCTGCATGAAGCCATGAAGTCAGCCATGGCATATTCGACATGACAGAGTGGGAAAAAAAAAGCTCTCCCCCCATCTCGTGTGGAAGTGGTAAACATTTTCAGTTTAGAAGAAATAAATTCAAGGCTAACTTGCTAGCTAGCAGCCGTCCCTCGAGTCCTTGGGGCATAAGAGTTGATAAATGTAATGTATTGTTTGAGTAACAGGAGTGTAAAGGTGACTGTAGGCGTGTAATTTCATGTCTACAGGGCTTTAATAATGTTAGAAAATTGTGTTTAGAACGTCTAAAACAGATTTTGTAATGCTGTCTACGAAAATACTCATTTTATTAACACTGAGACAATTGAAATATTTGGACAATAAAAAACAACAGCAAAACGGGGGAAAAAGAGCACATTTCATATTAATATGAAATTTGTTGATTACTATGATTCTTATATTTTTCACTATGTGGCCCTCTGAGGAAAAGGTTTGGACACCCCTTCCTCACCCCCTTTCACCGTTTAGCCAAAATACATCACTCAAAAGGTTCCTGACATAAAAAAGGGACAAATTGCAAATGGAAAAATGTTCAAAATCCACCCCCCCGTACTCATCTGCCATATCTGTAATCCACTTAAACATCCTACACACGCCCACTCACTTGCGCACGCTTTATTTATATAAATAACACAGCGTGTACCAGAATATGTTCTGTTCCAAAATACTGATTACAATTGTTGTCATAATACACGACACAAATTTCTGGCAGCCTGTGAGTACAAGAGATTTCGTTTCAAGACAACAGTGTAAAACTGATGACTGCACAGGCTGACATGATCACGGTGACACGAACCCCCCCACACACCCCCCCCACACTCCTGGCCCAAAAAAAAGGACGCCCAAGGCTGCTCACCTAATCTCTTTCCTTTAACCTACTAACACGCCAGTTGCATTCACACCTATGTCGTCATAGTTTTATGATCAGCATTCAGATAGCAGATTTCGAATAGACCAAGCCTAGTGGCTTGCTTTTTTTCTAATTGGACTATTATTTTATAGAGGCGGTGCAGTTTTTGTTATGAATTCCAAAGTCTAAAGTAAACCGAACCGGAAAGCCGGAGAGATATTTCCCATGATGTTATGAGGGAAAAAATAACATTATTTTAGCAGCATTAAGTTGAAATATTAAAGAAAATAGACGCATGTTATTAGCAAACAAACAACAAATAATTAGGTAGCGGAAAAAGTTAGAATATTATGATAATAACATCGAATTGTTATTAAAGCAAAGTCATAATTACCAGAAGAAGTTGTAAAAATAGGTCACAATATTAAAAAATACGCGGAAGCGCGGAAGTGACGTGTGTGACGTCAGCTAGCTAGAGTAGACTGGTGAGTGCTAACAGTGGGATAGCTGCGTAGAGAGTGGCCGACAGCAGCTCCTGTGGGAATGTTTGCGGCATGTTTTCTCTTTATAAAGTGATTGAAGTGCGTTTTGAGTCTCTCCTTAACCACAAACAGCTGCAGTATAGTAATATTCAACACCGGTCTCTAGATGTCATTAATGTGATATTGATGAGTATGCTGTCAATGCCAAAGTGTGAGTCTATCTTATCTTATTTAGGTCTAGGATGGGCTATTTTCCCGTTATTATGGCTGCTATATCGGGTGATACGAGTAAAAAGGTAACTATAGGGGTGTTATTTCATGCCTACGGGGCTCTAATAATGGTAAAATACATATTTAGAAGGTCATAAACAGGCTTCCATTTATTGATAATGAATCCTTTGCGCAAATTCACTTTTCAGGAACATTCGCATGCACCATCACTTCATGATACAACATTGCATTACTGCAGCTTGCTTGGCATTTGTATGCTATTTAATGCAAAATTTGTGTGTGAGGAGCTATCTCATTGATTATACTACACATCCCGTTTGCGATGTCCTCGCATGCACAGTACGTACATTGGGCTTCGACGTTGTAGATGATTTCAGGTCGTTTTGGTTATTTCCAATTATGCAAGGGGGTGGTTGGGACTGTATGTGTCAGGTGTGGCCAAGCAAGCGAACTTTGCAATATGTCCTAACGGAATTTGGTGCGCCGTGTTTCCACGTTCCCCCTCCCTAGTCCAGAAAAGCATGAGCTTATTGGATGGATTCAATCTTGTTTGGTCATCTAACAAGGGTAACGGATGCCACTTGAAGGTCAAAAGGCCTCTTGAGCTTGTATGACCACCTACCTACCTCTGATAATTACGCCTGTCAGACAGGGTTCCTTTTTGTCAGCGCTGCAAATGTCAAAAAGGTAAACAGGTCGCTAAGAGCCCGTGTGTGGGCTTTAAGCGACTTGGCGGTGTAATAGGATGCTCCGGGAGACGCACAGCCTGCCAGATAAAGAAGCTTACAGGCTGCAAAGCAAACAGTTGTGACGATGGAATCTTCAACGTCACGCACCACAAGGTGCTTCACGTCACTGTAGCGGAGCCCTTCATCATGCTCCAGTTTCTGCTGCCCGCAAAGATGCTTCAGCGTGCTATTTTGGTAATGGTTTGGTGCTTTTGTGTCTGGTGATCCAGTTCTCGTAAGATGGCTCTTGCGCCCTCACATACTCTTTCCCTTTGCCTCCACAACTTTCTCGCCCGCAACTGCCACCCTTGCCCTGCGATCCAAATAGTTGGACGACACAATCCGGAAATGGGCGTGCGGCCGGAGATGGCGAGCAGGACAATCCCTTGGTTGATGTTGGCGGAAGTCTTGTAAAAAGAGGAATATAGTATTGCCGTCATTCGTTTGGTGTCAGTGGCGGCTGCCTGTCATTCCAGAAGGGGAAGCTCAGTTTTATCCCGGCCTACAACAGAAATGTGTTTATTCATTTATATGTAAAGTCCACCCCTGCGTTCCTTTTCGATGATCTCTGACCCTGTCGTACCAACTAGGCGTCTTTTCCGCTGCCCGTTGGGTCAAGACACCGCAGAGTGACAGAAGGGAGTCTCTAAACACACCCCTGGTCGCTTCATATTCTTCTTTTCCTTTCGGCTTACCCCTTCAGGGGTCGCCACAGCTAATCAATTGCCTCCATCTAACCCTGTCTTCTGTATCCTTCTTGGATACAGAAGACTTCTTCTTCCTTCTCTTGCGCCAACTACCTTCCTATCCTCTTTCACTACATCCATAAACCTCCTTTTTGGTCTTCCTCTAGGCCTCCTGCCCGGCAATTCAAAGCATCAGCATCCTTCTACCAATATATCCACTCTCTCTCCTCTGGACATGTCCCAACCATCTCAGTCTGGCCTCTCTGACTTTATCTCCAAAACCTCCAACATATGCTGTCCCTCTGATGTGCTCATTCCTGATCCTGTCTATCCTGGTCACACCCAAAGAGAACCTCAGCATCTTCATCTCTGCTTTTTCTCTAAACCAAACAACACGGCTGGTCTCACCACAGTTTTGTACACCTTTCCTTTCATTTTAGCTGAAACTCTTCTATCACACCTGACACTTTTCTCCACCCATTCCAGCCTTCCTGCACACGCTTCTTCACCTCTTTTCCACACTCTCCCTTGCTCTGCAATGTTGACCCCAAGTACTTAAAATTCTCCACCTTCTTTATTTCTTCTCCCTGCAACCTCACTCCTCCACCTGGGTCCCTCTGATTCACACACACGTACTCCGTCTTGCTGCGGCTGACCTTCATTCCTCTCCTTTCCAGGGCAAACCTCCACCCCTCAAGCTTCTCCTCCACCCGTTCCCTGTCCTCACTACATATCACTGTCAGTCAAAACGGGATTCTGCCTCAGACAGATCATCCAATCATCGTGCGGAAGCCGAGCCCCATGGTACTCCAGAGATCCAGAGCGTCCGATGGGCGGGACAAAGCCCAGCCCTATTCCACTGACCGTCCAGTCGTGTCAATTACCTGTCATAAGGAGCTGATTCTGAACCAAAGAAGAAAGTATTCTAGTGCCAGTGACGGCTGTTGGTCAGTCAAGAAGGGGAAGTTCTTCCGGGGAAGTTTTTCCGGCCTACATCAAAGTGTTTATTTATTTATATGTGAATTCTACCCTCCTTTCCTAGTCGTTTTTAACAAAGACCAAGTCGCTGGGGATCGCTAAAGTCTCCGGATCAGTTCAAAACATCGGAAAGAAAAAATCAAAATGGCTTATTGGCTCATTTCCCTGTCAATCAAAAAGCCATCATCCAATCATCATGCAGAAGCCGAGCGCCTGGGCCAGGCCACTGCCCCATAGACCCCCAGAGATCCCAAGCGTCCGATGGGCGGGGCATAGGCCAGCATTTCTCCGATGACTGGCCAGTTTCGAGCAGTGGAACAACCCACTCCACGCTTCCCCGTCGAAGTCAGTAGACGTCTTTAGCACACAGCACCACTACTTTGGGGGGGAGGACATTTTAGTGGAAGCTGAGCTTGCCTGGCAGTCTTAGAGCAATCGTCGCTGTCCTCGAGCGTACTTTTAATCTCCGCGTGCCTGAAAAAGTATTTCAAACATCTTGATTTTGCCTCAGACTCACATGTGTGCCCATAAAGCTGCATTAGGACACTACTCGGCACGGCAGTAAAGGTGAACTTATCTTTAGCCCGCGAGGTCAAAGTGCATTATTAAAGAGGGACACATGTCTGTGAGCCGGCCGGTGTAGATGAGTGGAGCACAAGGCGCCTGGAAAATGGTGTCAGGCTTGACCGGGGCTATGCAGAAGTGAGATGGTGACGATAAGAGTTGTGCCACCGGGTTAAAAGCGGGGTCAGTTCTATAAGCAGGCCGTAGTCTGGAGACCTGTCCCCTGCTGCCAGTCACAATCGCACTCTACCCAGACTGATGACATGTCGCCAGTAGCTTCCATCACGCCAGCCATAATGTTGCTCCTCGCTTGCTTTTGTCTGAGGTTAAATCTCGTAAAAAGCCGAGCGCCCGAGGCGGCGTCGGTCCGTGCGGCCTTGTACTTCTTTCGACAGACTAGATGCGCTCGTGAAGATTGAGCAAATAACCTCGAAAGGCCTTCTGACAGATCCGTGAATTGTATTTCACTCGTTGCCTGCTCGATGCCTATTAAATGACCAACAAAATGCCCTGCTCGCTTTTTACAAGGGGAGGACGGCCTGCGTGAGTACGTCTCACCATTACAGTCGGTAACATGAGATGGCGAACCGCAACACCGCTAAATCAGTCAAATGGGAGCCCAGAGTCACTGTAATTTGGGAGGGAGCTGGTTAACCACTCCTCATAATGGATGGTGTTTCTGTTTAGCCCGAGGCGTCGGAGCTGAGGTCATATGCAAACAAGGCCGATCCTCGGTTGCTGATCTGATTTGAATGGAGTGTAAACGATGTTGTGTCTGATCCGGTCCCAGACATCCAACGGGCTTCAGTTTTGCAGCACAAAACCAGGACCTCTGTTCCTTTACACGGCATCTATAATTAAAATCTCTCTATTTGAAAATATTTTCTTAAAAGGCCTGAGCGACTTGGCCGCTCCCTGACGCGCCACAAGGAAACAGGCTACATTTTCTTCTCCAATTTGCATAATAAAATATCAGCTCCGCTGTATTCCCACAGGCGCCCCAAAAAACATTACAGCTGCATTCAAATGAGTCCACTGGTGCAGCCATGAAACTCTTAATGATACATCTATCCATATTTTATAGCGCTTGTCCTCATTAGAGTCCCAGGGGAGGTGGAGCCTATCCCTGCTGAGAGGCGGGGCACGGTCTGCATTGGTGGCGAGTCAATCACGGGGCACATATGGACAAACAATTCATACCGACGGAAAATTTAGAGTCTCCAGTTCAGCTAACGTGCGTGTTTTGGGGATGTGCACGCACAGGCAGAACACGCAAACGCCACACGGAGATGTTTCCCGGGAGGCAGACGTGCCAACCGCTAGTCCACCATACTTAGGGATCCAATTTCGACATACAAAGTGTATGCTGTGTGCAGATTTTTTTTTACCTGCAGGTGGATCATCCAAACACCTACACTTAAGTGTTGCAGATCGTCAAACACATGTAAATATTACTCAATGACAACACAAAATGCAGTTTTTAAATGAAACTTTTGAAGGGAGAACATTGCAAAGCTACACGGCCCTGTGTGAAAAAGCGATTTTAGCCTAAAGCTAATAACTGGTTGGGCCACCTTTAGCAGTAACAACTGCAATTAAGTGTTTGCCATAACTTGCAAGTCTCTTACAGCGCTGAAGTTGGGGCCGCTCATCTTTGCAGAATTGTTGTCATTCAGTCACATTGGAGGCTTTTCCAGCACAAAGCGCCTTTTTAAGGTCATGCCACAGCATCTCAACAGGACTCAGGTCAGGGCTTTTGACTCTTCGTTTGGTTTTTCTTCACCTATTCAGAGGTGGACCTGCTGGTGTGTTTCGGATCGTTGTCCTGCTGCACAACCCGAGTAGGTGTCAGCTTGAGGTCACCAACAGATGGCCGGACATTGTCCCTCAGGAATTTTTTGTTAGACAGCAAAATTCATGCTTCCATTTATCACAGCAGGTCTCCCAGGTCCTGAAGCAGCAGAACAGCCCCAGACCATCACACTACCACCGCCATATTTCACTCTTGCTATGATGTTCTTTCTCTGAAATGCGGCGTTACTTTTACGCCAGATGTAACGGGACACACACCTTCCAAAACGTTCAACCTTTGTCTCATCAGACCAAGATCTTGGAGATGTTTTCTTAAATGTGACAATGGGTGCTGGTTTTTCATACCACCAGACTTGGGGTTGGAATGGCCGCCATCCGTTGTATTGAGCGAAGGCTGTGAATACTTGTGTCGGTGCGATTTAGATTTTTAATTTATTTATTTATACAAATAAATCCGGAAAACCTCATTCGTGTTACGTAGACTCTCATTTATTCCAATTTGGAATAAATAATAAAGGAGAAGCGCCGGGAATACTTTTGCACGGCACTGTAAGTGATGCCACAATATCTAAACACATAACATTGATATGATTTTCCCCAACGTGGCATCCTAGATAGTGTTAGCACATGGGGAATATGCTAAATGATCTTTCAGGAGAAGCATGCATTGCTTTTGGCCCGGGGCGCCCAACCTGGATGCTGCATTCCTGCGAGTTCGGTTGTTTCCGGGTCATCTCGGCGCGTGCTTCGCTCTGTTGTGTCTGTTCGTTTTGAACGGCCCTCGGAAGGATTACGTCACCTCTTGTCGCTCCCCTGTCTCCTCACCGCGGCGCTCCTCGGGCGGCCTTTTCTGCCCGGAGACAATCGGTGGATTCGCACGACAGCTCGGCGTTAACCGCCCGCAACACGCAACACGCAACACGCAAGACTGAATATGGAGGATGGGCTGCTTGTGTGTCGTCAGTGTTCGCCCGCCACCCAGCGGCGGAAGGCAGTACTGCACCTCTTATGAAATAAAGGGGGCAATCCGAATATATCCGTGCAGTCTGTCGTTTTTCGTTTTTAAATCCCTTATGCAACTCCTAGGAGTGTGTGTGCGTGTGGGTCCGCGTTTCCTTGTGCCGGCTCAGCAGACATTCGCGGGTCTGTGGCTTTAAGAGACACCCTTTGCGTGAGCCCTTGACGCTTCTTTGTCATCTGCAGTTCCGTTTGGCTTTTGCAAAAGGATCTTCCTGCAGCAAATGTTGTGTTTATTTGACAGAAAATAAAATGCACACATGTTGTTGTTGTCTGGCAGGAGGGAGCTTCTGCAAGATGCTGAAGGGTGACGTCATGGGCGGGGGAGCAACAGTGCGACCGACCCGATGGCCTGTTCTCTTCCTTTTGGGGGGATTTGCTCTGACCCAGTTGGCGGATAGTCCTGCTCAGGTGAGAATGGGAATGGTTGATTGACAGTCCACGGTGTCAGTGGCTGGGATAGGCTCCCAATTTCCTCGTGACCCTTAAGGAGATAATAAATGGACAAAAACAAAGACAATACACAAAAAGCAAAGACAAAATGGAATTACAATATGACTACGTTTGTGTCTTTCAGTATTATTGATTCTTCCATACTTACCTGCCTACCTACCTGCGTACCTCACCTATGTACCTGTACATCAGGGGTGTCCACAGTGTTTTCCACAGGGGGCTACATAGGAAAAAATGGAAGCGTGCAACTTTGCCGCTTTGATATTTAAAGCAACGCATGTAAGTAGATATGCTAAGAAGTTATATACTTTCAAGAAAAAACTGCATCTCAGCTTTGTGATATAGGTGAAAGAGCATACAGTGGTCTTAGTAGGAACTTCAGTATTTGCCCTTTTTGCCCATTTTTAAAAACATATTAAAATATTTTAACTTTCTTTAGAACCAAGAACCTAATCCTCCGGGTTGGGAGTGAGGTCTTGCCTCAGGTGGAGGAGTTCAAGTATCTCGGGTTCTTGTTCACAACTGAGGGAAGGTTGGAGCGTGAGATCGACAGACGGATCGGTGCAGCATCTGCAGTAATGCGGTCGCTGTACCGGACCGTCGTGGAGAAGAGAGAGCTGAGCCGGAAGGCAAAGCTCTCTGTTTACCGATCGATCTACGTTCCCACCCTCACCTATGGTCAGGAGAAGGCCCCCGGGAAGACCTAGGACACGCTGGAGGGACTATGTCTCACAGCTGGCCTGGGAACGCCTCGGTGTCCTCCCGATGGAGCTGGAAGAGGTCGCTGGGGACCGGGAAGTCTGGACTTCCCTACTGAAGCTGCTGCCCCCGCGACCCGGACCCGGATAAGCGGAGGAAAATAGATGGATGGATGGAACTTTCTTTAAAAATAATCTTCATAAATGTTGTTCTTGTAATATTATAACTTTATTCCCATAATATTACGACGTTAGTCCTGTAATATTTTGACTTTATTCCTATAATGTTATACTTTTTTTCCCCAACCTAATTTTACAAAAATTACAACTTTATTTTGTTTTGCATATTTTTGGGGTAATATTTCAACTCTACGCTACTAAAAAGATATTATTTTCTCGTAATATTATGACATTATTCTCGTAAATTACGACATTTTCTGTTTAAATTATAACTTTTTTTCTCTTGTAATGTCACTGCTGATTTTTTCTGGGTTTTTTTGTGTTAAATTATATTTGTAGTTTGTGCCTCGGGCCGCAATTGGTTGCCGGGCCGCAATTTGGACAACCCTGATAAATTAGATGTGCTAAATTGCAGTGGTGTGCAATTAAGGCCAGCAAAGCCTTCTCTGCAGGCCTAAACACAATCATAAGAACTGACCTACTTTCACAAGTTGCTTACCATTAAATTGTGTTCATTTAT
Organism: Oostethus manadensis; assembly: GCA_024372805.1. Lineage (NCBI taxonomy): Eukaryota > Metazoa > Chordata > Actinopteri > Syngnathiformes > Syngnathidae > Oostethus > Oostethus manadensis. The sequence goes on along the minus strand of QODF01000013.1, from coordinate 1,122,787 downwards.
TCATCTTCATTTTGCAGCCTGTTTTTTGGGGCACTGTTTGTATCTTAGATGCTTTTAACTTCTATATGATGACACGCCAGTCTAATCTGCCCAGGGCCTTCAGAATCAGGAGTAGTGGCCCATGTCACCTAAATACTATTAGCAAAGGGGCAGCTTTTTTCACCAATCGGAATTCAGATTGGCCTCACAGCTGGCCTAAAATAATGTCAGCATTTTCCCGTCCTCTGATTGGTTGATCAGGGCAAGCCTAGTTCCTCCCACAGTGGCTGACGGAGGAGAAATAACTGACATCTCAGGTGAGTAGATATGTTTTATGGAGGCATTTTATGGTTTTCAAGCAGCCCTGATTTTGAACTGCGTAGAAGTTAGGCGTTGTCTGAACCCTTCATCACCGAGCCGTTGCAGTTCTGCTGGCTACAGTGGACTGACCCCCGAATTTACACCGCGTATCACTAATGCTTGGTGTTGCTAAGCAGAAATGAAAGTTTGGCATATTGGTGATGGTGAAAGAGAAAGAGTTAAGTGGGTGCCTTGCTTCATGAATATTTATGCATAGATGTGGTTGAGCGGCATAGTGAATAACGATGCTATCGCTTGGCACTGGGCACAGGGGATCCAATCCAAGTCAGGTCCAACTGCAACATGTCCTGAAGTATTGTTATTGTATATTGGCCCTCACATTTAAGTTCTCGCTGTCACGCGCTACTACTACTGCCAGAGAGAAGCGAGAAGTTACTGAGCTATTTTTGAAATGGTCATTCATGCAGTGGTATCTTGGCGTACCAGTGTCCCAACTAACGAGTTTCTTTTAGATGCGGGCCGTCTCCCGGGTGATTTTCTTTTGCTTTGATCTGCGAGCCAAAATTTGAGTTAGACCAGCGGCTATTTAATGGCAGGCATAGCTGAGGACAGCTATTTGGGGGCTCGTGTCAATGTGACCCTAGTTCGTAATGAGAATGTATGTAAATAAAACAATATTACAAGCTCACTAGCCAGTCCCCAGGAAACATTTCAACACATCTGTAAAACATACGTACATTGTAGCGTTCTAATTTATCTTACTTATGATGTATTGTAAAAAACTATGAGAGGAACAACATCAAATTGAAACCACAAACTACAGATATACACCTTTGCACTTGATAAGGTCATCAAACCCTACCGTTATGCATTCCCTCATACTATCAGCATTTGGGACCAAACATGGAGGAAGGTTAAAAATACAGTAGTCTGTGTGTGCAGCTTGGGAGAAAGTTAGGAGGTGCGTTTAATGACCGTCAAACTAAGTGCGACAAAACACAGATTGCATTAAACATGCAAAAAGTGGGGGATTACTGACTGTATATTATTTATTGAATAAAAGTAAGGCCCATACTGTATATCCAAAACTGACATCCCTTTACATACAATTTCATGTAGTCGTTGTTGTAGTTGCGTATCGAATCGTTTACCACCAAGATGGACATCCCTGTTTGGCATAGCTAAAACCTTATTTCTACCTGTGATTTAGTGCAATCAATTATGAGGTCACTCCGGACAGCTTGTGATTAATTGATTAATCTAACAATGTTTAGATTTGGTCGACAAGTGAAAGGTAAAAAACATGAAAAGCACCTATTTCTGGGCTACATTTGGACCAAAGGGGCTACGTCGAGGCAATGACGGATCGACCAGATTCAGCCCAAAAAAAACAAGGTCCAAATGATGTCTAGTGTTGGGATGGGTAACAGCTCCCGTGCATTGTATCAGCGTGGACGTTCACGAATGAACCGGTTCTTTTGAACGGCTCGTTAACTTGAACGACGGGAACCGAGTCGCGGCCGGGAACCGTTTTTTCCCCCAGTTACATATGGAGATATAGGAGATATGTAATTAACCCAAAGACAGTTCAGAAGTCCTCCTCAGGGTTTGACTTTTGTATTTATTATTTTTATTTTTTTTACATAGCAACAAAATGCACCCAAGGACAGTCCACCAGTCTATTGACAAATTTGTTTGTTTGTTTTGTTGTTCTTTATTATTAACTATAACTAAATAATTAAATGTTCTTGTGTGAAAATCTTTGCACTAAAAGCTGTTTTGGATGGAACTTTATCTGATTTGCTTTTTAACGTTTATACATGTTCAAGTCATGTTTTACACACATGCACAGAATTTGTACAAAGCCGAGGGATGCGCCGCCACCCTGTGGAACTTTTGCTATGAATCGAGATCAGACTTTAGAAATGAAACCACACATGACAAATAAGGGCCGCACGGTGGCTGAGTGGTTAGCACATTGGCCACACAGTCAGGAGATCTGGAAGACCCGGGCTCAAATCTCCGTTGGGCATCTCTGTGTGGAGTTTGCATGTTCTCCCCGTGCGTGTGTGGGTTTTCTCCGGGTACTCCGGTTTCCTCCCACATTCCAAAAACATGCATGTTAGGTTAATTGGCGATTCTAAATTGTCCATAGGTATGAATGTGAGTGTGAATGGTTGTTTGTCTATATGTGCCCTGCGATTGACTGGCGACCAGTCCAGGGTGTACCCCGCCTCGCGCCCAAAGTTTGCTGGGATAGGCTCCAGCATCCCCGTGACCCTAATGAGGATAACGGCATAGAAAATGGATGGATGGATGACAAATAAGGTTATGATCAATATGTCTCAATCATTCAAACTCTGGTGGGGTACCAAAATTATTTTTTGCTCCTTACTTTAAGTGGTTACCAAAACAACGTACAGTACAAAAATTGTAAAAAAAAAAAAAATAAATCTCTGAAATTGTAGGGGTGCAGGAATTCAATTTAGGGCTGCTAAACGAGCTATCTTATTAAACTTAACCACAGCAAAAGTGCTATAAACGCACCAGTCTGAACGAACATAATGACTTTATCCGCTTGAGCAAAATGGTTGTCTGATGGGCACAACTTAACTCAAAGATGTAGAAATCCTCGTTGTGCTGATTTAAAATCGTAGTTGGGACAGCGAGGAGGATAGACAAGATTCTGTATCATTGACTGCGTATTGCACAGCCTTATTTCTGAGTCAGTTGGATTTGGCAGTTCTGATGGTGTCAACCATTACTCGTCACCTGTTAGTGACAGTTTGCCACAATCACCACTGTCTTTTGGTGGTTCACTTTTCTCCTTGGCTAATCCCTGCCGGCTGTGACTTCCGAATCCGTCGTGACGTCTTACGTAAGAATCTCGTTAAGGCCATCACACGGGGGCATGCCCGTGCGCGCTGGTAACGACAGGTTGGGTAAGCTCATTAAGAGTTACAAATACCTCTCAATTGCGCGACCTCTTCGGCTGCAATGTGTTGTCTCGTGTATTATGTGTAATTTTTCCAGCCCGAGTTATCCGCCTCGCTCTTTTCGGTGAGCTTGTGTCATGATTCCAACCGCCAGCGAGTGCTTTGTGGTGATAGATAATTACTGCTGACGGGCTCTTTTCATTTACTAAACATATGCATCATATGGCTTCTCGAATATCGTGCAGGTGGAATACGTGTGTAATGTGCACGCAGTCAGCTGATGCGGCCGTTAGAAGGAAGCCGAAGGCGTCAGGGGACAGCGGCCATGTGACCGTGCGTGCAGGGATTGGTTCAGCGCAGCTGTGACATCAGCAAAACCTCCCCTCCCGCGTCACCCTGGCAGGCTTCCTCCCTCTCCTTTTCCGCTCTGCGTTTCTCCTTTGCCTTCCCTCAGCATCCCTCCTCTCGGAGATGGCGTGTGTCGGTGCCGCCACGGCGTCGGGGACTTCATGATCCCTCATTCCAGGATTTGCTGAACACCGCCGCCCCCCCTCCCTCGGGTCTCCCTCTTTCTTTTAATCCCCCCCCCCCCCCCCCCCCCCAGCTGCTGCCTTTCAGCTTCTCCACTCTCATCCCCGTGCATGGGAGCCGGGCCTCTGGGGGAGGAGGGAGCCGACCTCTGTGCCTCGCCTTCAGCCATGCCCTGCCCAGGCGTCTTCTGACCAACTGGAAGCATTTCCACCTCTGGCCATCCACACACCAGCGGGGGGTGTAGGATGAAAATCTGGAACCATGATGCAAGGTAATCGTCCGTCCCTCACCCCGCACACGTCCTCCTCCTGCCCTCTCGTGTCCTGCGGGGCCATCAAGCACCACATTTATTGACGTGGCGTGTCGTGCAGCGTGGCCTTCTGGGACACCTGTGCTGCGGGCATGACTTGCATGCAAAAGGCATGTGAGGTGTGGTTTGAAAAAATGGTGTCTTGGCATCTCGATGGCATGCTGTAGAATTCTTCTGCAATGGATAAGGTAACCCAATCATCCTGTTCATTGGAATTAGCTGGCAATTCTAGCCTAAACTGTAATCACCAAGCTTTATGACAGATGCTCTCATTGCTAGCACGGAAGTAGATGGCTGCTAAAATTAGCAAACGGCCTGCAGTTAGTCTCCTGTAGGTATTTCGCCAGCTCCAGGGTCTTCACCCAGCAGGCACGTGCGCTACTCCTCTAATAGGCTTTGCTGGTGACATGCATCGCTCTTTATATTTGACGTGAAGACATCGTGACATCTTGATACTCGAGCGTAACACCACATTTATACTTAGAGAGTACCCAGGTCCATCAGTACACCCGCGTGCTTGAACCGCTGTTTCCTGAAGTCCCGTTCGGGAAATTTGGCTCCTTCCTAGAACCCAGACTTAACCCAATGTATGCAAATTCACCGCAGCATAACACGCTAACGTTTCCTCCGATGGCGCCGTTTTCTGTCTTTCTATCTTTTTGATTAGCCCGTGCTGTTTGACCCTCGGCCCGCGCCGTAGTTTGAGGAAGTAGTGGTGACTGTGGAGCCACGAGCGCCGACAAATATTGAGTAGAAATGGACAAAGAAAAGAGTGTTTTGATTGGTAACTTGAGCTCCAAAGCAACAAGACCAAAGTTATTTGCATCTACTGTCGCCGTGATTGGAATTGTCCCCGACTAGAAAAAAGCGGGAAAGTACTGGCGGACAGCCCGTGCTTTTTAAATTTTCACTCATGCAGTTGCACCTTAGCATACGAGTTGAATTTCGGTTGGCGCTGCTTGTAAAAGTAGTGTGACCGGCTAGTCATCAACAGTTCAGTAAACATTATAGCGATCTAATTGATCTTATTTACTATGTCTTGTGTAGAACCCTGGCAAGCACAACATCAGAACCACCATCCTCCAGTACTTTGTTCACAGAGAGGTCGTGTACCAACAGACATGCACATTAGGGTCACCATCTGTATGTTTGTCTTCGTGACACTTTTGCTTTCGTTCTAGTTGGTTTTCCTGTGTTGTTGTTTTCATGTGTTTTCTGGGCCGTTTCTTGGTTTATTGACTTAGTTACTAACGAGCACCTTTTCCTGGCTATTTATCTTCAGGTGCGCGGGCCGGTGGTCGTCGGCTCGTCGTCATTTGTTACTTTTTCCCTCTTCCCGTATCGTTGTTTTGTTCCTGCCGCCGCTTCGCAGCATTAATCTTAAAGATTCCTCCAACCTACCTGCCTGACGTCCAGCTCTCTGCATCCTTCCCGTGCCGAGCGACAACGTGACAATTAGCACCCAATAAGGTCGTCCAATCTTACCTTTATGTATTCCCACATAGTATCAGCATTTTGGAGCAAGAGGTTAATACAAAAATACAGTATAGTAGTCTGTGGGAAGTTTTGATGAATAAAGTTTGTCTATCTGTGCAGCATGCGAGAAGGTGCGTTTAAAGACCGACAACGTGATGTAGTTGTCGCGTTTACGTTGTAGATTTTCATACTTACATTTATAGATGAAAACTTTTTTCATTTGCAATTTAATGTGATTAATTATTATTAAATAATTAATTAACTACGGACAAAATGTGATTAGTCGTGATTAAATACTTGATTGACAGCCTTAATCACAATGTAACCTAACATAGACACACATTACTATGCAAAAGTTAGGTATGTTGTTTTAGCGCAGGGGTGTGTAAAGTGCAGCCCGGGGGTTATTTGTGTGGCTGTTTTTTTATTGGCCCGCAGCCAACATGTAATTTATGAAGAAAACTAGAAAAAACACTAACAACAAACAATAACATTGTAATATGAGGGGAAAAATGCGTCATTTTAGTAGCATAAAGTTGAAATATTAAAGTAGTAATATTATTAAAACCGAACATAACAAATACAGCAGTAATTTCGGGAAAATTAGGTTTGCAGAAAAAGTTTGAATTTTGTGATAATACAGTCAAAATGTCATGCCAATAAAGTCATAATTACAGTAGGAAAATTGACAAAATAAGTTGAAATAGGTGGGAAAAAAGCAACAAAAGAGGAAATGTAAAAAAAAAAATAGCTGTAACTTTTAGAGAATAAAGTCCAAATATTAATAGAAAAAGTTACGAGGAAAAAAGTCACAGATGTAATTTAATTAGGAAAAAACATATCATTTTAGTAATACAGAGTTAAAATATGAATTCGTAATATTATTAGAAACAAACAACAAAATAATGTTATAATTTTGGGGAAAATGTTATGACATTATGGGATGAAAGTCACAGCATCATGGGAATAAAGTCATAAGATTACAAACCCAACATTGATATGTAAAAAGAATCTGCTTTTTCACATGAACGGTATCACGAAGCTGAGATGCAGGTTTTTGCAGCTGTCTCCGCCGATGCCTATTACAACAGAGTATTAAAATAATCGCAGATTCCGCGAATAAAGCTGTAAATTCACGACAATAACGTTGCGTATTTATGAGAAAGACATTGTCATATTACAAGAATAAAGGCGTAAGTATACAAGAATAAAAGTTGTAACTTCAGTTTACAGGCATCGCCTGAGACAGCTATGAAGTGGAAGGGGAAGAGTGTACTGGTGAGATGATGCTAACCCATGCTAATCTGTCAGTGCCCAACTGTTCTGTTTTGCTGTTATAAATAAAAGCTTGCCTGAAGCCAGAGGAAAGTTTCCCTCCTTTGTGAACTGTGCAATATTTTCCCTCTGACACGTATGAGACAATGACAATGTTATTGTCGTAAAATGTCGTAAATTGCCATAAAATTGTCGTAAACTTCTCGAAATCTGATTATATTAACGCTCTTTTTAACAGGCAATGCCCGAGGCAGCTATAAACACAGGGACTTGTGTGACCTTTGGCCTATGTCAAAGATAATATTACGACTTTTTTTCTCGTCAAATTACAACTTTAAATCTTTTAATAATTTAAATGTTTAAATTTTGTGACTTTTTTTTCTCTGAATGTTACAACCTTTTTTGTCGAAATCGTACGTTTGTTTTTTTTACGTGTCCTGAATATGCTGTTGTTAAAAAAAAAAAGAGAGCGAAAGAAAAAAATCGTAACATTACAAGAATAAAAGTCGTAGTTTTACGAAAAAAGTCAACATTTCACAAAACTAATTTGCGATATTACACGTCATTGTGTCCAAAAGTGGAGCATAACTCTTCAGGTTTGACGGAAACTTTCCTCTTGCTTCTGGCAAGCTTTTATTTATAACGGGTGAGCAAACAAATTAGCTCGGATTAGCATCATAATTAGCATCACGCCAAGTCCACATTCCGTACCCCGCCTGTTGTAACAGGCATCGCCCGGGACAGCTATAAAGACAGGGCACTTGTGTGACGTTTGGCCTTGGTCAAAGGTAATGTTGCGATTTTTATTCTTGTAAAATGACGATTATTTTCTTATGAAACTACGACTATTTCTTATGAAAGTAAGACCTTTTTCAAAAGAATTACGACTTTTATTCTCGAAAAATCTGTTTTTTTTTCACGTGTACCTAATACCCTGTCGCTCTGAATTACAATTGCAAAATGTGCATGATTCTAAGGGGAGGAATGTCAGTTACAAAAAAATACATACTGTAATAATAAATCCTATTTCTATAAATCCAGAACAGCCAAACATTTCAAAACAATTTTTAACCTGTCTGAGACCCACCGAGTGGAAAAGCGCTAACATAGAAGGTTTTTCCGCCATGCAACATGTGAAGGATGTAAGACTACTGTTTTGCAGCAGCTCCTTAAAGACAAGAGAGGGCTCCTGTCAAAGAGAAGATCTTTTACTCGCGGAAACATATTGCTTCTGTTTTCTTTTATGATTTCATGACTTTCTTCATTCATGACTATATTAGCCGTTTGGTGATATAGCAGAACCTTGCACTGACATTAGAGGCGTTCCGGTAGCGGTCGTTGCAGGCGGCATAGGTGTGTCCCATTACGTGCAGTACTGAGTTGTGTCTTTTGATCTGTTTTCATATCTTCAGAACGCACTGAAAAGAGAGAAGATGTGTGTGTACATCATATAAGGATTGTGCCTAATCAGTAAGAAGTAATGATGATGCCAACTGCAAATTCGACATTGTACGAGCTTGCTGTCGCTCAAATGTTTTTATTATTTGCTGAAATTTGTCTTGAAATTGTACGTATTTACCACAATTACAAAAATAATACATCGGTTTTTATGTAGCTATATATTCATATGAAAAACTAGTAATAAAACATAAATATTTGTGTAGTAGTGTCCCTGTTGCTACAGCAGCACTAAAAATGAAGACGGGCATAGGTCTGCTCCTGTGCTCTCCGAATCACTCTAATGAAGTGAGCACATCGATCAGCATTTGCTTGTGATTGCTTTCCGTCCCATAAGTGAATTGAATCTGCACGGCTTCCTTTTTCAATAGGTCAATGTACCTCGATCAATACAGTGATCCATCTGGGTGACTGTATCTCATGCGGGTTTATACGCACAGTGGTGTGAAAAAGTGTTTGACTTCTTATTTTTTGGCATGTTTAATGATTCAGATGGTCAAAGAAGGGGGAAAAAATTCAAAGCTACACGGTCCTGTGTGGAAAAAAGTGATTTGATCCTAAAGCTAATAAGTGGTTGGGTCACCCTTAGCGGCAACAACTGCCATCAACCGACTCTTTACAGAATTTTGGCCCACTCATCTTTGCAGAATTGTTGTCATTCGGTCACATTGGAGGCTCTTCATCTTTTTAAGGTCATGCCACAGCATCTCAATGGCATTCAGGTCAGGACGTTGACTTGACCACTCCAAAGTCTTCTTTTGGTTTTTCTTCAGGCATTCAGAGGTGGACATGCTGGAGTGTTTTGGATCGTTGTCCTGCTGCAGAACCCAAGTTGGCTTCAACTTGAGGTCACCAACAGATGGCCGGACATTCTCCTTCAGGATTTTTTTTTGCTAGACAGCAGAGTTCATGCTTTTATTTATCACAGCATGTCTTCCAAGTCCTGAAGCAGCAAAACAGCCCCCAGGACCATTACACTACCACCACCATATTTTACTGTTGCTATGATGTTCTTTTTCTGAAATGCGGTGTTACTTTTAAGCCTTTTGTTAACTTTTGGATGAATGGATGTCTTGTCAGACCGCAGAGTATTTTCCAAAAGTCGTGGGGATCATCAAAAATGTTTTGTGGCCAAATTGAGACGAGCCTTACTGTTCTTTTTGTTCAGTAATGGTTTGGGTTTGGGAACTCTGCCATCGAGACGTTTTTGCCCAGTGTCCTTCTTATGGTGGAGTCACGAACACTGACCTTCATTGAGGCAAATGAGGCCTGCAGTTGTTGTGGGGTCTTTTGTGACCTCTTGGATGAGTCGTGGCTTTGCTCTTGGGGTAATTTTGGTTGGCCTGGGAGGGCTCACCACTGTTCCGTGCTTTCACCATTTGCAGATAGTGGCTCTCACTCACATGACATTGTTGTCTCTTTCTGTCTCACCGTGTGTGTGTGCCAGGACTGAAAAACCGAACCAGGAAAGCCTTGGGCTTACGGAAAAAAGACAAGGATACAGAGACAACGTAAGTTACCTTCGCCATGTCCTGGTTGTCATCGGTGCAACAATGCAGACCACAACCATGGTATAGCTAGAAATTAATACGGTAGAGCACGGAAGGTATGTTCTGGTGAAAAATCGCGTGTAATTGACACGCCCATAAAAACGGACACATTTTTTGACACTCCGCTTACTCCTCTCCCTCCAACCCCTCCTGCTAGCTTGACATTGAAATTCTCCTCCGATTTGGAATCAACATGTAGCCAGTCGCCATAAAACTATGGTGCGTTCAAGGGCTGCCCGAACAAAGTGCGACACCGCTTGACAAAAAATCATCATTGGACAGAAACATGTAAAAATGGTGGGCTTTCTAACAGTGGTGCACGTATATTTACCTATACTATCACAAATGTGCTGCATTTAGATACTTAATGGTGCCTATTTTTGTAGAAACAAAATAGTTTGGACAAAAAAATCCCCTAATTTGCACATGCATGGATGCAGATTGCAAGGGTCCACTGCACGTGTATGTTCCATGAGATTTCTTATTTATTTCCTCATGCATTTATATCAGTAGTCAATCAGCACACGCCCAGGATCGATCCCTGGACCTATGGGACCATCCCCACCAATTTTGTCAAGCACACAAGTCAATAGACCAGGGGTGTAAAAAATGTTGTAATTTGTTGACGGGGACTGTTTTTTTATTGGCCCTCAGCACATTCCAATGTAATTTAACAAGAAAACAAAAAAAAAAGGAAAAACTGCAGTAATTTTACAAGAGTAAAGCCAAAATATTGTGATAAATAAGACCGAATTTTAGGAGAATAACTTTGTAATATTATGAGGATTGTCAAATTAGTCACATAAAGTTAAAATAATAAAGAAAAAAAGCCCTTTTAAAAAAAACTCATATTATTGTGAGAAACACACAAAACAACAAATTTATATAATAAGTAATTTTTGGAAAATTATTTTGAAAATGTTGTAATATGGGAATAAACTCCATGGGATTTAAGCCATAATTATGAGAAGAAGAAAGTTGAAATTATTAGGGAAAAAAAACAACAGCATAAATGGGAAAAAAAAACAAATGTAATTTTTAGTTAATAGTAATGAAACAATTAATTTTAAAAATTGTAATATTATGAGAAATAAACCAAAAAACAAATATAGTTGAAATATTTGCCACCTTAGGTTGGGAGAAAATTATTATGGAAATAAAGTAATGATATTCCAAAAAGAAAATTTGGAATTTTCTTATTTAATAATAACATTGAGATATTTGGGGGGCAAAAAGCCAAAAATGGGGGAAAAAAGAACAAAGAGCAAAGTTGACACTAATATGCTTTTTCACCACAAAGCTCCGTTGCAGTATTTTCTTTAACTCTACCAAACTTTGTAGCATGTCTTTATGCAAAATGTTAGGGATGGAAGATTTCGTATTAATCAGTCCCATTCCCTTAATATGAACACAAAACATGTAAATTCCATACAAATTATGGGTTAGACTTGTGATGTTAAATGTGACCGGTGTCATTGTCCGCGATGGGATTTTGCTGCTCCACAGTCTACATCCATCCCATGTACGTGTGTGTGAAGCATATTAAAAAGCATGTCTTTTGTTCATTATAGTTTTATGCTTCAGAATTGGTGGCCGGGGGCGTTCCCTCATCTATATCCGTCTGTGCGTGTTGTTCTTGTAAACGCAGTGCTCCGGGAACGCCCGCGGGGAACGGCCACAAATCTGGCACAAATGTCCACAAATGTCACTATGACATCACGTTTCATTACAATGGACGTTGTATTTGGTCATGATTTCCCGGTGAAGGCTTAGAAGAATAACCGATAACACTTGTCATCTGGAACAGGAGCTCACCTGACAAAGAAGCGACTGGGAGTGGAAGGAAAGGAAACGTATGTATTTTATTTGTTTTAAATGCGCCTCAATTTTTCCGTTTTTTACAATAACATTTGTGGTGTCCTCGGTGTGAAGCCTGGATTATGCTCCCGCTTCAAGGCGCCAGTGTACGCTACACCGGCTCGCGCCTCCCCCTACAAACCCTCCTATGTGGTTTTGACATGAGCCATTTGACCATTGGATGTTCAGATTTGGAAGCAATTGGTACAGCTTGCAATGAAATTGACCTATTTGGTGCCGTTCTGGGAGGACAACAGGATGAAATTGTAATTGAGTCGTATTGAATGGTCGTTTAATTCACTAAACGAGCACAGTAGGGCTGTCAAAGTGAAACCGTGGAAGTTCTCCTTTAATTGAACTATTTTTTTAAAATTTATTTATTAACGTGTGCCCGTCCTGTTTGACCCTCGGCCCGCACCGTAGTTTGAGGTGAAAAAGCTGTGAGTGTGGAGCCACAAGGGGGAACAGATATTGAGCAGAAATGGACAAGGAAAATCGTATTTTGACTGGTAAATTCAGCGATCTAGTTTATCTTATTTTTTATGCTTGGTGCAAAACTGTGACAGGAACCACGTCAAATTAAAAGGAGTTTGTTTTTCAGGGAGGTATACACATCAGCACTCAAGCCTAGTATCAGCATTTGGGACCAAATATAAGGCATATATGTTATATTAGTCTATCTGCGTAGCATGGGACCAAACGCCATTCGCGTTAAACATGCAAAAACTGTGGGATTTTAAACTGCAATATTGTTTGGAATAAAATAACGGTCCGTATTTCCAAAACTGATATCCCTTAAAATTTAAATTTGATGCAGCTGCGTTTCAAATTGTTTACCACAAAGAGATTTACATCCCTGCTCCCTACATAAACTTATTTCTATCTGCGATTAAGTGCGATTCATTATGAGTTAACTATGGACAAAATGCGATTAATCGTGATTAAATATTTTCATCGATTGACAGCCCTAGTTTACAGTCATTTTTGTTGTTGCCCATTCCTGCATGAGTTATAACAATAGTTTCATGGGCGATTAGTTGAGAAATAGTCCTATTTCATCCGTTTTTGGGACTGAGTTTCTACTCATTTTTTGTGAGAACCCGTAGACCGACAGCACGCGTGTTGGTGAATATAATTCCCTTTGTTCCGAATATTTGGTTCACTCTTGATATGTCTATTTTTGTAGCACTTGTGTGATGTTGAGCTTGATTGTTGTCATTTTGCACAGAAAAAGGCTAACGGAGCGCCAAACGGTTTCTATGGGGAGTTTGACTGGGACCGATATGTAAGTACTCACTGACTACAGCGGAACCCCGGTTTTCGTCATTAATCCAACGGTCGGACAAAGACCGAAACGTAGGGTAACCAAAGGAATTTGTCCCATAAAAAATAAGCTCAATTCAATGAATCCGTTCCGGACATCCACAAAAATAAACCACGTTTTACAGCGAATCATTTAACTGTAATCTTTGTGGAGCAAAACCATTTCATCCCTTGTGGTCTCCAGGCATCGCCAGACGTTGATGAGGAGGGTTTCAGCCTCCGTCCCGGTGATGAAGGCGATGATATCCTTTTTTGCGAGAACTGGAAGCAGTCGGGTCAAAACTACTGACCTGCGTGGTGCAGTGATCACTAGATGAGTAGGAAATCAATCGCCTCTGTGCGTCCTGCCACATAACCTGCCGCATCCCGTCCCCGCAGTGGCCGACAGGACAGCAGACATTACACTTGCATTGGCTCTCGTCTCACCAAGCTGCGGTTTCATTACCGTTTGGGACCTGCGGCGAGTTTTTGCTCCTGCGGGCGTTCACGGCTGTATGTGTGAATAATTGGATCCGGGCAGAGTTGGCGCTGAGGAGACTCCCCCATGCTGAGAAAGAGTGTCTGTTACCTCGGCGCTGATATCGTTAACTGGGACACCGCGGACGTGCAGCAGATGTTTCACTTCTCTGCGGCAGATATTTGGGCCGCAAAAGTTTCCGCATTAAGGTTGATGTTGCCAACTGGAATTCGAACCGGAGCCAATTTTAAGCAACTCGAGCATCACCGGCTCGCCAAAATTGCCTTTTTAAGTGCTCAAACATGTCTGGACAACTGACACCATTACATAATTACGTTTATACTTTTATCACTGTCCATTTCATAGGAGCAGATGCTTTTTCATGCTCATAGATACCATCTTTATCCTTCTTGATGGTTGACACCTTTCAGCAGCTTGGACTGGGCCATTCCATTCCATTTGCTTCCATTTATCCAGGTCCGGGTTGCAACCAGGAAGACCCCAAGGCGTTCCCATGCCAGATATGAGACTCCAGCAAGTCATAGGTCTGCCCGGGGGCCTTCTCCTGGCTGGGCATGTCCGGAACACCTCACTAGGGAGGCGTCTGGACTAGATACCCGAGCCACCTCAACTGGCTCCTCTCAATGTGAAGGAGCAGCGGCTCTGCTCTGAGCTCCTTCCGGATGACCTAGCTCCTCACCTAATCCAGTACTGCCGGAGCACCCCCCCACAGGACTGGTCTCCTCTTGGCTGGACATGCTCAGAACACCTCACCTGGGAGTCGTCCAGGAGGCATCTGAACTAGATGCCCGAGTCACTTTAAATGGCTTCTCTCCATGTGAAGGAGCAGTAGGTCCTGGATAACCAAGCTCCTCATCCTATCTTCAAAGTGAGTCCAGGAGGAAACTCGTTTTGGAAGCTCATGACCATATGTGAAGGTAGGAACGCGGATCGACTAGTAAATTGAGAGCTGTGGCTTCCACCTCAGCTGTCTTTTCACCAAGACGACCCGGAACAGCAACCTCATTACTGCAGACGCTGCCGGACCTCACACTTCAGTCTTCCCTCACTTGTGAACAAGTGGAACACTTGAACTGCACCCGGGGCAAGTCCTCACTCCCAGCCCCAGGGGTGCAACCCTATTCTGGCTGAGGACCATGCATGGAGATGTTGAGTCTCACCCCAGAAGCTTTACACTCAACCGCAAACTGCCCCAGTAAACACTGACGGTCAAAGGCCGAGGAGGTCATCAGCACCAAGAAATTGCAAAAGCACAGCAATGCATGATGGGAAGCAGTTAAGATAGTTGATAGTTATTATCCTACACTCGTATTGGTACTTATATAATTGTTGCGTGTTAAGTTGCTGTGTGATGATTTTAGCGCTCTTTGTTGTATGACACTGTGAGTCATACGCTTATGTTGAGTAATGTCCTCCCGCGATTTCCGATGGGTTGATGAGCTCATTGTGACTTCCCCTGGAGTTCATAATTGGTACCTGCTAAACTGTATTAGCACTATATTGAAACGAGTCCCTGCGTACTGTTATACTCTGTAGTACTTTGTCCTTGACAAAGTTTCACCAGCTTCCAGAGGAAAGCACTTTTTCTCCTCTAGCGATTCAGAGGACGACGAGGAAAGCAAGAAAAAGTTCAAAATTAAGATCAAGCCGCTGGTAGCGGAAAGCGCCAAGTGTGTCCCTCCATCTGTGGATGAGCTAAAAGCCTCGGTGGGAGGCTTGGCGCTTTCTCCGTCTCTGGTGAGTGGACCCCCGAAGAACACTTTTTTTAATGAAGGACACTTAAAGATTTCAGTGTTTGTTTTTCCTCATTCCTTTTTTTCCGACGTCCCGTCATCTGGTAGAGGAGAAGTCCGGTAAGCATTTCAAAAAATGTCCCCAAAAATTGCATGAGGTTGATAAAAGCCTCCTTTTGTGGCACAAATAACCACTTTAGGCGCACCCGTACTTTGCATGATTGTCTGTCTGTGAATATAAACTTTACTTGCGACGGTCAAAGCATGGGTGTTACGTAATGCACTCAAACATGACACACAAGTTGCCTGAGTCGGGTCGCACTGGAGCCTCAGTGTTGGCCTCCTAATGTCCCGTGTGTTATTATGTTGCTTTATAAAAGCTTTGTAGAGAAAGCAAAGAGGTGCAGTGTGTGCAGTCTTAGTTGACGTCCATTTTGACTGATATGTCACTCACTCTCTGACCCAGGTCTGTTCTCTCTTCCTTTTTGCTGGTCTCAGAGACGCAGCCCGGTGAGTTTCCGGCCACTTCTCTTGCAGACACCCTGAAACTTCGCCGTCACCTCCACTGCAGGGCACAGCGTAACAAGACCTGCCGGCCAGACAGCCGCTTAGCCGCACGAAAAAACTTAAGCGAATCATGATGACTATCTGGTGCGGCTTGTAAGGGGAAGTACGTTAGATAAAGTCAACTTTAAGTGTTGCGATGTTTTGGTCCTGTGGAAAAAAACAGGAAAATTGTACGAGAAATCTTCTTTCTCGGCCCGTATGACGGCACCCTTGCGTTCTAGTACTTTGTTTATGGGGCCAGCGTATAATCGAAAGTGATTATTGAGCTGAAAAAGACACGATCAATCTGCTTTTATTACATAACCCAATGAATTTCTGCGAGAATGGAAATCAAATGTATGTGTTTTTGTGATTGTTTTGCAGGGACTGACGAAAAGGAACCTGTCATGTAAGTGCATCTTTTTCTTTTTTTAATTTGCCTATTTTCAGTTGCGTGCCTTTTTGTTTGGATTTTATAGCCAAGGCAGCGTGGCGGGGGGGTGGCGGTCACATCTGACTCACAGTGTGGAAAAAACCTGAGATTCTAAGGCCCTTTGTCGAAATATTCAGATGTTATGTCGGCGGTGGGTTGGTGACGTCATCGTTTTTGTGGGGGCTGTCGACACAAAGTCAGCGTTTCCAGATTTACCCACTCTGGAAGCCGTTTTCAGGACACCCAAAACGCCATTTCCGTGTGGACGGCAAAGTATTTTATTGTTTCAGCCTTTCATCCAATGAAGATCAGCTTCCCTTGCATATTTAAAAAAAATTGGTGAAATATGTAGTTCTGTGCGTGCATTTCATTGCACTACAATACCTTCATCTTTTGTTCAGAATCAGCTACTCATCCCAGGTAACCGACATCACTTCCTTCTCATTCCTCCCCGCAAAGTCTCGACATTTTCACGCTGAGCGTCTACTGACTTCGATGGGGCAGTGTAGAGTGGGTTGTTCCACTGCGCAAAACTGGACGGTTATTGAATCAATGCCGGGTGTTGTCCCGCGCATTGGACGTTTAGCATCTCTGGGGGTCTATGGGGAAGTGGGCTGACCCGGGCGCTCGGCTCCTGCGTGGTGATTGGATGATTTGTCTGAGGTGGAATCCTTTTTAGATTGACAGTAAATTGAGCGAATCGGCGATCTTGAAGTATAAACCTCCACCCGAGCATTTTCCAAGTTTGTCTTTCGTTTGTATTGAACTGATCCGGAGACTTTACGGATCCCTAGTGACTAATGGCCAGGAACAGAGGGTAGAATTTACATGTGAGTAAATAAATACTTTTATGACCAGCCACTGCCTGAAACGATATTTTTTTAAAACAAAAATACCGTCTTGAAGATGATGTCCGCATGTCAGCTGGGATAGGTTCCACCTCACACAGTAGTAGAAAATGCAAATAATTCATCTACTGGTTTTTGTTTCTCTTAGGTGAAGAAATTGCTCGACCCAGACGCTCTACCCCCACGCCAAGTCCTGCCCCTGACACCCCGAGGTCTGTTATTAATGTTAGCTTAAGAAGTCTGATCAGACAGAATGTTAGAGTCCACACCGGACATGGGCAAAGTACAGTACGGCCATTTTTCCAAATGATATTATAAAAACAAGTCTTTTTTACGTATGTCTTCAGTGGCTTATTTTCTTCTACATCTATCTACTATATTGGGTAATATGGGTGTAAAGGCGACTATAGGGGTGTTATTTCACGTGTAGAGGGTTCTAATAATGTTGAAATCTGTGTTTAGAAAGAAACAGGTTTTCTATTCTCTAACTACAGAAATAGTAGCAGTGAATCCTACTTTGCGGAAATTCACTTATCGGCTGTGGATCTGGAGCCACTTAACCCTGATAAACGAGGGTTTACTGTACACTAAATATGTTCGCCGCGTTGCCCCCGCAGGCTGTACTTTTTATTGGGCTAAAACAAGTCAGCCTTTCACGTTCAGCGAAAAATCATTTGACTTCCTTTACAGTGACAGACTACCACAGAACATCCCCGCCTTTTTCGGCCTGCCTTCGGAGAGCCAGTATATACCCCGATATGACGGTATAGAAACGTACATGCATATGCAAATACATACACCGTAGCCTTGTTGTAGAGGCGACATTGTTGCTGTCTGCTTTCAACTGTAGTGGTTCTTGCTGAGGTCTGGGGGGGATCAAGACCGAGGCCCGAATCGCCTTTGAGCAGAAGTTTTCCAACAGGAGGTGAGCTCCCGTCATTGAGCGTCGCTTTCTGCGTATGTTGGAGTCCCACCACTATTAATATGCAGATTTATGGAGATGGTGACACCTGTGTTGAATTCCTTCAGCTCCTCCGCCGCTCCCGCCTAAAAATGTTCTGTCACGGAGTCAAGGCTATCCTTCGCAGTCCGCTGGTAAATCGTAATGAAAGTCAAATGTGTACTGACTCTTAAGCGCTGGGATATAACAACACGCTCATTTTTTTGCAGCTGATTTACCCAACGCAAGGGCGACTCGCAATTCTGCCCCCATCTACCTAAACGTCCTGTCCCCGTCCTCCTACCGAGGCTCCCCAGCCCCTGACCTTGATGATGTGTTTGGTCCCGTGGGCAGCCCACACACCGGTAGCGAGGACACCACGTCTGGCAGATGGGTGACTTTCACTAATGACAGACCTCCACCGCCCGATGAGCCGGCTCCGCCCCCTCCGCCGGATTCCCCTGCCCCAGACACACCCTTGTCCACACCCTCCACACCCTGCCTCTCACCTGGACCACCACCCAATGAGCCCCCGCCTTCACCGCCGGTGTTCTCTCCCGGGTCTCCTCCACCTTTCACCACACTGGACTCACCCCCCTCCATCATCCTCGGACCTCCTCCACCGGATGAACCAGCCCCTCCCCTGCCACCTGACTTCTCTCCCCCAGTATCACCAGCAGTCTGCCTTGATGAGGATTCCATTGACGAGGAGGTGCTCCAGTTTGCACATTACTCATCGTCCCCAGCCCCCAGTAGCCCCGTGCCTCCTCTGCCAGCGGAGCGGAGGTCCCCACGAGTGGGTGGTATATCTCCCCTGGGTTTTGGAGCAGTGGGAGGCAAGAGAACTCCAGAGGGAGTGCACCTGAGAGATGACGTCCCAGACTTCACAGGTTCCCCTCGGGAGCTGACACAGAGCTTCCGGGGAACGCCGCCTCCTCTTCCTCCAACTACATTCAGATCTATTATGTCTTCCCCCGGGCCTTTCTCAGGCAGCTGTGAGTAATCGTTCTTCATTGATGTATTTACAAAATTGTTTTCAGGCAAGCGATGCCGTTTTCGGGCCACTTCTTCACACTTAAGACAAAAAATTGACTGGAATTAGACTTGAATGTGATATTTTTGAGACAGTTCAGTATTTTTAATATGTAACATTCCACACCATTGTTCTAGCTCCGCGTGGAGCTAGGAGCGGAAACAAATATTGAGCATAAATCGGCAAAAAAGAGGGTATTTTGAATGTCAAGATTCGCTTCAAAGCTCTGGTAGATGGCTCTCTCAACAAGACCAAAGTTATTTTTGTCGCTGTGACTTGAGTTGTCACGAAGTACGTCGCCTCTGGGAGAAGTGAGACCTTACTGGCGCACTCCAGGTATTGTTTTGTCATTTATACAATGGCATCTTGGCATAAAGTTTCCCAACTAATAAGTGTTTTCAAATGTGAGCCATGTCTTGTTTTGCTTTGAGCTTCCAGCTATAATTTAGGTTAGGAGCTGCTAGTTACTGGCATAGCTGATGAAGGATATTTGTGGCGCTAACTAATGCTATTCCATTGACACTAGCATTATAGCCATTGTACGTATTAATTTATCTTATTTAGTATGGATTGTGCAAACCTATGACAGGAAGAACATCAAATTATCTTGTGGCGATAGAGCAGCATTCTAGGAAGGTGTATTCAAAAACCGTCAAACAGTGGGACAAATCGCCGCTCGCATTAAATATTTAAAAAACGGTGGATTTCTAACTGTATATAATTTTTAATAAAATAGTAACCTATATTTCCAATATTAATATCACTTTACATAAAATTAGAAGTACTTATTGTAGTTGCGTAATAAATTGTTTACATCCAACAAAGAGCTTTTCATACCTACTTATTATAGCTAAACAGGTATTTTTACCTGTGATTAAATGTAATTAATTTGGAGTTAACTATGGAGAAAATGCAATTAATTGCGATTAAATATTTAAATCGATTGACACCCCTAATGTATATATTTTATTAAGAATAATCACATTCTTTGGCTCGCCTGACACTGAAATTAGTTTTTTGTTTAGTATACGGTATGTTAGGGGTGTCCAAAGTTTGTTTTATTGGTGTGCAAAACATTGTAAAAATAAAATTACACCAAAAAAAACAGCGAAAATGTAAAAAAAGGCTGAAATGTTAATGACTAATAATAACGAAAAGCTTAGTTTTAATATATATCACTTTTGTCATTAAAAAAAAAACATATATATATCAAAGTGGTCTTCCGGGTCATTCTTTTTTTTGGTATGCCCTTCAGTGGAAGAGGTTTGGACAGCCCTGGCATATATGTGAGGATTACTGCCATCCAGTGGTCTGATTGAACGTGTACAAAAATAAATGTATTACTACTCAAACAAGAAACTGATTAAAAAAACATTGCTTTGCAATTGCATTCAAGACAACAGCTCTTCACCAGCAGGAAATGTTGGGTTCGTACGTAAATCTGTGCTGCTGTGTTAGAAAGCCAGTGCAAAATTTGTACGCTGGAATGTGTCTCAGGCCCGTCTTCTCCAGCCCGATCTGCCACGCCACAGTCTCGGGGGAGTCCAGTTCCTCCTCCTCCGCCCCCGCGGCCTTCCTCTCGGCCTAAGTTACCTCCAGGAAAACCAATCGCAGACTTGGTACGTGGTACTATATACAGTGTATATATACTTATATCATGTATATATACACGATATATATACGATATAAGTCAAAACAAACACCAGTGGTCAGTATTGCAGATGAGGGACCGTGAGATGCGCTATAATCAAACTGTGTTTTCTTGCATTCAGACTCGACCCTTCAGTCCCCCTGTGTCTGGTAGCCCTCCACCCTTTGCCCCACTGGCTCGGGCTGAGAGCTCATCCTCCATCTCCTCCGTAACCTCCCAGAGCGCAGCATCCACACCTACCTTAGGGAGGGACCTCAACCTATCCAACACAGGTGCACAACTGGTGTTTGGGATCCCGTCTTCGCGTCATCATCATTATCATCTGTCATGTCGCTCTACATGATTCTCTCCTGGTCCTGTTTTTCTGCTCACTCAGAGGCCTCACAGCCTCTGGTCTGGTTTGACCATGGCAGGTTTTATTTAGCATTGGAGGGTGAGTCCAGTTGAGACTGTTTCTATTGTGCTGCACAACCGTGCATGAGCTGAGAGCACAAGCTTCCACCGAGTGGTGCGATTTAGTTTGGCTTGCTTTTCAGGGCGTGGCGTCATGACAGTGTTGCAATTTGTAGAAAAAAAAAACAAGATACAGTAAATTGGCTGCTGACATGATCTGGGAACAATAAACACAAACGCTTTGGCTGTCTTATGTATGGAATGGTGGGAGCACTACAATAAGGTACACAAAATGACAGTGGTTCATGAGGAACGAACCTACCCAACCCTAACCACTACTCACTACTGTAGTTCTTCCTTAGTTATTCACTAGTTCCTCAGTAACTACTGTACTCTTTAATAACAGCTCATTGGTTTGCCATTACGTCTTAATGAGTATCTCAGTAACTACTCAAAATGAATGCGCCTCAGTTCTTCAATAGGCTGCACGGTGGCCGAGCGGTTAGCATGTCCTGGGTTTGAATCTCAGGTGGGCTGAACCGCTGTGTGGAGATTGCACGTTCTCCCTGTGCGTGCGTTGGTTTTCTCCGGGTAATCTGGTTTCCTCCCACATTCCGAAAACATGCATGTTAGGTCAATTGTCCGTAGGTATGAATATGAGTGTGAGGATGTCTGCCCTGCCATCAGTCCAGGGTGTACCCCGCTTCTCGTCCGAAGTCAGCTGGGTTAGGCTCCAGCAACCCCCGCAACCCTAATGAGGATAAGGTTCATAGAAATGGATGGATGGATACTTCTTCAATAAGTACTCATTAGTTTGTCATTACTTCTTTGTTAGTTCCTCAGTAACGACTCTAAATTTGTGTGCATTAGTCATTGGTTCCTCAGTAACTACTGTGTTTTTGTGCACCTTATCATAAAGTGATGTGGTCTTTGTAATCTCTCCTTTTATATTTAAAAACAGTCCAGATCCTGTACTCCCCGGTGAAGAAAGGATGCAGTTTTATCCATGCTTCTGTTAAATACTTAACCACATGGCCTTTCCCAGCCCACGCCTCTGCTCATTCACACACGATTCACTTTTTATTTGGACATCGTCTGACTGATTGCGTCTTAAAGCCCTGCGGCTCTAACATGCTGCAGAAGAGTTCATCTAATCAGTGCTTCTCAGCTGGTTTGGCTGCGGGGACCCACCGTCACCCTTCAGTGACAAGCGGCGACCCAAATTGCGGACATTTTTTAACATAAACTTCTCAAATATTTTAGTTATTTAACAATTTGCATGTATTTTTTATATTTTAAACGTGAAAACACTGTTTGCAGCTGTTACACGGCTGCCGAGAGGACGCTGACTTTTGAACCGTTTGGCCGTTCTGTAGACCACCCCTCTGGCCATTAAACAGTTCCGTCATGCTGTACCTGGTAGTCTTCAATGTGGGCGGAATTCCCCCATGCAACACGACGTGCGCTTCCGTTTTCTGCCGCGCTCTTCTCCAGTAGGTATCCAGCTATGGATGGCGCCTGAAGGCCACAATGGCGGTCCTTCCCCTCCCGCTCATTGTTGACCAAATCGGCCATAAACATGGCACGCACCACACGGTGGCGTAGCGCGGACATCAGGTCATCACACCATTGTTTGCCCACAGAAAAGGGCTCCACGACCCACTAGTTGAGAATCCCCCGATCTAGTAGACGTCTAGATGTTTATTTGCGTGTGTCTGTGTCTTATTTAGGCTGTTCACGAGGACCCAGCCCGCTTACTATGGGACCCCAAGACACTCTGCCGGTGGCGGCGGCCTTCACGGAAACCATCAACGCCTACTTCAAAGGCGCCGACCCCAGCAAGTAGGTCCACGTTTCGTCCCGCACAGTTTCACTTTTGCTGTAAAAGGTTTCTTCAGGTGTACATTTTTAAGTGTGGAGTCACAATATGGTTGTTATTAAACAGCTCCTTTGTGGCCACTCTTTCCGTGGAATGAGACGGTCTTTGGGGGAGAGACAGTCAGGACATTACAATATGATTACCATGACTAAGAAGCCAGTCTTCAGAGTGATCTGGGACCGATCCAAGATGGACCAGAAGCGGTGTAAACGTCACCAGTCAACCACAGGCCACGTACAGTGGTGTGGAAAAGTTCTGATTCCTCATTTTTTTGCACGTTTGTCACCCTTAAACGCTTCAGGTCATCAGAGAAATGCAAATATTAGTCAATGACAACACAAAAATGCAGTTTTGAAATGAAACTTTGTATCCAAACCCACATGGCCTGCTGTGTTTCTGGGAGTAAATGATCTCCGACACCTGCTCTCCTGCTCTTCCAGGTGTGTAGTGAAGATCACAGGGGAAATGGTTCTCTCCTTCCCTGCAGGCATCACCCGGCACTTTGCCAACCACCCAACTCAACCCGTCCTCATCTTTAGCATCAGCAACTATACCCGACTGGAGCAGGTCCTCCCCAATCCACAGCTGCTGTGCTGGTGGGTGTATTTTCAAAACATACACCGGCCCACTCTGATGCAACATGGAAGAGACTGTCTGGAATCTGTTTGTTCTTGTCATCCTTTTAGTGAGTCCCCGACAGACGGCGTGGACAGTAAGGAGTTTTGGGTGAACATGCCCAACTTGATGAGCCATCTCAAGAAAGTGGCCGAGCAGAAGCCCCAGGCCACGTACTACAACGTGGACATGATCAAATATCAGGTATGGGCGCAAAAGTCACCACGTCATTTGAGCCATTTGGACAAAATCCAACTTTAAATCCGGGAAAAAACCTTGGCGTGGTTTGGTTTGGAAAAAGTTTGTCCTAGAGTCTCTATGTCCGTCTAGGTACACCCTAGACTGGTGTAAACACAGTGGCAATGAATACAATTATTGCATAATAAACAAAATACTAATATAACAAATCTAAGACAGGAACACCGTCATATTAAAAGCACAAAATTTAAAACACCACCATCCGCCAGTACGAGCCTGGAGTTTGTGTTTTAGAGAACTCGTGCACCGAACAAAACAAATATGCGCTTAATATGGTCATCAAATTCTACTTGCATGCATTCCCACATAGTATCAGTACGTGGGGCCCGAATGAAAGAGGAAAAATGCAGTATGGTGGTCTGTTTGTGTCCAGCGTGGGAGAAAGTCAGGTGGTGCGTTCAAGGACCGGTGCCGGTACTGTTTGTATCGGAGGGTCGCATACAGAAAAATTGAAGGATGCGGGGCCACTTACATACATTTTGTACTTTAAAGATGCTAAACTCAACTAGTGTAGGTCAACATACCAGAAGTTATCTAAAGCAAATATTGACATCTTAGCTCAGGGGTCGGGAACCTTTTGGGCTAAGAGAGCCATAAATGCCACATATTTTCAAATGTATTTGCGTGAGAGCCATATCCCATTTTTTGAAGTGATTACAACTAAAAGTTTGCTTTTTTAGGCAAGTAATGACTTTATTAATTAGTAATTAGTCTCTGAATTGGATGGATGAAAGTGCTGGGAAGGTTTTATATTTAGAATGTTATTTTTAACACTGTGATTCCCGTCATGTTTTACTTTATGTCAGCAAAAAAAGAAAAAAACATTATAAAACAAAGATTATATATTTAATTGTAATATTAGGACTTTATTCCCAGAATATTTGAATTATATGTTGTTTTGTTTGCTTCTCATGATCATGAACGGTGTTTAAAAATATTAAAATGGACTCTACGCTACAAAAATGACACTTTTACACGTAACATTACAAGTTTAATCTCGTAAAATTGTGATATGAATTTTTTTCTCTTAATATTTGGACTTTGTACTTTTTTTATTACGGCATTTCAGCTGTTTTTTTTAACATTTTCTATTATGACTATGAATTATGACTTTATTCCTGTAATATTCGGACCTTATTCTCCTAATATTATAACCTTTTCCGCAATGTGATTTTCAAAAAATGCCAACTTTTTTTGCTCCTAATATTTTGTCTTTATTTTCATCAAATGAAAATAAATGTTTCCATTTTTGCCGTTTCCTTAAAGTTTTTTGTTTAAAATGTTCTTTTAGAATGCGCGGCGGGACAACAAATCACTCGGACCGCACCCCTGTTGTAAGGCAAGATATGTTGCATATATTAAAAAAGTACATTCAAAGAAATAAATGTTATGGTGTCGAACGTCTGAGAGCCGTACGTGGTCATCGAAAGAGCCACATCTGGCTGCCGAGCCGTAGCTTGCCTACCCCTGTCTTAGCTGCATGTTGGAGGGGACAGGTCATATCCGTGTAATACAGCATCTGATAATATATCTTTTTAGAATATGTCCAGGCCCGATCCAAATAACGAGCTGTGGGCTGAACACGGCCACCAGGCCGCACATCGGACACCCCCATCTAATCCTTGCTCCTGCCTGTCTCAGGTGTCGGCAGACGGGATCCAGTCCACTCCTCTCAATCTGGCTGTGAGTTGGCGTGGCGATGCCGACAACACGGACCTTCGGATAGACTACAAATACAACACAGAGGCCATGGCCACCCCCGCGCCGCTCCACAACGTCCACTTCCTGGTTCCTGTGGATGGAGGCTTAGCCAAACTCCAAGCTATGGTCCCGCCTGCCACCTGGTGAATTTTTTTTACATCCTGAATTTCATGCTCCTTTGGCCTAAAGCGGTTTTCGCTCACATATCAGTTCTGAAATTCACTCCACGCTCCGTGTGACAGCGCACAGAATGCATGACCCCTCTAGCATTCGCTAGCGTTCAATTACCTTTATCTTTGATGCCGGTCATGACAGTCGAGCGGTGGCCATGTCCTCTCTCTGAGCTTTTTTTGATGTTCATTTTTACGTCCACCATGACAGTTTTCCTCTTCTTTGGCGCACTGCCGCTTGGGAGACATAATGAAGTGTAAACGGTTAACTAATGAGCGATTGATAATAAATTATATTTCTTATTTATCAATCAAACATTTTCATAGAGCACAACCTTCTAAATAAGTTTTTTCTTACATTATTAGAGTCCTCTAGACATGAAGTAACACCCCTATACTCACCTATACACTCGTATCACCCAAGACATAATAGAAAATAAGACATAAATAAACAAGACATAATAGACTCTCACATGTTAACATTGGGAAAGTTCATTGTTGTTCTTGTTTTACTTCCTGTTCTGTACAGTACTTGCTGCTGCGGCCATCGTCTCATCACTCTAACATGACTGACACCTACTGACCAGTTTAGGATACTACATATCATCTTTGTATACATCTTACCAATGCCTTATATGTGTACTTAAAGGGACGCTGACATGGTTTATCAACTTTCTATATTGCTTGTAATTAGGTTCTACGTAAAGTATATTTCCCCAAGTGACACCTGGCAAATAAACAAACATGGCGGCATCCGAGACAGTGATTTTAGCAAAGATTTGTCTGGAGATGAACAAGATAGCAAATTCGCAGAACAGGGAATTAAGCTGAAAGTATGCATTGTAGTCTTAAACTTCGAGTGTCACTTGATAGTGTGAACATCCGGCGGCAACACAACATTTTGGCAGGACCTCTATTTAGATGAAAAATATAAATTTACTTGGCTTTTGCGATGATGTCACCTGGGAAATGCCCCTTTTCTATGACTCGAAAATTACAATATAAATGTATTTTTTTTAGGAATTTACCATTTGCTTTTAGTAGAACATAATTACAAACAATGCAGAACCTACTGAAGCAAAGTTGATACATTTCATTTCATTTGGCCCTTTTTGGCTTGAAAGTGCTTCATTTTGGCATAAATATGTACAATTTGCTTAAATATGCTTATTGTTTATTCAACCGCAAAACAGCCATTATTTATTGAAATATGTCTGAAGAAATTTAAAGCGCAAAGTGGCAGGGGATTACTGCATGCGACGTTTATTTTTCTGTAAATGTGTGACCGTTTCTTTCAAAGGAATCCAGAGCAGCAGACGATGCAGTGGAAGATCCCCAGTCTTTCTAATAGGTCTGAAAATGGAGGCGAGTATCCATTCATCCATTCTGTTCTTCTTTTACTGTATATTTGATATTAGCGCCGCGCTGACAAGTGTGTAGTTACAGTAGTGTTCAAATAATAGCAGTCCAATGTGACTAACCAGATGAATCTGTTGTTAGTATTTTGTATTGCTTCATGGCAAACAAGTTACCGGTAGGTGCAGTAGATTCTCCAAAAACAAAACAAAAAACGCGTTCATGACATGCACGCTCTTAAGGCTGTGCAATTGGGCAATTAGTTGAAAGGAATGAGCTCAAAAAATAGCAGTGTCTGCCATTAACTTTACAAATTCAAAACTATTTTGTACAAACTTCTAGGATTTGGCAATCCTGTGAATGACTAAACTAATATTTAGTTTTTTATAACTGCTTCACTTCTTTGTGGCACGGACTCCACCAACTTGTGGCACCTTTCAGCTGTTATTCCACTCCAACATTCTTTAGCAACATTCCACAGTTCATGAACATTTCTTGGTTTTGCTTCAGAAGCAGCATTTTTGATGTCACCCCACAAGTTCTCCATTGGATTAAGGTCCGGGTATTGGGCTGGCCACTTCATTAAGTGAATTTTGTTGGTTTGAAACCAAGATTTTGCTGGTTTACTAGTGTGTTGGGGGTCATTGTCTTTTTGGAACAGCCTTTTCAAGAGCACGTCCTCTTCAGCATAAGGCAACATGACCTCTTCAAGTATTCTGACGTATGCAAACTGATCCATGATCCCTGCTATGGGATAAATAGCCCAACACCATAGTAGGAGAAACATGCCCACGTCATGAAGCTTCACTGTCTTCACTGTGTACTGTGGCTTTAAATCAGAGTTTGGGGGTCGTCTCACAAACTGTCTGTGGCCCTTGGACCCAAAAAGAACAATTTTACTCTCATCAGTCCACAAAATGTTCCCTAATTTCTCTTTAAGACAGTTGATGTGTTTTTTTTTGGCAAATTGTAACCTCTTCTGCACATGCCTTTTTTTTTTTTTTTACCAGAGAAGGACTCTTGTAAATAGTTTAGCTTCACACAGACGTCTTCTGTCACAGTACTTACAGGTAACTCCAGACTGTCTCTGAGCATCCTGTAGCTGATCATTGGCTGAGCCTTTGCCATTCTGGTTATTCTCCCATCCATTTTAATAGTTGTCTTCCGTTTCCTGCCACGTGTTTCTGGGTTTGCTCTCCATTTTAAGGCACTGGAGATCATTTTACAACCAAAAAAATGTTTCACCTCTGCATAAGCTTTTCCCTCTCCAATCAACTTTTGAATCAAAGTACGCCGTTCTTCTGGACACTGTTTTGAACGACCCATTTTCCTCAGGCTTTCAAAGAGAAATGATGTTCATCAAGTGCTGCTTTCATCCTTAAATAGGGGCCACCTGATTCACACCTGCCTGCTATTTTCTTTAACACCCCTTCCAACTCATTGGCCAACTGCACAGCCTTAAGAGCGTGCATGTCATGAATGCTGGGTCTTGCTTGTTTTCCGAGAATCTACTGCACCTACTGGTAACTTGTTTGCCATGTAGCAATACAAATATACTAATACCGGTGATTCATCTGCTTAGTCACATTGCACTGCTGGTATTTCACACTGTATGTCCTGTAGGAGTCGGGGCTCTCCTGGGCCGGTTCCAGATGACGGAGGGTCCGAGTAGACCCTCCCAGCTGGCAGTTCACTTCACCAGTGAGGGGAGCACACTGTCTGGCTGTGACATCCAGCTGCTTGGGACTGGATACCGGCTCTCCCTGATCAAGAAGAGGTTTGCTGCAGGTCAGTTTGAAGACCACAACCTGGCTTGACATCAAATCAGTTGGAGTCGTTCTTATCTAAAAACACGTTTTGCTCCACAGGGAAATATTTGGCAGATAATTAGCGGAGCAGCCTGTGCATGGAAACGGGAGTATCTGTGGGCTTGTGACTGTGAAGACAAAGAATCCACCCTCTCTGTAGTGTATTTTAACAGCGTAATCAGTAGAATGACTGCTGCCGAGTTTATGCAATTTGATAACAACATTTCGTTTGTACGCCGAAACCATTCCGGGCAACTTTATACTTAACGGCGGACTCTGTGCAGCGCTGCAGCCAAACTCCTTCCAATGACTTTTGACCTGGTTGTCACTGTAAATTTACTGTAAAAGACGATAGATTCTATATTATGGTGGAAGATGTACAAAAAATGTGTATAATAGGGTGACTTCCCCTCGTTAAATTATAGCTCATAAAATCTCATTTTTACTGCCATTTTGAACCATTTGTCTCAGTCATTGTCTCAACGAGGGACTTTTTTTTGTTTGTTTGGTTTTTTTTTGCGTGTGCAGACTTGGGAGAGAAATGTCGAGAAAAATGTTTTTGCTGCAAAAATTATATTTTTTAATTTTTTCTCGACTCTGAAAACCGAATTGGACCCTTTCATTTGATGATGTATGACAGGGATGTTACTATTGTGTGCTAAGACAACAGTTATTTATTATTATTATTATTATTATTTTGCATAGAAAGAAAGACCTGCAAGCAAATTCACATTATGTTTAATCAACTGTTTAAAAAAAAAAATCTATATATATAATTTATACATATGTATGTACTGTATATTAAATATATGTTTTAAATAATATATACTGTATGTAATTTACATATATACTGTATGTACTGTATGCAATTTACATATATGTATTGTATTATATTATATTTAGTAATAACATTATTATTTAATAAGTTTAGTACAGTAGCTGCCATATTGGAGTTGCTAAACATGCAGCACTAATCCCTCATTTTAAATTGATTGTCAGTAATTTAGCTGCAATGATAGTGTGTGCAATACACCCCCCCCCCCCCAAAAAAAAAACAAACCCCACTTAAATTACCCATAAGTCTGTGTGTGACTGGTGACATTTCATTCTTTTCCTCTCTGTTGGCTTTGTCTACATGAGCCTGAAGATCAGCAGGGGCGTGAGTGCCGTATGCCGGACAAGTGCGGTTTGAATGAATTTAAAGGGAAAGGGAAACTTTTGGGGGGGAGATTAGCCCATCATCCGCAATCAAATAACGTCCTTGTACGTGAGACATGAACACACACGTCTTTAACTTTTCCAAACTCAAAAACACAGCAGCATTGTTATGGCGAGGTGTCACTCTGCCAGGAAAGTAGTTCTTTGGTGTTAATAACAAGAATGTCGCCGTAGCTCGGTAGGTATGTATGTATGAAAATGGAGCGTTGATGGCGCTTTTTGGTTTTTTTTTTTTTTAGTGGCATCCCATTGTGTGCATTCTTAGCTGTCTCTTTTTAGCTGTTTTTATAGCTCTAGGATGCACAGAATGGAGGAAAATTGCGTGTTCAAGTCTCCCATAAGGAGTGTGGATGAGGGGCAAAAATCCATCCCCCCCAAAAAAATGACTACTGGGGGAGTTTGAGTTTCATGCTACTTAATTAAAAATCAAAAAGTGACGAAATGTGCATCGGAAGACGAGCTGCTTCATTTCCACCCTGTTTATGGCATTTTTTTCTAATACCAATATATAAAGATTTAAGTGTAAAAACGTGTAGATTAAGAGCTACGGTTT
Source organism: Oostethus manadensis (assembly GCA_024372805.1). NCBI lineage: Eukaryota > Metazoa > Chordata > Actinopteri > Syngnathiformes > Syngnathidae > Oostethus > Oostethus manadensis. The sequence continues at coordinate 1,092,158 of QODF01000013.1, read as the reverse complement.
AAAAGAAATCTTTTCCTCTCATATGGATGTGTTTGTGCTTGTTTATTGGTGTCATGAGGCATTATTAGCAACACCATTTCTCCCCATCGATTGTTTCCCGTGTGGGTTTTGTGTACTACGACAACGACAAAATAAGTGTTACTGTCGATGAATAACTCCAGTGCCGCATGAAATATGCAGTCGCCCTTCACCGGTTGTTTCAGTGTGATGCAAAGTTCTCCATGTCGGTAAGGTCATGATACAACGTGTGCTATTGTGTATTCACCCCACGCCCGGGTTCCATATGAAGAAGTGTATTGGGCATGCAGTCATAAATGTTCCCACTTATACAAAACTGTTGAATGCATTTCTGTCGCATTGCTTCATGTAAATCATCCCATGTTTATCCGTTTCTCTTCAGGCCTGGGTGTAAGTTTGTTTCTGTATTCTTTGCCTTATGTTTCAGAATACTGACTGTGACAATGTTTTTTTTTATTCCAATGACTGTATTTCTTTAACACACAGAATATGCAAACATTTAATGTACACATTTCCCATCCAAAGATTTGGAGAGTAAATATGTGGCGAAAAAAAAGAGTCGTTCAATGTAGTACCTGTTTTACTTGGTAATAAAAGGGTGGAAATACCAGACAGCGTTTGTCCAGCATCTTTAAGGTCGCTGATTCGCTCGTTTCGCTGTCAATCAAAAAGCGATTCCGCCTCAAACAGCATCTAATCGTCACACAGAAACCTAGCGTCCAGGTCAGCTCACTGGCCTGTAGACCCGCCGAGCTTTTGATGGGCGGGGCAAAGCTCAGCAATTAACCAATGACCGTCCAGTTTCGCGGTTATCTACACCCCGTGCGGCGCCTGCTCCCAAACAGCAGGGGGCAGTGCATCGACAACAGCACGGTACAATAGTAGAGCGGAAGACGTTTGCCATTTGTTTACCACACTTCCAAAATGGCGACACTTCCGCGTCTGCTTTTTGAAAAAAGATGAATTATGTTGTATTTATTCGCTTTTCATTTCATTTGTCCTCACGGAAAACAGCGCCGCGTTGAAGCGGCGACGATTGACAAAAGAAAGAAGTGGTGTCAGTTACCCGTGATAAGTAGCTGATTGTGGACAAAAGATGAAGGTATTCTAGCGCGTGGTCAGTCAATGAAGTGTACACAACATTACTTCACCCCTTTTTGTGGACATTGCAGGGAAAGCTGAGCTTCCCCTGCAGTCTTATAGCAACCGCCACTGATTCTCTTGGTCATTTTGTTACGAATGTGTACATTTTCGCTGCACTGCGTCACGGAGCATTACGGTAACGACGTAATCAAGCGGGATTCGATGATAACCACGCCCACTGACACAATCCCATTTGCCTGAAAACATCAATGTCGCCGCATCGTAAGTGGCATTGTATCTCTTTTAGTAGATATTTATTGTTACGCCTACAGAGTTGTTTTTATGACGTTATCTTTAATAACCGACACATGACATGCTTTGTTTTGGAAACAGGCTAAATACACGTGACTTCCGGTATGCAAGCGGGGAAGCCCCGCCCACTGGGTCACAGTTGTCATGACAACACCAAACTCCGGGCGGCTGCTGGTTTATTTTTTGCATCAAAACGCTCGCTGTCGTTGGACTTAAGTCCTGACCTGAGGTGGAGGGTTAGCTCTTATGTTCAAACACAGTTCCTTGTAAAGGAACGTCAAACATTTTGGATGTAGTTGCTCTTGTTTCTGCGAGATTTGAGTCCATTGCTGCTCGAAGAAGCTGCCATGTCTGATGTGCATAAAGATAAATCTGCCAGAAGAGAAAAGAAGACCAGCAAGGCGCCCTCAGAAGGAAGCTACGGAATCAAAGTCAAAGAAATAGCTGGCAAGACCAAGGAGTGAGTGGCCCTATTTACTATTTTGATGCCTTCGGCGGTCCTGAAATAACCTCCTTGTGTCCTCCAGCTCTTTAAGCAACGTGTCCTGCATAGAGGAACACCATGATGAGAGCGCTCGGATGGTTGTAACGGTGGAGAACACCTACCAACTGGGTGAATTCACACACAGTCACACAGCCCTTTTGCATGGGATGTAGTCATTTTCCTCCAAACTAAAAAACACCATTCTTGTTGTAGCAAACATTTACTACTAGTACCCCTTTGGGGGGTAGTTGAAACATTTGGCGGAGCGGCACGACGATATATAGGTGGCCATCGAACAGAAGGACATAAATGCATACGAAACGAAAACACAACGCATCCACAAATCAGCTGCTACAACTTTGGGGGTGATAAACAGCTGCTAAGCGCTGAAGATAACAACTTAACTAACTTAAAACCGGTTCCAAATGCCCGCGAGGCATGCTGGCTAGCCCAGCTGCAGAAACAATATGAAGTATGAACAATAAAAATTGGCTATCAAGTGTATGATGACCTCCCCAATATATTTTGCAATCAAGCAAAAACACAGGAAAATTCTTGGATAGAGAGTACTACGAGCTACCCAGCATGCCTTGCGGCGGGTATCTATAGTGGCATGCATATTGTGCATTGATATTTGTAACATGCCCACACGGTGCGGTAGCGTCACGTGTGTGCGTCGGTGTGTTGTGTAGCGCTCGCGTTAGCTGCCTCACTAGCATTTCCGTTGACATGTTATAATAAATGTGGAGATGGATGTGATTCGGAACGAGCCAAGAGTCGCGGCATAAACCGTTTACATGCCACTTACCAACAAGCTACGATGACTTAACTGTTAAGTGGCTCAACCAACCCAGGCTTTTGACGTCACAATATTCCACTTCCGCTGGAAAGAGAAGCCATCCCAACTGGTGTATTTTGTCCAAGATGAGCAAGTCATTATTTTAGTTTGATTTAGGAGGAGTTCCCAAAAGGTTATGACTGCTGAAAGCAGCACTGTCGCCGCCAATAGAGGGAGGGATTGTCTTTTTTCATCTTTGAAATAAGTATTATTGTTTTCAAACGCTGTGTCTGGTTGTGACCACTGGATGGCACTGTTTCTTTTACAATAGGATAAGCAAGTGTTTATCTTCCAGTTGATTAATGCCTCAGATTGCTTCTTCATCCGGCAAAAATTGTGATATTAGAAGACTAACTGGCTGAGCACTCACGGAAGGACTGCTGTGATACATACGTATGCTAACATTATATACGTATGCTAACATTATATACGTATGCTAACATTACATACGTATGCTAACATTGGCCTCAATAGTAACATTTCACATTGAAAAGATTGCTTGTTTTTTTCAATTTTTTTTCTCTCCACGTTCCCTCCGGGACTCCCGTAGTTTCTTAATAAACGGTGACACCATCTCTGAATTTGTTAAACACTTTCATAGCCGACTGTAAGCCCGGACATAACCTCGTTATTAGTTTGGCCTAAGTTACTATGGTAACACAGCTGCTTTAAAAGAAAGCTACTTTTGTGGAACAGGCAAGCCCGCTTTTCCAACCAACACGGCCCACTAACCCAATGATTACCCCCATGTCTTGCTAACAACAATTACATTACCCGGAAAATTTATTTTGTCAAAAAGTGTGACCTGCATAATCATAAAAATGTAATAATAACGTAACATACTAAATAATAAAATAATAATTTAACATAACGAGTTTTACAAAAAGGTATGTTCTCAACTATTGAAATAAATGAACCATTTATTGACATATACCGAGAGGTAAGTATTTGATCCCCTGCTGATTCTTTAACAAGTATGAACATTCTTAGGCTAGGTTTATTTTAACTACGAGGCAGAATGCTTAAAAAAATCCAGGAGAACCAATAATAAATAAAGTTGTAGTTGCATTTAAAAACTTATTATAATCCCAAAAGACGACATTTAAAGTTGATAATTATTGTGTGCCTTTTTAATTTGCGTTTATCTTTGTACAATTTGTGTGATTTTTAGGGCTGTCAATTGATTACAAATTTTATTTAGATTAATCAGTTATTTTCATAATAATTAATCATGATTAATCACCATTGACAACTATGTCTGACATACACATTTTTCCTGTGCTGTCAAATGATAACAAATTTTAATCCAATTAATCTGTTTTTCCAAATTCTTTAATCATGATTAATCTCCGTGGCATCTATGTCAGCGATATACACAATTTACTAGGGCTGATTACAAATTTTAAACACAATAGTCATACATTTTCAAATTATTCATGATTAATCACTAATGGCAACTATGTCTGAAATACACACATGTTTACTACAGCTGTCAGATTATTAAATATTTTAGTAAGATTAATCAGTTTCTCAAATTAATTAATCAAGATTAATCACCAATGGCAACGATGTCTGAAATATACACATTTTTACTAGGGCTGTCAAAAATATTAAACATTTTAAGACAATTAATCACAGTTTCTCAAATGAATCAATCATGGACAGGAGAGGATTATATATTTTTGTATGTATTAACTGTTTCAAATTAACTGAAAATGTAAATCGGGCCAATAGCTAGCACACACTTCTCAAACTCTGTTTAAACTCGAAGGTAGCAGGTTCGATCCCGCGCTCACTTGTGTGATCATGTGGAAGTATCCTTTGAGCACCGATACCCAACCCCCAGTTGCTCATGATGATACGTTAACACTCTCGCCACGATACGACCTTAGTTGTCGGTGTGGCGTAAAACAACCAACTCAATTTAATAGAATCCAGAATCCCACTTTCAACGCGCTACTATGAGCATTGAGGTGTTGTGTTCAAAGACGTCGTGCAACTTAAGCTGAAATCGCTTGTTTTGAGTTTGTGAGCAATACCTGCTGTAAATGAAGCAAGTTGTACTTCCACGTTAGGACTGAGTGCTAGGAACATCCACCCTTTGCTTTTATTTTATTTAGACCACACATGAATGCATAACAAGACTTTGCAGTGAAAACAAAATATTGTCATTAATGCAATTAATTAGTTACCGATGTTAACGCGCTATTTTTGACAGCCCTGGAGATTATATATGCGATTTCAAAACGTTGGAAATTAGACTATCCCAATGAGTGTTGTTGTGGAAAGTAATGAATCAGCCCAAAAATGCTTTGCCAGACCGGAGTTCAAATCAAAACGTCGTAACCACGGAGTCGTATTCCCGTTTCCGTCTTGCCCGCAGGGCCTCACAAACGCTTCCCAGCCCACGCAGCCTTGGAAATCCTGAAGGATGTCCTCCCCAGTTACCTCCAGGAGGAGAAATACGAGGTGGAGTGGTCTCGACAAATGACGAAAACCATATGTGAGGTAAACACGAGAAAGACCGTCGGCGGGTTTTCTTCTTGAAGCCAACGCTGACGGCTTCGGCTCCCCCCCAGGTGATCCGAGCCCGCGTGAAGGAGCTCATGATCCGCAGGTATAAGCTGGTGGTGCTGGTTCACATCGGCCAGCTGGCCGGGCAGAGCATGCAGATCAGCAGCCGCTGCCTGTGGGACGCGACTCACGACACCTCCGCCTCGTGGTCCTTCAAGAACACGTCCCTGTACGGCGTCGCCACCGTCTACGCCGTTTACTTTGAGTGAAGCGCCGAGATAAAACACGTTTTTGTAGCCAAAGGTGTTGTCTTTATTTCTGCTGGCGTGAAAAGCGACATGTGGTTCTGTGTTCTGACACGCGACGAGGACCGCTAGCAGAGCAAGGAGAGGTCTCTCCTCCGACAGCCCGTCTGACAGCACTCCGCCATCAACGCCTGGTCTTGGTCCCGCCAATACCGACCCGTCACCGGCGCTTGCTGTCTTGTCTTGACCGTGTTTGGTTCCCCGCCACCTGCAGAAACATCAAGTCAACCGCCGCTCAAGGCTTACTCTTTCCGGCGACAACACACACTGACCGTCTCGGAAAGCCGCCTCCTCTTCTCCCGTCAGCCGCCGCCACCTGGAGCCTCCGCAGGTGAACACCACCGCCCGCAGCAAGGCCCGACCACACAGCCGCAGCGTGCTAGTGTCATCCGGCGCCGGGGCCCGTGTCCCATGGCACGCACACAGCAGCAGCATCGCCATCAGAAGAATGGATCTCATTGAGCTTTTGATTCCGGTTGCAGGCATACTGTTGTCCATGCCCCATAAGCCCCTTTTATGGACGCCGTCCTCAGGAAGTGGTGAATCATCTTGCATATTGCAGATGACAATCTTGGCCATTAGAGGGATGGTAACATTTTGGTAAATGTTAACGGCAGAGAACGGCTCATTTATGTGACAAGTGCAGGGCTTTTAGCACAAAGGCTTCCCTTAATGAAGTCTTCCCGGCTGGCTACATAGCAACATAGTAGCGTTTGTGGACAATGTCGTAAACATCATCTGTCCTTCGGAGAAAAGACTGTTGCATTTGCAGGTATGCGTGCGAGTCATTTGCACTGACGCATGGAAAAATGCTGACAAACATGGAAGAGGTATGCAAGCTGAGAGAAATGTGTTGTTTTCAGAGTCAGACTTGAGTTTATTGCCAATTTTGCACGGTTTTTTTCCGTGCAAAACACTCCGAAGGCTTCTTCGGGGTCTTTTGGTGGGTTTCAGTACGGTCCCGGGCCCATTTGCGGCATGCAACAAATTCTAAATATAAGGTTTAGCTAGAAAACCTGAAAAAAAACCCAGCAAATATGGGGAAAGTAAGCAGTAATAAAAAATAAAGGCAAAATATCAAGAGAAATTTTTTTTTAACAAAAGCCGTCATGATTTGACGAGAATAACATTATTATTATTTTCATAAATTTTAACAGCAGAAACTTGAAATATTAAAGACATTTTTTAATCCTAATATTTGTGAGAAACACACACAATCATGGCAAAGTTAGGTGGCAAAACGTTACGAGGGTAAGCCAAAATATTACGGGAATAAAGTTCAAAAATTCAAAATAAGTCAATAGAAAAAGTCACAATTTTAAAGGAATAAAACAATTTTTTTTACATTTTACATTTTTTATATGTGCACATATTGCATGTAATAGCATTCCAAGATAATATAATTACAAAAAAAGCCATGTGGCCTGCCCCGGAACTGCCACTGATGCGTAGAGGCCCTAAAGGGCGCCAGGTAGATGTTGATAAACTTCATTTTTCAATCTTTTGATGACTCATTCACACGTTTGAGGCGTACTTGGACGTTACTCGTGCTGCCCTATCTGCCCTCCATGGCCCAAACATTGGAATTAGAGGCAGACAGAATTTTAGTTTAAATGGTGGCATGGGATATACACTGGTCAAAAAATGAGAGGAACACTTTTTATTCCGAGTATAGTAACCTATCAGTCAAACTTCTGGGATATTGATGTGGTCAGTTAAGTAGCAGAGGGGGTTGTCAATCAGGTTCAGCTGCTTTGTTGGTAATAAATCAACAACAGGTGCATCAGAGGGACAACAATGAGACAGACCCCAAAACAGGAATGGTTTTTCAGGTTGAGACCACTGACTCCTCATCTCTTTTGGCTGATTTTTTTACTGACGGACTTTCTACTGCCGTAGTTTTTCATTTAGCTTGGATCAACATCTCTGTTGATAACACGGTGCGCTATCTGGACGCTACAGGGGTTGCACAAGCAGTCCAACTCCTCCAGGATGCCACATCAATACGTACCGTTGCAAGAAGGTTTGCTGTGTCTCTCAGCGAAGTCTGAAGAGCATGGAGAAGATTCCAGGAGACAGGTAGGTACTCCAGGAGAGCTGGACAGGGCTGTAGAAGGTCCTTAAACCCTCAGCAGGATCGCTATCTGCTCCTTTGCGCAAGGAGGAACAGGATGAGCACTGCCAGAGCCCTACAAAATGACCTCCAGCGGGCCACTGGTGTGAATGTTTCTGACCAAACAATCAGAAACAGGCTCCATGAAGATGGCCTGAGGGCCCGACGTCCTGTAGTGGGCCCTGTGATCACTGCCCAGCACCTTAGAGCTCGATTGGCATTTGCCATAGACCACCGGAATTGGCAACTACGCCACCGGCGCCCGTGCTCTTCACCGATGAGAGCAAGTTCAACCTGAGCACATGCAACAGACGTGAAAGGGTCTGGAGATGCCGTGGAGAACGTTATGCTGCCTCAACATCATTCAGCATGACCGCTTTGGTGGTGGGTCAGTGATGGTTTGGGAAGGCGTATCCCTGGTAGCACGCACAGACCTCTACAGGTTAGATAATGGCACCCTGACTGCTATTCGGTATTGGGATGAAGTCCTTGGACCCACTGTCAGAACCTACGCTGGTGTGGTGGGACCTCGGTTTCTCCTGGTCCACGACAATGCCCAGCATTATTTTGTGTGTTGTTTTTTGCAGTATTTTTAATTTAAGTTATGATATTTTTAGCTTTGAATGTGACTTATTAGCAGCGAATTATCTACAGAGCACTATTTCAATGCGGTGCCTCATGAGTTCTTTCCCGTGTGTCCAGAAAGAGAGCAATTTTGGCAAACCACATGGAAATATTCACACATAAATAAGAAACCCTGCACGTGAGTTGCGTCATTATTATCACACTGTAATCTTTTTGTCGATGAAATCCACCGGAAATTCTCCAACTCTACGTCTCGAGCTAAATGTGACATTTGTATGATATTTTGTTTGTAGTTTGTTGTTGTAGCTTTGCGGTTAATGAAGGTCTTTGTGGCGTTTGTGACAAGACAATGACGCGCACGAGTCGCCGCGACTGGGAGCTTGGGGGTGTGTTGGAGGAATCTACCGCCGCATCTCAGGTGGGCGGGGTTCCTCATCCGGGCACTGCCGCTGACCCCCGACGTGACCCTGCAGAATTGCAAACATGGCGGAGGTAAGAAAGTGAAGTAAATAATCGGAACATTTTTCAAAATGGAACTAAACGGAGCGCCGGCGCCTCCGGTCGCTAACACGGACCGTTTGTGTGGCGTATTTTCGAAGGCGTGGGAGCCGCCGCGTGTTGTTTGCGTTGCTAAATAGTTAGGAATTCTCTGCTACTAGCATGTTTAGTAAACTTCGGTTTTGGCTAGCGTTAGCTGCGGCGTTGGCGGTTTTGTTTAGGAGCGCTTACCCCCCCCACCCCCCGGCAGCCATTTGCTTCACAGTTATCGCCCTGATATCACGTCAAGGACGCCGATATTTGCCATTCCCTCCGCGCCGCCTTTTGTGCTCCGGCTGTGGGGGAGCGAGCTGACCCCGAGCGCGTTAGCTTGACAAATGGACCGGAGTTAGCTTACAACTTCCAATTGGCCGCGCTTCGGTGCTTAGGTAGCCGAGGTCCTTGACCCGAAGCAACTGCGCTTAAGCCCCGACGCTGCCGAAGGACGTGCGCTTTAAACTCCCAGCATGCGGGAAGTAGTGTCAGCGGGGACCGGCGCGCTTGTTGCGGGCAGCCGTTTCCGTCGTTCGGGGGGGTTCATTGTCGGGTCTGTGCTTGTGATATTTCCCAGGAAAGATGCTCATTACCTTTTGGTCTTCCTTTGCAGTCCTCCCTTGGGAATTCGAGCCCAGGTATGTATTGTTGTCCCTTCATCTTGGGATGGCTATCACATCATTGCACACTCCTCCTTCCTATTGGGGATGAGTAAACAGCTATTAAAATGTATAGCAAATATATGCGTGGTGATCTTCTATGGGCATTTTCCATACCTCTCCGTTATTATTTTTTCTTCAAATGCGACTCGGGCAGATCTAAATGGGATATTTATGCCCTTTGAACGCTCAGGGCGCACACATCCGACACATACGTCGTGGGAAGACGGAGTTCATCGTGCAAGACTTGGATGAATGTACTCAACCCACTTAGGCAAAAGTTCCTCTCATCCGAAAATGATTTTCAGACGTTCACCGCTCCACCCAGACGCACCTCGGAACGTGTCCACAAACTCCCATGCCAAAATTCCTGCCATCTTTCTTCTTCACCTTGCGCACGGAATCATTTGGTTGAGAAAATATTGACTCCCGTTGCGCAAAATCTTTGAAATCGCCACAGACGCTCGAAGGAGAGCATGCTAGTAATGTGCGGACTGATACTGAAGTGTCGATACCTCCGATACCAGCGCTCCATGATCTTATGTCGATTCTGAACAAAAACGGGGATATTTTTGATACTCCTGGTATGATTTTGTCCTTTGTTTTTTTGCAACTGTAGCCATAGACCGCCTGAGAAATGGTCTCGGCCTGGCTGTGAGCTGATTCTAGTCCTGACTGATGCAAGTGTGAACGCCGGCGGACCGGATCTGATGTGATATGAAGATTTTATATTTCGATTATTGTGACTGAAATGATCACGGCGATCATTTTTATTGCGGTATTAATTGTGCTCCAAATGTTTAAAAGTACTAATACACATAAGTCAAACAAAGTTTTAGTTACAAAAACAAAAACAACACAGAATCTAGAGGGTTCTGTCTGGGGCTCGACAGGGCGCGTGACCGCACAATGCGTAGTGGGCCGACGGCGCCACTTTTGAGAGCAAGAGCTTTTGTTTACGTCGGAGTTGGTGCTTTACAAAACGGCTGCTTTCCCCGGAAATGAGCAGTGCCACTGAGCCGTTAGTACGGTCATCAAGCACGGGGTCACCATCATTTTAATTTGAAACCGTGATACTAACCATCGGGAGTTTTACCAGCACCATAATGTTACCATCACCACCGGTATAAATAATCAAAAGACGCGACTTAAAAGTGGGCCCAGAAGTGTAAAAGCAGCAGTTAAACAACAAAGGGGTCATTTTTATTGCATTTTGAAGTCGTCAGAAAGGCCGTCTTCTTGCAACACATCCTCAGCAATTACACGAGTCGCATCCTCTTTGTTACGTCTCAGCTGGTAAGAAATCTGCCATAGAAAGGAAAATAGAAAGGAGTGTGTGTGACCCCGAAGACGTCACTGCACTAAAGTAACCGCCATGATTCTCTCTTTGGTACAAGCCAGAGTTCCGGTCTACTCGTGTGACGGCACTTTTTCATGTGTTGTTGACACAAATTGAGTGAGAATTATCATTTTCTTAGCACTTAAAGTATGTACTACCTATTGGTGGGATGAGTTTGAAGCGTGAGCTCCTCAGGAACGGTCATTTTAGACTTAATATTGCCATCTTGCTTTTTTATTTTTCCAGGGGGTTCAGCAGGTTCTGATGACCATGACTTCGACCCCTCAGCAGACATGCTTGTCCACGACTTTGATGATGAACGCACGATGGAAGAAGAGGAAATGTTGGAGGCAACAGATGATACCAACGTCAATGAGATTGAAGATCTTGCTCGTGTAAGTTTACAGCTGTTTTTTTTTTTAAATGTCCTGCTGGGGTCCGATATTGTCCCTCTCTAAAACGCGGTTCAAACGCTGTGCCCTCACTTTACCGCATTTTTCCGAAAATGAATGAAATGATCGCATTATATGATAGGTATTATTGGTGGAAGAAGTAAACGTGCATATGTTTGTATTCATGACCTAAATTAAGGATTTTTAAGCATAAAAATGGCTAAATGAACGAATAAATACAAATATAAGGTATTCAAAAGACGTGATATGAAGTGCAACACAGTATCTATGTGACTTGTGTGCGGCTTTTAAGAAGTGGGGCATGTGTCACGGTCAGCAGTGTAGAGAGAGGCCGACAGCAGCTCCTGTGTGAATGTTCACTGCTTGGTAATAAAGCCACTGAAGTGCATTGTGAGTCTCTCCCTTCCCGCAAACAGCGGCAGTAGAGTAGATTTCTAAAGTGGTCTCTAGGTGTCATAAGGTTAGATTGATGAGACAGCAGCCACCAGGAAGTACGTTGTCAGTGCTTACACGTGAGTCTCCCATTCATGTCTGAGATGGCTAACATCCAGGAGAAACCTGAGCATGCTCAGAGGGACTGGAAGGTAAAAACAAGTTTTTCTGAATCTCAGCAACAGTTCCCATAAATTAGCAGACTTTTGTTAACGTGACTGGTCAGATGTTGCCATGCAACGTTAAATATGCATCTTCTCTCACCAGGAAGGGGAGATGCCCATTCATGAGCTCCTCAGTCTGTACGGTTACGGGGGTGCTTCACCTGCAGATGAAGATGACGAGGAAGAAGAAGAACAGGAGGAGGAGGACGAAGAGGAGGATGAAGATGATGAGCTGGACAACGACGAGAGCAGCAAAGACATTGAGGAGCTAAAAAGGAACGAGGTGGGTTCCTTGGCTAGTGCTATGTGTTGTCAATGCCAGTGGTATACGGTGGATTTGCGCATCACCTTCAGGAGGAACGAGTGAAGAACTCCTCAGCGCAGGTGGACGAAGCCCCGGCAACGGCCGAGGCACGCACGCGTTCCGTTCGAACCCTCGGCACCGCAGAACTGATTCGTTCACAGAAACACAAGTACTTTGAAAGTAGGTGGCGTCTCACACTCGGATCTCCTCGTGGGTGATGTGTGTGTGCGTGTGTGTTCACACGTTTTCCATGCAGTCATACAATCGTCCTGATTAATGTCAAAATTGGTCGTTGTGTCTCAGGTAATAACGATGCCGAGGAAGAGTCAGACGAAGATGAGGATTATGTTCCATCGGAAGATTGGAAAAAGGTATTTGTCCTACGTCAAAGATGCCACACGGCACTTGCAGCAAGGCGACCTCGACGAGTAGGATGTAAACAACAGTAGCGTGGCTGCGTTAGCTGCACTGCATGTTAACGTGCCTGTCATGCTAAGTTAGCCTATGTACTGAAGACAAATTTCCTTAAATTAGCTTGCAGAGTTTCAGGCTTTATTTTGAGATGTGTCATGGACAGGGATGGGCATCCGGTCCTGAGCACGGAATTGTGATTCTCCCTAGGTTGCTTATATTTTGTTTTCTAGTTTTGATGCTAATTTTGCCAACACAAAAACCGCAAAGAAGCGGCTAAAACGTTTGGCTTACCAACACAAAACGGAGCGCTCGGCTCACCCCAACGTTTGCAACACAATATCATGCAAAAGATCAAACACCTGCGGGTTCTTGGCGAGGAGTACCTCGTCTTTCATGCGCTACGTCGGACTTCCTCCAAGCATTTAGAATGAGGGAAGTCCAACAATAAATGTCGCATGCTAGTGTAGAGGGTTTCAGGATGCCCGCTGATGTGGAAGTTTGGTGTAAATAAAGGACGGGAGCTACGGCTCCAGGAGGTTTCTGTATTCATGTGCACAGCAGTTGTCCAGTTACCTTCTCAACCAGCACAACTCTTCTGGCCTTCAAAATAAAACCTCCCTGCGATAATAAGGGTGTCATACAAAATAGGTTACAACATTGAAAAAAAAAATACATATTTATTAGCCAATGTATTTTTGATAGACAAATCCTCGACTGTGCATGTTTACGTGGCTGCAGCATCACACTTACAGGCAACAATATATGTGGACATTTTTTTGTCATCAGCTTTTCAAAAGTAAACATCTCTCAGGAAAGTGTACTCCTGTAGAAAGACATTCATGACCTGTGCCGTCTGTGCCGTCTATTATTCAAGTATACTGATAGAAATTGCCCCGTGAGAAATTCATAGCAAAGTTGATAAAATCATTCAAGAATTCTTAAGGAAGTTCAAGCATTTCATCCAAAAAGAATTCTGGTTAGTGCCCTTCTTTAAGCCATACGAACTTTTTTTTTACCTCGACTCCTAAACGCAATCGGGATCAGAACCACAAGTGTTGAAATTCAAAGAACGGCCAACCCTAGTAGTTTCTTTTCTCAAAAGTGGAGTACGGCCATCCCTCACTACATCCTGGTTCTAACATTGCTCTCTCACGCCATTGCACTTTTTCAGAAATAAATTATCGCCTGTGGTCTACTATTAGTGCGTAAATACTGAAAGACAAACCATGTAGTATTGTGGTCACAAGGTGTCAGTAATGAAACGTGGATGGGATATTACATTACCTTAAGTCAGAGGTTATTTTCTGTCACGCCAGCCCACCTCCCCAAGAGGACCGAAACTTTTCCACACCCCCTCGCTTTGAAATACTGTTGAAACACGAATAATGTCTATTTATTTATCTGTAGTGCACAAACTGAATTCGAAAGTGAAACCAGGAAATGGACCAAAATGGAGGGTTGTGAAGCGTATTCAAGAGTCACATTCCATGTTTCTTGACAAAGTTGTACACATCGGCAAGTGTGCACTAACATTGAAAGTACCCCCCCCTCCCCCCAGGTGGGATTACTATTATTATTATTATTACTATTTGAGAAGCACTGCCTTAAGTTGCACTACACATGGAGTCTGTCATGGATTTAGAGTCCGGCATGGCATAGTGAAAAAAGTTCAGTGTGGAAGTGGTACATTTTTGACTTCTTAAAGATGTTTTCTATTTTGTAAGAAAATACATATTATTCTCACTTATTGTGGTTGGGTCTGGAACCACAACTGTAAACAAGTGATTGTATTCACGCTTGGTGGTGACAGACAAGCTTACGGGATGCATTGTGATCCATAAAGTGATGCCGTCTAAAGTAAATGTATCCTTTTTCAACAGGAGATAATGGTGGGGTCCATGTATCAGGCGGAAACACCCGTTGGACTATGTAAATACAAAGACAATGAGAAAGGTAAGGCGGAATGATGTTAATGCAGAGGACAGACTCAAATATCCTCATCCATCCTTCTTTGCTCCTTTTCACGTTGCCGAATAGTTTATGAGAATGACGACCAGCTGTTGTGGAACCCCGAGTGTCTACCTGAGAGCAAAGTGGTGGAGTTTTTAATAGAAGCATCTCGCCGAACGGGCGAGGAGAAGGGCGTGGACGCCATCCCAGAAGGATCCCACATCAAGGACAACGAACAGGTGAGACCTGCAACACGAGACGTATAAGTCTCGTTTTCTGTGGCGCTAATGAACACCCGTTTCCCTGCAGGCTTTGTATGAACTGGTGAAATGTGACTTTGACACAGAAGAAGCTTTAAGGAGGCTTAGGTTTAACGTAAAAGCAGCCAGGGGTGAGTAAGCACAGAAAAACACGAGAGGGTTGTGCATTTGAGTCTCAAAGCCACGTTGTCTTTGCAGAGGAACTCTCTGTCTGGACTGAGGAGGAATGTAGAAATTTTGAGCAAGGATTAAAATCCTACGGGAAAGATTTTCATTTAATACAGGCCAACAAGGTACGTTGTGCAAAAAGAGCTGAATGGATTTGTGTGCGTGCAGTTTGATGTTGCATGCTGTGATGTCTCCCTGTGCGTGTTGTGTTCACTTTCTCCTCTGAAATGTTGGCAATAACGACTATTTCATGTCTGCTGAATTAAATCTTTCAGGTGAGAACTAGGTCTGTAGGAGAATGTGTGGCCTTTTATTACATGTGGAAGAAGTCTGAGCGTTATGATTTCTTTGCACAGCAAACCAGACTTGGAAAAAGGAAATACAACCTTCACCCTGGCGTCACGTAAGGCTCTTTATAAAACACATATGACTGCAAGATCCCAAAGTGTTCATCTGCTACTTTTATCTGCGTTAATGAAATGGTTATGAAATGGTGTCAAAGCTTCCAAACCTTCATACATTTCCCAAAACAAACCCCGCAAAGGCGAGTCGGCCGCTGGGGAACCCGTTTGTAACGTGCCGTGCGCTGCTGTGTGCCTGCAGAGACTACATGGACAGGTTACTGGACGAGACAGAGAGCGCCGCCTCGAGCAGGGCGGCGTCGCCCCCACCCACCACGTCCAGTAGCAGCGCCAGTCACTCGGAGAAGGAAGACAGCAGCGGTCACAATGGTAAGATTTTAGCGTGTGGCTTCCGGACGCACTCTCATCATCATGTCAATCACATGTTAGATAAGTCAGCCAAACTGTCCAGACAGTCCAGTCCACAGTCCAGAGACAGTGGAAAAGCAGGGACGGGGTTCCAACATCAGCCCTCACTCCAGTTCTCAAAAATAGATTTCCTAATAAGTGATTGCCTGTTTTGTGGTGGGGGAAAAAGATGCAGATTTAAGCAAGCTGTAGGTATTCCTGGCATAAACGACACATTTTCAAGCATAAAAAGTGCTGCAGTGCCTCACGGCTTGGCAGACAGTTCATTGCTGTGTGTGCATCGTATGAACAAAGAACTATTTGTGTGTTTAATGTTGAAGATTGCATTTATATCGGCGTTCCAGTGCAGCGATGAAAACCCGTCACTCGGAGCGGGAATTCCCTTGAAAATGAGGCTTTGTTGTTTGGTCGGATGTGTTTTTGTAATACTGATATTTTATCGTGATTCTGTTTGGTAGTAAAATATGCAGATTGAAAGCATAACCACCGGGAGCGGACAAAAAGAACCGGTGCTCAAATCCAACCCATTCAAACGGAAGAATGCCAACATCAGACTGGAATAAAAAATATGTAGGATTATTCATCACCGCTTATATGAAACTTATCAGAACGAAACCACGCAAAATCCACAATTTGTGTCTTCACATCAAATGTCTGAAGGGGTACGCCGTTATAAAAAGTATAGGCACCACCGATGTAGTGTAATTTCTGCGACTTGTGTGACGTCCGAGTTCACCCTTTAGCTCCGTGTCAGCATATATAGCCAGTGTTTTTGGTGGGGAGTGTGAGTGACTGGCGTGACTTGTGGCCGACAGCAGCTCCTGTGTGAATGCTCACTGCACACCTGTACTGCTTCTTAATAAAGCAAATTTCTGCTACACCACGAGCAGCAGCATCACAGGTGTCACTAACGATGCACTGATGACCGCATGAAGTACGGCGTCACTAACGTGTGAGCTAATGTTATGTCCTAGACTTAACGTACCTGTGCTCTTTGCTAGGTATTGCAGGCCACAGTTCCAGCCATCTGGGAGATGGTGTACACGTAGTCCCAGCAAACCAAGTCAAACCGGAGCCCCTCCAGTCCAACGGCCCCTCGGGCGACGCCCCACTTCCGGCACCGGACAACTCCAACGGCTGCAGCCACCCCGGTTCACCCAGACACGAGCGAAACGGTTCCCCGGAACCTCCTGCAAACCAAAGAGAGGCAGACGTGGCACACGACAGGCCGGCCAAGAGGTTGAAGATGGAGGCGGAGCCTTTGGTCCAAAGTGAAGTGGAACCTTCTAGAACGCAAGAGAACTGAAGGCTCCAAAGCGGTGCCGTGCGGACTCGCGTGGATGTTGATTTTCTTTCCCCACCGCTTCCCCTGCTAACGGACCTGGAAGCAGGAGACAACGGGAAGCAGGACGTCGCCACGACCGACAAGGTCACCGAAAATCAACAGGGGGGACGGGTCTCCCTCCCTCGAGCCCGTCCACGTAGCAACCGTCTGCAAAGATCAAAACTTGTACTCATCACTGACATTTTGCCAAGAATCTCTCCTGTTCTTTTCTATTTGTACTCAAATGAAAACAATTCCCATGAATATTTTTGTACGCAAGATATTTATATTTTTAACAAAGTCTATGATGGCTTTTTGCCTTTCAAGCCATTTGAACGTTTCAACACCGGAGCAAGTTTTTTTTTTTTTTTTTTTAAAGACTTTGCTTTCTGAGAAGACACCCAGCTGGTGATCTCACCAGCTCTCTTGAGTTGCACTTTGATTGTACATTTGTGTGGTAAACCCATAACATGCAGCATAACGACATTTTCCACACGGCAAAAAAACTTTGTTTGCTCCCAGTGTGAGAAATAAACCAGCGCGGGTTTGTTTGTGTCCAGCAGCTGACATCAGTGATGTCCTGTATTGTAACGCATGCACAAGATGGCGGTATTTTTGCATTTTTCATGATCTGCTTCTTTTTGCTTTGCCTTTTTTTTTTTGTGTGTGTGTTTTTTTTTTACAGAAAACAGAATGTTGGGTATTTTTAAAAGCTTTGTATAGATTTCTTAACATCCATTTGGTACATTTAAACAAAAAAAAGTATTTTCTGTTCTTTCATAAGCCCGTGTTGCTTCCAAACATGGTTAAAAAAGCAGCCATTCCATTGTTTTCCATGTCTTGGCTTTAGTCCTTCGGGAAACAAACCTCTGGCGTCATTTGAGGCTCCTTCTCACCAAGAACCAATCAAAGCTCGACTGTCTTGCAAGTTAACATGCCGGGATTATGCGATGCAAAAACAAAACCTGCTCAAGCAGCCCCCAAATTTTCAAGCTCATTACGATACAAAGAACGTCGCCTAGTCCCTTTTTTTGGAATGATGTTTTGCTTTTTCCCTTCTGTAAATGACACTTAAATAAAATCTGTATCCCGAGACTGCATAATAAAATAATTGGATATGAAAATTTAATACAAAGACAACACAATCACAAATTTAAAGCACTTATAAGGATAGTGGAGAATCAATTGTGGAGGATTTCCTTCAAGGCTTTTCTGTTAAAAGTAAAAATAACACTTAGTATAGTGTGACATTTCACATTTCAAGCATTAAAAATGTTCTTACTTTGTGTGAACGTGATGAAGGAATACACCAAACTTCCTGCGATGCTTTAGGGACACAGAAAAGACATCTTAACTCTCGATTTTCAGTCTGATCTGTTTTTATTCAACAAGGGCTGCTCCCATCAGAGATATACCGATCATCCGCGAGTGAGATCGGCCGATACCAATCACATGGATCAACTGAATGTTTCCATTTATTTATGAGCAGTGCTACTGGTCGGTGGTGCCGTAAAGGGGAGGAAAAGCTTTATTTTATTTTATACAGGTGTGTTCTTATCAGATATAAATCATTTTTATACAATTACTTAATGCAAAATTGAACATTTAGATTACTTATTGGACAGGTTAATACAATCAATTTATTTCCCCCACCTTTTTTTGTTGCAGTTTAAACAGGTGTGTTCTTATGAGATAAATTTCAATACAATTATTTACAGAGGAATGTAACATTTCCATTAAATTACTGAACAGGTCAATGAAATTAACATTTTAATGCGACTAGTTTTCATTGTCATTAGTACATTTTTTGGAACTTAACAGGGCGTGTTCTTATGATAAATATTTTCAATACAATTGTTCAAGACTAAATTTTTAGTTTTTAAAATTATTTATTGGAAAGGTTAATGAAATTAAATCAAGATATGTATTTTCATGTTTATTATTAGAGTTCCTCTTTTTTTAATTACAATTTAAAGAAGTGTGTTATGAGGCATAGGTAGTTTGTACAAATATTGAATGTAAAATATAACATTTATATGAATTCCTGCACAGATGAATGAAATTAATTCACATTGTTATTATTTATGCATTTACTTCACCTCCATAGCATATTATAAATTACCCTTTAATAAATTCTTCAAATTTCTTTGCTAATGTTTATAAACTTGCAGTGAACAAAAATAAATACGAACTTTTGTAAATTCAGTGCAATCATTTAAGGCAATATTTAACATTTATATTAATTACTGGCCAGTTTAATACATTAATTCAGATTTTAATGAATTCCTTTTTATATTTATTGTTTAAATAAATTTGCTTTTTATTCTCAAAATGGTTAAATCGGGGGGAGAAAAATTGCAATGAATGTCCAAAAACAGTCACTACTGTTGAAATGAGCCTCCTTCACAATGTTAGTACATTTTCCCCACAAATGTGCTTTACAGAGTGCAGATGTACATGAACGGGATTTAAAAACTGCTTCTTTCTTACCTACACAAACAGCTGTTGTGGTGTTTGTGCCAGAGTCTTACCTTATGTTCAAACCCACAAAATTAGTCCAAGAGAAAATGTAGTCGCCGCCAAACACCATCCCGATGTACGTCACGACAACATTCTGCAACAAACCCGCATCAAAAGAAAAATAAATAAATCACGGCACTTTCCGGCAGGTCGGGGGTGTCGAGGTTGTACCTTGACGCAGCCCACGATGGAGGTGGTGAGAGCCGAGTTGAGCTGAGTGCACAGCATGACGGAGTACATCAGAATGAATCTGGTAGGAAGACACGGCGGGTTGGTCGCCGATGGTAGGGAGGCAGAGTGACAGAAGGGGAGGAAGTTACCCCATGACGCAGGAGAGAGCAAACTGCGTGACAAAGAGCCGGTCGGCCCATCCATCGTACTCCAAAGCCTAAACACGCAACAAACGATGACTGTTATCACGTCGACTACCCGACCCGACTCGGTAACCCCTCCTTTATCGCGGTTCATTTCCGCTAAGTAGGATTCCTTATTTAGGAATGGAATATTTTCAGAGATGGAGCAGATAAAACGTCTGAGACCTTTCTAATAAATACATTTTTTTAAGCATTATTTGCTAAATGTAGGATTTATATTAATTACTGCACAAGTAAAGTGAACTCTGAATTTATTTTCATTTTTATTATTTGTGCATTTACATTTAATAATTACCAATAAAAAGGGATAGCTTATTTTTACCCACTAGATTTCCCCATTAAAAAAAAACAACTTTAAAGAGATGCACTCTCATGATAAAAATCATTTCAACACAATTATTAAATGCAAAATTTAACATCTACACTAGTTACTAAAGAGGTTTATTAAATTAATTCACATTTTAATTAATGTATTATTATTATTATCATAAATTCATTTACAATACAAAAAGGTGTGTTTTCATAATAAACAAATAATTTCAACTTAAAAATAAATTTAACATTTATATTTCCGTAATTATTGGACAGGGTAATGAAAATATTTGCATTTTAATAAATGCATTTTCCTTTTTATTATTAGATTTTTTTAAAGAAGAAGTTTCTTAGAGATGAGATGAGATAAATATTTTCAATACAATTAAAGAATAAATTTAACATCTATATTAAATACTGGACAGTTAATGAAATTAATTCACATTTTCATTTTTATTATTAATATGATCGATTTCCCAACTAAAGAATGATTTTGTTTATTAATTTAAAGAAGTGTGTTCTTGTGACGTATATATGATTTCAATACAATCATTAAATAAATTTAACATCTACATTAATTACTGGCCGTGTTAATACAAATAATTCACATTTAATTTTTTAGTATTGTTATGATTAGATTTTCCAATTGTATTATTATTTTGTTTACAATTTAAAAGTGTGTGTCTTTATGGTAAATAAATAAATTCAATACAATTACTTTAGAAGGAATTACCCATTATATTTATTACTGGACAAGTTAATGAAATTCACATTTTCATTACTTTATTATATTATATTTCTCAATATTATTATTATTTATTGTTTAAAGAGATGTGTTGTAATGAGAAATACATATTTTCAATACAATTATTTAAGAAAAAATATAACATTTATATTACTGGACAGGTTAATGAAATGAATGTATATTTGTTTACGATTTAAAAGAGGTGTGTTGTTATTTAAGGGCTTATTATTAGAGACCTCTAGACGTGTAATAACAACCCTATAGTCACCTGCATACTGGTATTATTCAATACAGCAGGCATAATAAACGTAAACTGTGATTAAATCTGCATATTTTTGACTAATTATAGGTCGTAGTCAACCAGTGATGATGTATTAATTAATTAATTATGGTATTGTATTTGGTCTCATTTTGGGGGTCTTGAGGTTTATCAGTGTTTCCTATACACTTCATTTATTTACTCAAGCCCGCCACAAATACGTTTGCACTGCCACAGATACATTCCAAAGGTATCTGGAACACGGAACTTATGTAAAAATAAAAAACACTCACCATCTCCAAGTCTCCCGTGTAGCAGGCGTACGCCGCAGTCGGTAAGATCATGATCAGAGCGTTGTAGTAGAGAAGTCCAAATTTTCCCAAATCCTGTGCGAGCAGCCGCGCACGCTCCGTTAGGTAGGAAAGGGAACGCAACGACCGGGTGGGCTCACCTTCGCGTCCAATTTCTGCTTGACGTAAGCGCCGTTGGCCGCCGTCAGCACATTGTTCATTGTGATGAAGATGTAGCCTTCAAGGTCAAACGCTAGATCAGCGCTACAGGAACACACAAAACACGTCGACGTTTTGGTGGCATATTTTTAAAAACGAACGGATGCGAAGTGAGGGGCTAACCCAACCTGGCGGCAATCAGCGCTCCAAAGATCATGGCAAACACCGTGCTTCTGATGGACCGCGAGTACGTCTTCCTGGAAAATTGGGACACGGGGCTGGACTTTGCATGATGGGCCTTCTTGGGAAAATGGTGCTTACCTCAACAGGACACTTTCGCACAGCATGGTGAAAAGGATGCTGAACCGCCGCAGAACTGTAAACATGGGCAAGCTAGCACAGCAAAACAGGCGTTACGCTACAGTCGCCACCGCGTTACTCCAAAGTCGGGTTTCCACCGAGTCGGCACAGCTTGGGATGCTGCAGCAGCAGCGCCCCTGCTGGTTGAAACTGGTATTGCGCCCGATTGACGCCTCTGCCAGCACATTGGTGGAAACCAGACTTTGATGATTCGTTTACAAACCAACTTGAGGCGTTGTGTTCCGAATAATCCGGATATCTGATTCCCAACATGGAGTAGCGGCAGTGGAAACATCTGGGGGGATAAGAAAGAGTCTCTTTCTTTCTTTCTTTCTCTTATCAGCGGATCTTTCTCTGCAGCTCACCTTGCGTGGTATACTCGGATCCATGTCTGGAAAGGTGATGAGGCCTAGCATTTTGCCGGTCCTCAGCACTACCAGCGTAGCTAGCATCTGGAAAAGGAAACCGTTGGAAATAAAGGCCGTTGGGGCGAGCTGCAGCTTGGCGAGCGGACGGGACTTACTTGACCAATCCCGAGGCAAGTCGATGAGGGGAACCTGCAATGCATGTTGACACTCCGTATGTTTATGTTCACATGCAATT